>VDFB02000003.1:612578666-612870426 GCA_007258455.2 Sequoia sempervirens
AACTTGTCTCCATGGTTAGCAACTAAACCATTTTTCTTAAAGCTATCATTAATTCTACCATGAAAGAAAATTGTGACTTAAAATACAATTGATGCTTATCTAGAGCCATTATATGATGAGCTAATGGAATTGTGAAAGGAATTGAAGCAATTCAATCTTTAAGGGATGGTCATTCAATGAAATTTACTTTAAGAGCTTCCTTATTGTTTACAATTCATGATCTTCCTGCATATGGCACATTGTTTGGTCTTAGTGTTCATGGATACCATGGATGTCCTACTTGCAACTTTAAGGATTTTGTGAGGAACTCAAGAAGTTTGCGTAAGTGTATTTATTGTATACATCATGCTTACCTTAAAATGGATCATCCATAATGTCAGCAAAAAAAATAGTTCAATGGTCAAGAAAAGAATTGTGAAGCACCATTGCTAATAACATGTGATTACATTGTTGAGAACAGACAACAAAGAATGTCATTTATTCAAAATGATGGGATTGCTAGTATATATATGATCTATGTAATGAAAGTAGTGTAAAAGGGTTGTGCATTTTCTATAAGTTTCCATACTTTAAGGATATAGCCATTAGACATACTAATTACGACTTTATTCATGCAGGAAAATATAGCCTATGCTATTATAGAAACTAAGTTTTGAGGCGATTTTTTGATACTATTTCATCATTGAATTTAGGAAAACTAAATATTCATTTAGAATATTCTTATTTAAAAGTATGATGATGAAAATATACAAAACAATTGCTCCCTTATATCCCAAACAAAGGAACAATAATTACCTAATTCACTACAATTGATGTCTGATTTACTCCTAGATATATAAGTATTAGTATTAGAAGCCAAATTGATATTAATAGATTAAAATTCGTCAAGACCCATGACTATCATGTCATAATGGACAATATTTTACCTATTGTAGTGGATATATTAAGTTTGGAAAAGGGGCCAAGATTGGCAGTTATAAGGTTGGGCCTAATATTAAAGAGAATGAGTTTACATGTATTAGATCCTTCAAACTTTGATAGTTTAAGGGAGGAGGTTGTTGAAATCCTTTTTCTATTGGAACAAGAATTTCCACCAACAATATTTAACATTTCTATGCATCTTTTGATGCATCTAAAATAGGAACTAAAGCATTTTGACCTAGTAAGAACAAGATGTATGTATCCTATAGAATGATATATGAAGGCTTTGAAAAAAATTGTTTGCACTAGGGAAAAATTGGAAGGCAGCATGTTTGAGGGATATTCAATGCAAGAGGCCATGGGATTTTGCACAGAATATATGTCAATCAACATGTATGGGATGATGCTAAAGAAGAGACAGTTGTAGGTGAAGTATTAGAAGTCAATGGATGTTGCTTCAAGCTATCACATCAAGAAAGAAATACAATACATGCCTATATTCTTGAAAACACAACTTCATTCGATAAGTGGTGTAGGTAAAGAAAAATTTATAGAATAATTTATTTACTCAATTATATTTACACATTTATATTATCAATCTTAGTATTTGTACGTTAATATTCTATGTTGAAAATATGAAGAAGACAATCAAGCTTGGATGCAACATTGACCTCAAAGGCACAAACATCATGTTGATTTGATTGGAGGTGATTGTTTTTCTAAAATTTGATGAATGGATTGCTAATGCAGTCAGTGATGCAAAAGAAGAAGGTCAAGATATAACAATGGAGGAAAGTGAGCTTTCACAATCTCCACATTTATGGGCTACACGTTTTAGTGGAATGTGGGCCTATGGTAGTCATTTAAGAGTGGAAGAAAAAGACAAAAGAAAGATAAATTATGATTGTGTTGTTAGTGATAAATTTCTTCATGAAACTGAGAAGAAATTTTACGTTGGATTCATCCAACAAATTATTCTAGTGGACTATGGTGAAATTAGTCCTATATTATCAAAATATAAGTGGATCCAACCATCTGCAGTACAATTTGATGAGTATGGATTTGTACGCACAAATACAAGATAATTTTTATTAGAGACGGATGAGCCATATGTTTCCCCTCTTCAAATTATCCAACCATTTCTAATTGATGATGTAAATATCCCATGATGATCGTATGTAACTCAAATAAAGTCTCATTCAAAACAAAAATTCATGGAAATTTTTGATATAATGCCTGATGGGAAATATGTTAATTTACAAGAAGCATTTGAAAAAGTGGATGAAGATGATGATGGAGTGTTTGAAGAAGACATTTTGATTACCAATGAAGATATTGGGAGAGAGAATGCATTGCATGTCATAGATAATAATGAGGAAGAAAATCAAGTAGATGTAAACATGAATGATCAAGATTCTGATCTTGCTATCAATGCAGATGATTATGATGATGTTTTTTCACCTTAGAAGATTAGCTTGTCACCTAAAATTTGGGTATATGTATGTTGTAATTTATTATTGAATGTAATAAAAATCTGGGTATATGCATGCCTATTCACTATTGTTTTGCTGCTACATTTTTTAATGTAATCATCATTAGTCTGCTATTACATTGTATAGAAAACTTGAGATGTTCACTGTTGATTTGAAGTGCATTTAAAGTTAGGTTAAATTATTATTCTTAGTCTTCTTACTTTGGTTGAAAATTTGAAATTAAAATTATTTAGTTAGAATATAATTTCTTGTGTGTCCTATATGTTTTCTAGATGTAAACACATAATGAACATATGTGATTTAATAATAGATATATATATCTTAACATTAGGTGAACTAATCCTCCTCATTACAAACAAATAAATCATCTCCTAGGTCTGACTGACACTAAAAACTAAAACTGAGAGATTGCAAAATTAGAAATTGTTCAATCTTTTTAATAAAATGATATCTAAAATGCAACATTCGTTATAAAATCTAATACCATACTACTGCAATAGTCAATAGAAGTATTCACGGGGTGGTGGGATATATAGGTCAATGTACAAATGCATATTGCAATACTGTGGAAACCAAATATGAATACTGTGGGGTGGTAGTGAGAATATCTTAACAACAAAAGCAAATTGCAGCTCGACAAGGGGTAAACAGTGACACTATGGTATGGCAGTGAACAATCACTCAACTGCTAGAATTAACCCACTATCTTGGGGGAGTCCAAAGGGGTGTGCAAAGGGTGAAAATACTACTAAACCTACCATACCACTACCCCACAATGGTCTTGATATGACAGAGTGGTATGGTGGTGAATAGTCACTCAACTGCTAGAATTAACCCACCATCTTGTGGATGTCCAAAGGGATGTACGCGGGGTGACGGTGCTACTAATGCTACCTTGCAGTGGTCTTAAAATGATAGAGTAGTATTGTGATACAAGTTATCAAATAATTTAATGATTACACTATTTGATTTCCCAAGATCAAACACATATATAAAAAATTGAAATATGGGCATATTTTGAAATATTTTGCATCAATTGACATTAATAGTAAGGTGACCGAGCTAAGCAGAAAATATTACTTGGGACTCAATGAAATTTTGGAAATAATTCACACACCTTAGTGTACCAGAGGCAAGGGAGTTCAAGAGGGAAAACTCTGCAACTATTGTTTTGTTGGGTAAGTTCATAGAAACCCTATGTAGCAAGTGTATAAGAACTAAATTTTCTTCTAGAAGTAGACACTTAAAGAAATCAAGTAGGAGTAAATTCTTCATAATGCTACCAAAAATAAGTCAACTTGTGAGTAAAAAGAAAGATTCCATAGTTTCTAAATCAAAGAAGAGGTCCCTACAACAATCCATTTTAGATATGTTGCCTAATTTTGTAGAAAAGGATTCGAAAATATGTTTAAAGATACAACCCATTGATGTAGAGACCCAATTATCCCTATCTGAGGGTGGGATCTATTTTGGTACTTTTATGAAAAAGGGATGATGAGATTATAGTTTTGAATCCTTGGACCTTACATTTGGCCAAATTTATTGTCTTGAATGTCTTCGTATATGTTGATTTTATTAAAATATTGGCACAATATTATCACCCAGCTACTAGGACTATAAGAATGCTAGATGGTTCACTATTAGTGGTTCTAACTAAAGAAGCAATTATAGAGTGTTTTATGTTAAAAAAGCAAGCTATCACTAATATCAACTTGGAAAAAAGTGAGGAGGATTATAGGAGATTGAGAAAACCTACAGGAGTGATGAGCTTCCTTTACACATGAAAAGGGGTGTAAACAATAGGAGGATACCTATCTCTCCCTCCCAAATTGAGCCATTTTCCATAGAAGACTTCCAAGTATATTTCAAAAGAACTTATTTTTCTTTGTTCCAAGTGCTTGGAATAGATGTTGAAGAGAGGATTCCAACCTATCTCATGATGATGTAAATAAAGATACAAAATCCTGAAGTCAACATTGATTATGAATTTTCTACTAAAATTGAGAAAGGGCTACATGAGGTACTTTTCCAAGTAAGAGAGAACTTAGCTCCCATCACTTTCAAGAAATATTCTCTGTTGTTTCATTCAGAAAAATATAGATGGACTAAAAGAATGTGTTTGGGAATGACTACTGATGAAGGAATTAGGTTTCTTGTACAAAAATGGTGTTACATCTAGGATAGTAGATGTAAAAATAGTGATTATGTAATATTTCATGATGATTTCATAATAAAGGTCATGGCCGCTCTTGGTCATATCTTACCAAGATTGCCTAATAAAATCATGCAAGTATTAAGACCTTTAGCATTGAAGCCAGAGCAGGGACACCCTCACAATTTTGGTGACAAGTTCTTAGCAGACCAAATAGTAATAAGGGTCTATGGGTGTCCTCAAGCCCCACATGTTTTACCTAAAACTATTTATATTTGAATTTCATGTTTAAAATTTTTGGTAAATGTTATGGATGGAGTAGGATGTTATGAAAAGACAAAAAAGGGGGACATTCTTCCCTAACCTAACTGAATGTGAGGAGCTATCCGTACGGTTTGAAACTCTTGAAGAACTATAAAACTATTTAAAGATGGGGCATTCATTGAAGTCATGAGGAGAAAGGGTCTTTGATCCTGAAGGGAATATTAATTTTATAAAGCATACACTTCTCACTAAAGTTGGGATTACCCATGCAATGGATTATGAAGAAGATGTAATAAGAAATTGCTTTACACTTGATGAAGTTTTTCAGAGAAAGAGGAAGTGGGAAATCATAAAGAGGCTTGGGGAGGAGAAGAAGAAAAGGGACATTGGATACTAAGGATTATATGTTGAAGAAAAGGATCCTACCAAAAGGATGAAGATAATAATTGACAACTTTGAAAGATTATATGTTGAACCAAAAAAGAAACTGGAGGGCTAGTCTTCAAAAACCTCCAAGCTACCCATAAAACTAAGTGGTATTGTAATCACAGAGCCCCTACCAAGCACTGCCACAATACAAATAGAAGAATCCCCTAAGAAACCAAGTCCTAAAAGGAAAAATACACATGGATTTTCCCTCTTAGTGGCATATGAAATAAGTGGAGTAGGGGATACTGAAGAGGTAGCGAATGTACTTTTGAATTTTAAAGATGATCAAGTTGATTAGCCATCACCTAAGCTTGCAATTGATGCTCACAAAATATAAGAAATATTGGATGTGTTGGATGTTGTGGTTGTGTTGCTGATATGTAGCTATCATTTATGTCAACACTATTAGCATTAATTCATTTGAAGCTATACATGTCAAGGATATTGAGAAAATTGTAATAAATGAGTTGCAGGTTCTCAGTAGTGAAGTGAAGTATGTTGGTGAGTTTTTTACATTGATGATTAGAGGTTATGGACTAAAGGTTTTGTTGCTAAGTGTATCTAGTTTATCCACATCGAGTTTCAAAGATCCATGTGAAGATTCTCATTTTGACAATTTTTTATGTTGCTTTAGTCGGTGTTCCTAATTTAAGATGATGCTATTTCAGTTAGTTCAGTTGTTACAGATGATTCTCTTGTGATTCATGATGCTTGTGGATTTTTCTAGATCATGCTCTATCTTTTCTTCATGTTTGCACTAATTGTTGTGCTCACGATCCAATATTTTCTCTTGAGTGTTCATGTTTTTCTTGTTCTTGGTCGACATAGTGTTTGTAGCGTGTTGTTGATCTTTGAGGAGAAATTAATTGAAGTGTTTTTGTGTTGGATATGTTGATTTGGGTCCTCACTATGCTATGGCCAACCTTGGTTGATTCACATTGATAATGTTTAATTATTTTGGGCTGATAGTTTATAGTCATTTTATTATTCTTGTTGAGGCCGACATGAAGGGATGAAATTTCTTACTGCGGATATATAAGAGCGATTGTTTATTCGAATTGAAGTGTGCAAGGGTGTGATTTTGTGTGTGTATGTGATAATATCATTCGAAGGTAGATCAAAGTGTGAAGAATTTTGTAGAAGAGTTAATAATTGTTTATGTTCTTAACTAGAACTATAATCAGGCATTAGCAGATGTTATTTTCTCAGTTCAAAATATGGATGGTTGTAATCTAAATCTCTTTGTAAGATAGTGTGTCTTCCTTTGTAATTGAGTAGTGAGCTCTAGGAAGTGTGCCTGAATGCATGTGCATTCCCCATATTTCATTTTCATTATACTTTTAATAGGGTATAATCTTGTGGACTGACCTCCACCATGGTTTTTTCCCTAATAGGATTTCCACTTAAAAAATCTTGGTGTTAAATGTGTCTCTGATGTATTGATGATTTATGCTTTCATGGTTAATTATTAGATCTGTGAATAAGGTTAATAAGTTGAATAAGTTTTTAATTTCTATGAAAAATGATTCACCCCCCCTCTTAGTTGTTTTCCCTTGTGTTGCCGACAGGATGTACATGGGCATAATGATAAATAAGTGCATGATGATGAAAGGGTGATTTCTTCCCTTAGATTTATTAAAGATATGAATTTATTCAAACTCCCAAGTTTAAGGATTTTTGGTTTAAGAAGAAAATGAAATTTTTTTAGGAGAGATTCCAAATTAATAAGATGGGCACTGAGGAGTCACAAAACGACTAGATTGTTGCCCAGACTCTTGAAGAACTCAAGATTAATGCAATTATTGTTAGCTCCCAAGAAGAAAGAAATTTGGTCTTAGAAAGAAATATACTAATTTTTCATGGGATGGTGTTAAAAGAGATATTCTTACTAGATCAAGTAAGAAGGCAAGAAGATCCCATGTTGGTTTATGAATTCAATTTGGATGAGGGAATGAGTGGCATAGGTTACAATCCAAGACTTGAAACCCTAGCCTTTTGAAAATGACAAAAAGAATAGATAAACCAAGATTGCTTAATGTTGTAAAAGAAATGAGAGGGATTTCCATGGTAAAGACACTTCAAGACACATCATCATTGGAGTCAGCTACTATGACAATGCACTCAACAATGTTTACTAGGGATGTGGTTAAAGCTATGGAGCTTAGATTGACAAAATATGATAAAGAACAAATTGATTTGAATGATGAAGTGAATATGTTATTCATAGAAAATGTGAAATTGAAAGAGAAGTTGAAGGGTGAAAATTCTTCCTAAAGAAAAAAATTAATAGTATATCAGCCCCCTACCATCTAGATTGATATAGGTGCAATCACTGTTGAACAAGTAAATGTGCTTAAACAAGAAATTGAGAAGTTGAAAAATACTAATGAAGAAACAAAGGAAAGAGAAAAGAGAGAAACCCTTAGGGTATTGGAAAAGATATTGGAGCATAGGGTTAAACTAATTGTGGACAAATTGGAAAATTTCTATGAATGTTATGTCTCCTTGTCACAAGCAGTTGATCAAATAAATGCCATCCATGTACCTATATTGGACCCCTTATTCAAGAAATGATAACCTATAAATCACAACTTAATGGCTTTGTATAGAATTTTACAAAAGAGTATTGATGCTCCCATAGCTTTAAATCCTACTGAGCAAATGGTCTGAATGGTCACAGATGAATTTCAATACATATATGCAGAAAACCAAAGGATCAATGCAAGAATGGATTCATTTCACACACTAAAGAAGTGATTCATGCATAAGATACTAAGGGATTTTGATCAACTGAAAGGATCAAAGGATTTGATAGATGAGTTTAGAAAAATTATTCCCAACTTCCTTACTAATTTACAAAAGGATGTTGACATAAATATTCACCACCTCAATATTACCTTGGATGGAATAATTGCATTGGATGTTGGATACTCAAAATTCATCATGGATAGAAAAGGGTTATTAGAAAACAAATGGAAGAGTCACTTGGCCAATAAAAAAATAATAGAGGAGTAAAAATGGCCTCATAATTACACGGTGTACCAATGGGAGTAGACATATCTAGCTCTCCTAGAAGAATAGGCCTTGCAGTGAAGTACCAAGCCTTGCAAATACTATCATGGAGAGAGGACCTTTCCAGATTTGAATGATCACGGGTACCTTACGATGAGTAAAATACTTATGTATCTTGTGAGTGCTCTCGACATCAACATCTGATAATTTATCTTCACTTCTCATCTTTCACTACTTTTAAGTAATCCTATGTAAACAATGATAATTAAGACTTTTTGATTTATGTTAAAAGTGGGTAACTGAAAAGACACTTTTTGACATGTCAGTCAAGACAAAATTTTGAAACCTATTGTAAAATATTTTTGAAGATCAATAGAATGAAGTTATAATTGGTGGCCAAATTATGGTTTCAATTATTTGTTGAAGTTTATTAATGAATATTATCTTGTTGTCAACAATTTGATCTTTCCTTATTATTTAAATCAATATATCAAGGATATATCTAGTTTATCAAAACAAATTTGTTGTCAAACAATTCATTTTGTACTAAATTTTTTTGTCAAATATTTGGTAATTATGGTTAGTTTCATTACATTCAAATTTTTAATTATGGGAAATTATATACAATAAATAGATTGATGGTTGTTTGGATAGTGAAATTAGCTCTCTTAGAAATTAACTAAAATATATTGTCTTGAAATATCTAGAAGGATTATTTTAATTAAAGAGGATTTTGTGGTTATTTTTCTAACAGTTATTAACAATGATTTTACAGTGTTGCTAGCTTGCTATTTTCATTCAAGATACAAGTCATGATCAAAGTAAAGCACATACCAAAAACATGGTACTCTACTTCAAACCCTCAACCTCACTTAGTTTAGTGTACTTACATGTGGATATTAAGGAAGTTGCTAAAAAATTAATATATATCATTTGTGGTTTGTGAAGGAGAATCCTATGAGATCGAATATGGTAGTCGATCAATATCCAGTTTCTTAAGTAAAGATGATGTCACCATTGGGAAACTTGTTGTAAAACATTAGATTAGTAATTTTTGGATGTTAAGGCTTCCTAGTTGGATATCAAATATCTTTTCTCATAAACTTAATTTGGAATTTATGTATAAATAGATTCTTCCATGGTGAAGGTCTTTACTGAGACAACACATGAACTGGGGTTGACATTTTTTTTGTCCAAGTTTGATGGCAATCTTGCACTTGGTTTCTAGGAAATTTCTATTGATAATGTTGTTCCAATAAATTTAGTGTTGTAGCCTTCATTTTGTAATATATCAACTTCATTCTATAATCTACACGTATCAACTTTCTTAAATTTTGAACAAGGTTTTGAAATCAAGGGTTCAATATGCATATTTAAGGCCTATGTTGAATGCTCTATTTAAGGCATTTGTTGAAAAGGCTACAATTTTTTAATTGATTTATCTTTCTATTGTGCTTCTACTTACTTTTGTAAACTTGTAATATACAATGCACTTTTATTCTTTCTAAATTGAGACTAATAGTAATTTTGTTGGTTGTATTGAGGTAAAACTTCATTCATGGTGGAAAAGGTAGCACCCTATTGCTCATATCAGATGGCATGTTGTATATAAAGGAGGAAAGATTCTAGTTGGGTTATTGTTCACTGCATTGAAGGAGAGAGCTTCATATATGAGACACGATCAAAACTCTCCTTGGATTCTACATGTTATAGCTTGCTCTAGGATGATTGCCCACATTGTAGAAGTTTTAAGAGATGAAAGGGGCATGTCCTCACATTGAAGGGCTTCAAGCATGCATTTTCATCATTTCAAAAGTTTTTAGGAGAATTTTCTTTGTTGCATTCATTTCTATGCAATATTCTCTCAAATTTTTAGTCTTGTGACTGAAAATAACAATTGTAATACTCTATTTCTAAGCTATAACTAGAACACCTTTATTTTATTAATAAAGTTCATTGATTTTGCCTTCTCAATGGTTGTCTTATTGTGTATAATTGATTATTTATGTTTATTTTTGTGTTTTTTGTTTAAATCCTCAAATATTACTCAATTAAAATGACTAAATATACTACTAATTGACATCAATTAATACTTAAATTGACTAAATATACTACCAATTGATAGAAATCAGTGAACACTGAATAAATATGACTAGATATATGACTTGTGAAATCAATGAATAAAAATGACTAAATAAGTCACTAGTTAACAACAAACAATGACTAAATATATCAGTGAATAAAAAAATGACTAAATAAGTGACTAGATTACAACAATAAATGACTAAATCAACAACGAAATAAGTGACTACTTAAATATATTAATGAATAAAAAATAACTAAATAAGTGACCAAATTGCAACAATCAATGACTAAATGAATGACTAAATATATCAGTGAAAAAAAATGACTAAATAAGTGACCAGATTACAACAATCAATGACTAAATCAATGACTAAATATCCTACCAAATAGATCAATCGAAACAAACAATAAATGACTAAAATTGGTTTAGTCATCAATCTGGTCACATTATATATGACTGAAAATATACTACTAATGGTCATGTGACCAAGTTCAGTCATTTATAAGCAACTTTTAGTAGTTTTTCAATAGTTTATTGTTGTTTTTGTATTAGTGATTTCTATCTGGATAGAGTAGGGTAGGATGATGCTGAGGTAAGAGATTTTAGAGGCTGGATTGAAAAGATAAATAATTATCCTTTCTAGTCATTGAGCGGAGAGGTCCTTGATGAGGTGATTAAGTGTAGAAATAAAGTGAATAAGTATGACACATAAATGTTTCAAAGAAACAAAGCTATAAAGAAGGTGATGAAAGAATATGCATGACATATATATAGTTGGAGAATGGCATAGAGTATTTTGAGGGAGTATGGATCAGGTGTTGATTGCATTCTAAGAGTATATATAGATAAAACAAGGAGACAAATCCACAGAGGAAGTGTATGATGAGGAGATGTTGATGATTAGGTAATGGAGACTCAGGGTTTTGATGTGTGGATGCAATGACAAGTTTCCCAAGGTGCATTAACAAAGTTATTTCTAGACCCAACATTTGGTGGTGGGGCTATAGGTTTTAAATGGGAATGATAACAAGTTTTGTATTCTTTTTAAGGATACCCATCTCCTAAAGTCCAAGACTTCAATTTTTTTCAATAGTGGCATAAAAATCAAAGTCTCTTTGACTTATTCTAGAATAATCTAGTGCCAACTATCATTTGCCACGTTTTACCTTATGATTCAATTTTTGGATCTTTTCATGTTTTTCTTTAAACTCTTTGACTACCTTGTGCTCTATAAAAGTCCAAGATTTTTTCTTTTTTACGAAGGTTCAAAATTTGTGGAACATTAGTAGACATAAGATTGGTTTCACCAATTTTATTTCTATTTTCTTATTTTCTGTTCTATTCCAGTTTAAAAACTTGTATTCTCCATTGAATTTTGCTAATATCTATGGACACTAGAAATGGATGCTTGACTTCCTTGTCCACAAAAATGGGTACAAGGAGATGGACCCAATTTCACAATATTCACACTCAAGGAAACCTTAGAGATCTCAACCCAATGAAGGATGTGAGATATATAACTATAAGATATCCTTGGAGATGTTGGAAACAAGAAAGTGGTTCACCACCAAGTGTAAACTTGGAAAATACAATTTTTTTGAAAACACAATGTGATATGCAAAAAGACCTAGAAAGATGAATTGAATGCAAATAAAATAAAATAGGAAATACAAATAGAAAGAGTGTACCTAGAAACTTGTAAAGGCTAGAGTGAATACTAGAAATGGCTGTGCAATTCTAGAAAATCTAACTTTTTGACCTACTGGGAATCATTCACCAATCTAGGCGAATCAGTCCTAGATCAAGGTTTCTGCCTAGAAAGATGTTTCAGAGAAAAGGGTACTGGAATCCACAAGGTGATATAACAAAAACCTTTAGTGGGAGTCATTCACCATTAATGGTGAATAAGTCCCATTCTAATTTTTTAGAAACTAGAAACTCTGATCTACATTCCAACACCTGCACTTTCCTTCCAAACTGGGTTTCAAATTTGAACCTATGAAAATACTTGCAAAATAGAATAGAACTTGATTTGCTAATGGGGGTTTTCCTTGGTCAAACCCCTAGCTTGGTAATTAAAACTTAAAGGGAATAATGAAATGTGAATACAAACCCTAGCCTTAAGTGTCTAAGACTAAGAAATCTGAGACATGATGCAATCATATTCTAATGTGCAAGAACAAGATATATGAAAGAGCTTGAATGATGTAGGACTCACCTTAGGATATCTCCAATCACCTCAAATAAACCAAAATGATGTGTAAACATTCCTTAGGATGAAGATAGAGTGACAATGGAAGATGGAATCACTTGGAAAACAAGTCGTTAGGTTTGGCTTGATGGCTAGTTGCATCTTGCCAACCTAGAATTCTTCATGATTCACCATAGGAATCCATGAACAACCCTTGACAATGGTAGATCTTGAATGAAAGTGAGCTTGAAAACTTGAAAAAACATTTGAATATTGATCCAAAGCTTCAACTTTGCTGCAAATATACTTGTGAATGATCTTGTGAAATATTCTAACCTTTGAATCTTGAATTTGCTTGCTCAAAGGGCTTAGAGTTATGCTTGAATTTCTTAGATGTCATGAAAATGATTTAGAAAATTCTATTTATAGGAATTGACACCTAATTTATTGTTATTTAGACTTCAAAGGCCAACATCCAGTGGAAATTTGAATTAAATTGGTGAATTTCTCACTCAAACTTTGAAAAATTCCCCAAAAGGGACTCATTCGCCCAAGGTGGCGAATGAGTCCCACCTAAGGTTTTTAAGGTGGGTTTTTGGGATTTGAATGTCTTAACTATTTTTTGTCGAGATTTTATATGATTTTTGAGTGGAATAAGCCTAAAGATCCAAAATAATCGGTCCTAGGGGCCTATAAATGTTGATTTAAAGGATAATTAATGAAAGGGTGCCCAAGATAGGTCCAAATTAGACCAACGATTGTACTATATCGAAGAAGGGATTACAATTTCAGTGGTCACATTTAGCTTGCGCTTTAGCATCGATATGACTCTACATGCATATGCAAGCTAAAGGACTCTAAACGGTACACTTTATCTCATAAAAGGATACTCATTCAAAAGTTGGGAGAATGGAGCATCTAGTGTAGTTATCTATAAAACCACAATGTTAATAATTGCATCCTACAACACAAATTCATTAGTTGTCCAAAAATCCTCGTATCTAATTTTTTGAAATAAAATTTTAGGGTAGATGTATGCCCCCCTTGATTTTGCTTGCTTTATGGAGGTGGAATCAAGGTAGCAATCTAGGCACATCAAATATGGCAAGTTATATCAGAGGGAATTTCCAAGTACCATGCCACATAATGATAGATGGTTGGTGATGTTCAGAGTGGAATCATGATTCCAACATAACAAACTGTGTCAAAAGTGGAGGCCTCTAGCACCTATTATGTTAACTTGAAATAAAAAACACTTCTTAACCCTAATATAGTAAAAGCCCTAGTTTTAACATACATAAGAGCAAAGAGTGAAGAAAATTAAATTACTTTTTATTTTACCTTTTTTTAGCTTGATATTGATTGAAGAATAGTTAAAGATGCTAAGCAAATGAGACTACATGCCTACGGGACCAGGTGGCATGCGACGAACATCATCATGAGCTGAGTCGATTTTGTTGTCTTCACTCTATCTTTGAGCTATTATTTTATGAATTTTGTACATTTCTAGGTTAATTTAGGGCCTTGAATTTTTTTTTGCAGAGTGACCCCTTTTTTTGCAAAGTGTCACATTGTTTCACAAAGTGTCCCTTTTGTTCGTGAAGTGTCCCACTTTTTTGCAAAGTGTCCCATTTCTTTGTGAAGTGTCCCAAAAGGGGTCTAAAATGTCTACGTCCTTTAGAAAAAAATACTAGAGTAACTTTAGTACACTTGTATGATGATTCATGTAACCATTTAAGAGATTCGATTGCTCATAGGGCACATTTGTGCATTTTTGATAGGCACCCACCCATTCGAGTCAACATCTGGGGGGTAGAAAAATTAACTTTCTTAGAGACTTACCCCCACCCTTTCAATGGAGGACACCATGATATTACATGATTTAGGGATATATTGGGAGTACCTCATGCCCCCCATGAGGTACCACAATGTGATGTTGATGGCTCTAGCCAAGCACTGGGATTCTAACACATGTACATTCCACCTTCCTACTTGTGAGGTGATGATCACCCTAGAGGACATCCACCAAATACTCCAAGTTCCTATTCAAGGTGAGAAGGTACACTTTCAAGGAGATCAAATATTCCACAAGAAGAAGGCTAACATCTAGTATTGCCTGAATGGACTAGTGCATGATGAGGGAGTGAGGGCATAGATTGATCTATCGATGCTATTATATTCACAAGCCCCACTAGTTAGATAGATTATGATGCACACAGTTGGAATATTAATCATCCTTAATGGGTGGGCAACACACCTAGAGTGAGGATTGGTACACCTAATACAAGGGATGGTAGAGCATAGGACAATATATGCTTGGGGGTGTTGCATCCTAGTGCACTTATACTATGATCTTGGATGATTTTTATTTTGGGAGGTGGATACCATGGTACACTATACACTTCTATAGGTTTGGTACCTTGAGAATGTAACTTGTACTAGACCTACCAACTTCTTGTTTCCAACAGTGAGGGGGTACCCTAAGGCCTCTAGATATCCTCTATGATGCTTCTAAAAGAATGGTGATTTACACTTTTGGATAGTGTGGTTTGATCAACTGAAGGAGGAGGAGATCCTTTGGAGACCATATCAGCTTACACTTCAATGGCCATATCACACTCGACAGATGAGGAGATTACAACTGGACAGATTTTTGATTGGCCAACATGATTACATAGTATGTCCTTTCTACTACAATCGGGTCACGCGGTTGTTTGGTAAGGTCTAGACACCACCTAGGGAATGACCCTTCTTTAGGAGGTTAGTGCGGAGTGTCTAGAGACCTAGTGATATACTACAGTTCATTAGAGAGAATGGTGTCTACAGTGACTCTGAGTACTTAGATCATGAGATGCCTCCAATCTCTGATGTTGATGATGTTGGTGCCATAGATGATTATGAGGAGTGGTGGAAAATATCATGAGTAGCTCTTGTATTTCCCATGGATGATCCTATAGGATATGTAGTACCAATCCTGGATGAGGGAGATGAGATAGAGGATAGGTTCGAGGAGACATAGTATAGGGCTACAGACATATTTAAACATGTCATAGATGAGGACTATGATGAGGATACAAATCCTAATTATGATGGTTAGGATGGAGGAGATGAGGAGGATGATGAGGAGGACCAAGAGGAGGATGAGAGGATGAGCCACCCCTAAGTGAGGGTGATAAGGAAACAATTGAGGAGTGAGCATGATACGAGTGGGGAGAGCCCTCACCCATTTGTATGACTAGATCATGAGAAATGACTGTAGTAGGCATTAGTAACCATAGTCATGGAGGGGCTAGCACATCTTCCATGCATCCTACACAGGATGAGGCCAATGTTCCACAACTTTCCAAAGATATCAGCGATGATATTCTATTTATTCACATAATTTGTGCTCATGCTTATGCTTTATATATATATGTTATGATGTGTATTGATTATTTATCATTTCTATCTTGCAGGATCTCTATCGATAGTTAGCTATAGAGATAGTGCTCACTTTAGTCGATGGGGAGGCCAGAAACTCAGACTATGTGCTCCCACCTATTGTGGATTAAGACCCAAAGTCACTCAGGACATTTACAAGACTACGGGAAATATATGAGAGTTTGAGGAGGTGAGTCCACTGAGTCGATGTTGCACTAGAGGCATAGTCATCTTAGACCCAATAGAGTTCAAGAGACTAGAGTCTGAGGTATCCAGGCTACAGGTGGAGAGAGATCAAATAGTAGGAGCACATCGAGAGGCCCTTGGATAGATACAAGGCTTAGAGTTTTCTCTCAGACTCAGCAGATGGTGATCACGATCACACACCATTGTCTCCTGACATACCACCACCAAAGTGGCACAAGTACCATATCTCAAGGGATCTAGTAGCCACAAAGCTTAGTGATATTGTATATATTGATGACATGCACACAAAACTATGATATATACATATATATGAGCATATGATGTTTTATTAGTTACTTTTATGTGTTGAATGTTAAATGGCACTGTGATTAATTAAATAACCTTTGTAAGATTATTTAATGAATATCTTCATGATTTAACATTTTTTATGTGATCTAATTAAAAATTATTACAAATTCTCTTAGATGCAACATTGTAATTAAGTATGTTATGCTAAATTAAATGTAGCTATGATCTAACTAAAGAACATTAAATGCATATAAGGATCTGATCTAACATAACACACAAGATGAACTTGAATAGCATGAAACCTAAAGTAATTATATAATAATGACTTACATAATCACCTTAGTATTCAAGACATATGCCTAAGTGTTTCTCATGAATGAAGCAATGCGAAAGCATATGGAATATAGTCCAGAAGCTCTAACAACATGGCTTTAACATTCATACTTTTTAAAGGATTATACATAATACCAGTGTAAATGCACAACACTGATAGGTTCTTTGAGAGGTGTGCCATCTAGTTCAGTTAACACATATGCCCTAGACCCAAATTTTTTGTCAATTATGTAGGGTCCTAACCAATTAGGACTAAAGTTTCCTTTTTCATTCAGGTTAGCATTAATGCTGCATTGATTTTCAGATAGGATTAAATCACCTTTGTTGAATGTGAGAGGGATGACATTGAGATTGTAATGTCAGTGTTTATTTTAGCAATAAGACTAAAGATGTTCAAGAGTGTTGATGTGTTGTTCATTGAGAATTTCAAGCTAATGCAATATTTTCTCTTTATAGTTTTTATCATCAATAAGTCCTTGAAGAGTGATTCTTAACATAGGAATCTCTAATTCTAAAGGCATTATTGCCTCACTGCCATAAACACGATTGTAAGGTGTAGTCCCTATAGAGGATTTAACACTTGTGCGAAAAGCCCATAGTGCATAGTGTAATTGTGTGTGGCAATCCTTATGATTCTTGTTAACAATTTTCTTCAAGATTTGCTTAATAACCTTATTAGTTGATTCAACTTGACTATTAGATTGTGGGTAATAAGGTGTTGAAAAGTGATGTTGTACATTAAATGTCTCCAAGAATTTCTTCATGTCATTATTCTTAAATAGTGTACCATTATTAGAGACTAACACGGAAGGGAGTCCAAAGTGAACAATAATGTGTTCTAATATGAAATGACATATGTCCACCAAAAGAAGAAGGTGATATATTTCCTATAATGTCTAATCCCCAAACCGCAATGGGCCATATCAAAACTTGAGCTTGGAATTGACAAGCAGGGGCCTGGATTAGATTTCTATGCTCTTGACATTTGTGGCATTTTTTGATGTATTCAAAGCAATCTTGTTCCGTGATTCTCCAATAGTACCCAATGCGAATAAGTTTTTGAACTAATGTTTCTCCTCCAAAATGGCCATCACAAGCTCCTGCATGGGCTTTCTCAAGTGTTGTAGGTATTTCAAATTTTTGTAGGCATCTAAGTAAGAGACCATGGAATGATCCTTGATACAACACATCAGTGAGGATTATATACTTAGATGCAAGCTTGGACAAGTGGGATCATATTTTCTTGGTTGTCAGCTCAGGAAAGGTACCATTTTTCAAATGGTTAAATATTGTATCATGGTAGAGCTCCCAAAATTCTTGCAAAATTTTGAGAAAATCATGACTTGGATCATGATTGTTGTGCTCTGTGTCCAAGGATGGGCTAAGGTTTTGGTCTGTGAACCCTTACCTTATAAATGTTCTATCCTAAAACCCTTCAGTGTTATAATTTTGCATTGACCTATTCCTTCCAGTTACCAATCGAGTTAGTCATCACTTGAGCTCTTTAAATGCGTCTAGTTACCAAGCCCTTCAGTTTATGAGAGAGAGAGTCACCTCGTGCATTATCTTGTACCAAATACTTATAAAATTGGGAAAAATATTTCATTTTTAAGGGACATAATTCATTGTCCTCAAGGGTTTGATTTTTGTTAGCCTAGTCATGGCCCCATCTTAAAACTAACTTTGTTGCATGTGCAGGTTGAGGAACCACCAGATCTCAAAAATTAATCTGATCCATTCCCCGCTAGCTCGCTGGGTTAAGTTGCTCACTTGTTAAAAGTTTCAAAGTCTGTGAGATAAGGACACGTGTCCTAATATGGATGACGGACCCTATTTCCACTATTGAGCATGTTGTATGGTGGATTAATTTGATGGTAGTGATGGAGTGCTAGGAATAATCTTAGTCGTACCCTACTTGCTCACAAAGAGAAGATGAAGGATTGTTTAGAACTATGTGGTTTGTGATCTCTTGACACGTGGCTTTGTCCACCCACCTAGAGAAAGAGGTGAGGCCCATAAACTAATGATGTGGCTCCTAGGTTGGACAAATCTCATTGGCCAAGAATTGGTGAGTGAAGGCCTCATGGAATTCAATCCTAGTTGACTTGTTGTGAATTGTTCGATTCACCATCTCATCAGGGAATCGACGACCAACATTCAAAAAATTGGAAACTTGCATGTGACAACCATTTTTCTCTACAAGAAGTTAGCATTAGTGGCATATGATCTTCAAGATTTATCAATTGGGTCTTGGTGCATGTGAGGAATTAATTCCCCGCCATCATTGAGAATGATATGTAGATTTCCATGTACCTGGGTACTTAATGGTGATGAAATGGATGCTAGTGATTAATTGCTTGCTCACACGTGTGATGTCAAAATTGATGATCACATATCATCAAAATCGCATGATAAATATGAATTGAATGGTTTTCATTTTCACCATTACAATCAAGTGCTACAATTTTCTTAGTTTGTGTAGAGAGTGAAGAGTGTTCTTGTGTAAGTCTGCAAAGTTTCCTAGTAGAGAAGATGAGCAAGCCAACTACTTCTGCGTTACCAGTAAGAAGGTATCCAAGGCTTGGGGATCACCTATTGGTGTAATGTTGAGATAGTTGCCTATTTACGGTGCAACCAAGGTTCAAATCCCCACCTAGAATACTAGTAGAAATACCGCTACTAGTCCCACATTGTGCTCAGAGGAATTGTAGCAGCTGATCTTGGACGACATACAGGTGATCTTGGTGGACGTGGTGACTAAGCGTGCTTGTTCCTATAGGTGTGTGCTGCTCATGGATCCAGTTTCTTGATGGAGTGTGTTGCTTGTGGACTATTGTCGGACCTGCATGGGTATTTCATGCCTGGTGGTGTGTGCTGCTCATGGATTGCTATTGGAGCCACACAGGTCTCTCATGCCTAATGGTTCTATGTCAAACCCTCATGATTCTTTCATGCCTGGAGGTTCTACTTGGTTGGTCTTGGAGTGATAAGGTTAAGATGACTCAAGGTGTAAGGGAGTTTGCACGTCATATATATCTGAGGATGAGGCCACTCAATAATGTGGTCTCACTGGTTCATTGCTTTAGTCAAAAGCGTTCAGGGTGCTACCCCTTAGTAGTGTTTACCAATAAAAAAAGGTCTCCAAGGCTCAACATGCCAAAATCCCATGGTGAAATCTTAGGTCATGAGTATAATGTACTGAATAAGCTCCAACTCTAAAGGATAAGGGCAAGGAGAAGGCCTCAAGTGAGAAGTCCTCATTTGTACCTACTAGATGTAGTAGTAGGTTGAGAAACCAAGGCATGACTACAGAGATGGAGGAGGCCAAAGGTAAGGAGCCTACAGGGTTTATACATGGAGTACAAAGGAAAATAAGGTATGTCCAAGGTTCCTATGGAAGACAAACCTCCCCAACTTCCATCACTAACAACCCTTTAGACAGTGTGGCAAAAACAAACTCAGGTAATCAAAGGTATCTTATGATGTTGAATCAACTAGTGGCCCTAGGAATGGAAGTACTATTGGTCCCACCGATATCAGTAAAAACTATGAGTGGGAATCATGGCTTTGTGCATAGTAACAATAAATATGAGGAGGGAGCGGAGGTCTCTTCTCTACCTCCTGCAAGGGTGTGCAGTGGGCGTGTTTATCGATGTGGCTCTAGTGTTGGTGCTAGTTCCAGTTCTGGGTAATCAAAATGGTGTTTGGGTTTCTAATTTTTGTGTTGATGATAAAATTGTTGTGGTGATTTTCTTCCGCCCTTTGCATATGTTACTTGTTTTTGTCTTCATGCTGATTGTGGATGTCCAAGATTAATATTATGAAGACTTTTGTTTGATGTGGATGCGGAATGTGATGCCTAGTGGGCAGTTAAAGGGAAAGTTTTGGTGGTGGTTACACATCTTCATTTCCCCATACTCAGTAAATGATTACATACAACTATTCAGGGAATTTTTGGAATGAAATGGAATTTGTGCTAAAATGAAATATTCTTGAAATGTAATTGCATATGAGTTGGATGCTTGTTGCTCCCTTGTGGCATAAAAGGGATTTCATGGCTAAGTGTAAGGGGTTCCAAAATTTTGAGTCTAGTATACAGTCCCGGTAGATATTCGGTGTATAAAGAATGCTAATTAATAGAATAGTTGAATCACCTTGGTTTTGAATATTATATGTAATTATTTTAATGTAGTTTTATGCAAATTACTGATATTGAAACAAATCTTATCTCTGAAATATTTAATCTCCTATTGTAAGTTTCTACAAATCATAAATGAAAATATCAAGGGTATTGTCATTTATCTTTAAATGTCAATTGAATGTGTGTCATTATTTTTGCTTTAACATGGTTAATTAGATGCTTGAATATGGTTACAAATTTGTGATAATTTGTAAATTATTTTATAAGAAGTCATGTTTTAGGAATTGTGAGTTTTCAGACTACACGACATTGTGAAAATACTCCATTATTACTAGAGTTAAAGAATTTGTGTATTATTGGTTATTCCATGTTTGACTGAGCCATTTCCCAATTGATGAGACATTGGTCTATTTGTTGGTAATGTTTACAATTGAAAGTGTTAATGATTTTCCTGACCATGGATTTAAAATGAAGATACAATTCATTTAAAATTTGTCAATCATGAAGCATGTAATTGAGATACTCCTTTGTTCCTAGTAAATAAATGATTATTTACTTAAATATTACATGAATTAATCTATGCATTGAAGTGTTCTCCATCAAGTAGATCAAAATGAACATCATTAGGAACACCGTCCTAGGTCCCATAGAGCCTGAAGTGAAGGAGTAAAGACCTTAAAGTCCTTTACTCACTAAGTTGTCCATTCATCTTAAGGTTTCTTGATTATAAGAGTTGGCTACTATTTAGAGAATTCTAATGGTGTATTGAAAAAAACACCAACATATCATACCATTCACTCGAGTCTTCCTCAGTTGTTGTTAGCATGTCTTTTGTTTTATGATTGATTGAAGGTTTCATGATGGGATGAATAGTGAATGTGAAATTTTTTGAAGGATCTTGAGGTGATATAAGAGAAGATGCACTCGCCATTGCATCCACATGCCAATTATCTTTTCATGGGATGTTAACAATGGTAAATGATTCAAACATCTCTAACAAGTGAATTGTAAGATCCTTGTATTTTGATAATTTGTCATGCTTTTCTTGATATGTTCTATTTATTTATTTGATTACTAATTGCAAGTCACCAAATATTTTAATGTCTTTTACAACCAAGATCATAGCAACACGTAATCAGGTGAGTAAAGCTTCATACTCAGCAGTATTATTTGTACAGTGGAAGTTTAACTAATATGACAAGGCAATAGGATTTCCTACAAGCAAGATTAGTATAGCCCCAGTGCCAAAGCCAATTCTACACTTAGATCTGTCAAAATATAACTCCCATGTATTAAGTTAAATTGCTAACACATTATCATTAAGGAAAGAGCGAGTGCTAGGTAATGCCAGAGGGGAAGGAGCATCAACCAAGTGGTCAGTTAAGGCTTGGCCTTTAATTTATTTTTTTGAAACAAACTTAAGGTCAAACACAATCATCAACATCACCCACTTAGCTAGGAATCCTAATAAATCTATTTTACTAAAAAAATGTTTGAGAGGGTCAAATTTTGTCATCACTTGTATTGACGCATTCAATAATAAATAATGTCACAACTTACTGGTAGTGAATATAATGGCCAAACATTGTTTTTTGATTTTTGTGTACCGCTTCTCATAGTTTGTTCTGCTAATGTAATAAGCAAAACATGTTCTTTAGCATTTTTGTCTTGTTGAGCCAATAATGCTACTAGAGAATGAGCCGATGCAGCTATGTAAAGTATGAATGGTTTTTTTGGCATGATAGGTTGTACAATGGGTAGAGTTGCAAGGTATTCCTTCAAACTCTCAAAATCCTATTTAAAATATTCATTCCAATCAAGCACACATCATTTTTAAGATGTGTGAATGGTAATGTTTGGTCAGCTAAAGATACTACAAAATGACAGATGGCTTGGATTCTTCCTTGTGATGTGAGCAATTGAGAACTTTTTTTGGGAGGTGGCATGTTGATTATGGAATCAATTTTCTTTGTGTCTGCCTCTATGCCACTGTGAGATATGATAAGCCCTAAAATTTTCCCACTATCTACACCAAAGACACTTTTTCATATTCTACCTCATGTACTTTTTCATCCGCTCAAATATTTTTTGAAGGACACTCATATCGTCTTATCTTGTTAAAGATTTAGCTAGGATGTCATCAACATAATCTTCCAAAATCTTATGCATGTAGTCATGGAATATAGTATCATAGCTCATTGATATGTTGCACTCACATTCTTTAGTCCAAAAGGAATCATAACCCAACAAAATGCTCCCCAAACTGTCATAAATGCTTTCTTATATTGATATTGAGGGTTGATAAATATTTTATTATATCTAAAAATCCATCTAGATTTGTTTAAATTGTGAAAATTCGTGCACATCCTAATACAATTGTTAGGTTTTGGAACTATGACAATGTTTGAGATCCAAGGGGAATAATCTATAGGTCATATGAAACCAAAATCAAGGAGTTTTTTAAGTTCACTTTTAACCAAAAATGCTATCTTTGGATTATTTTTTTGTAAATTTTGTCGAATAGGCTTAGCATTTTCAATAAGGACAATGTTATGTGCTACTATCTTTGAATATATTCTTGGCATATCTGATTATTTCCAATCAAAAAATTTAGGAAAGTCATGGAGCAAGATTTTAGTGTCTTCTTATTCTTCATCATTGAGGCACTTCCCTATCTTAATGACCTTGTCTTTATCTTCTATGTCCATTGGTATATCAATTGTATCACCTAAGGTAAGTGCATTATACGTTGTAAATTTAGGTTCATAATGGCCCATACTTGTGTCTTGCTCATTACTTTCACTTGACACATCTTTTTGTTTGGTACTGGTCATAGAACATGTAACCTTTTTCTTTGGAGAAGTAGAAGATGACTTATCATAAAATCCTAACATTTGTTTCAAGGCTTCATCACTTTTAGAGTACTCCCATGATGGTGGGGAAGTCATGTCAAGCAATTCAAAATGTTTCATAGTAAGATTTGTTCATGGCTTGCAAATGATAGTGTTGATGTTTAATGACGGTCTCTTGTTTTCTTTCCTTTTTTTAGAAAAGAATACCCTAAACCAGTCTTTGTCTCTTGCATGTTAGGTTCTATAGGAACTCGAATGCCTTGTTATTTCTTTCCACATCCTTTACCAATGTATCCAAATTGTTTCACAAGTTCATAACCTCTCCTCTAATTTTTTTC
The DNA here is from genome assembly GCA_007258455.2 of Sequoia sempervirens. NCBI lineage: Eukaryota > Viridiplantae > Streptophyta > Pinopsida > Cupressales > Cupressaceae > Sequoia > Sequoia sempervirens. Next base: position 612,602,794 of record VDFB02000003.1, read on the forward strand.
CATTTCTTTCGGGTTTAGTGGCTATTGGTAACTTATCTCGTCAAAATTAGTTATGTAACTTGTATTTTCATCCAAAGTAGATGAGGTGGATACTTGTGAAGGTTCTTCTGAATTATAAGTTGACATAACCATTGGTTGTTCTTGTTTTTCATCCTCTTTTCTTGTCATTATATACTCTCCCATAAATGAAGGTGTGAACTCCACGGAACCCCAATCATCACCTAATAATTTGGACACTATTTCTTATTATTGCTTGTAAACTTCTATAGGTTCTATGTGGGATGTTGGAATTAATATACTCAAAGGACTTGTTATTCCCTTTTCAAGTTGTAAATAACTTTCAGGCTCGAGGTCTATTTCAACTTGGTATACCTTATTGTTATAGACGTATTTCATTATATGATAGAGGGTGGAAGGCACCACATGCATCTCATGAATCCATGGTCTTCCCAAAAGAATATTATATGAAAGCTGATGAAGCATGAAATGAATAGGAGTTTTTAGGGTATCCTTTCCAACTGTAATAGGTAAGGTAATCACACTAAGTGATTGTTTGTTGATATTGTCAAATCCTCTCATTGATAAGGAGTTAAACTCAATTTTAGATTTGTCTACATCCAATCTATTTGAGAGTTTCACACCACACACATTAAGGGTTGAGCCATTATCAATAAGGTTCCTTTTGATTCCCACTCTATTGAATTGGGCTATTATCATAAATGCATCATTTTTCTTTCTCAATTACAAGGGAGGGAGCTAATGTTGGTAAAAGGTAATATCTACATTAACTATATTCATTCATTTTATTAGAGCTATTGCATTATTTGCATTTGTACCAGGAGGAACCACTACTTGTTGTAAGGCTATTTGAAGCATAGTGTGATAGTTTGGTGAATTCTTAATTAGGTCCCAAAGGGATATTTTTGTAGGAGTATTTTTAAGTTGTTCAATAAGATCATACTCCTTCCCACTATTTGAACGAAAGTGAGGAGTTCTAGAGAATGTGGGATTAGGAAAAGGTAAGGTTGTTGGGGTGGGTTTTTGTGGTTGTGGATTGTTTCTAGTGTTATATGTGTGAGCAACGGTATCTTGACTCGGTTGCTTCAAAACATTATTCTTAGTTGGATAAAGGATGAAATCGGGTTTTTTTTTAGGTTGAGGCTTGTGAGAAGGTGGTTAAAGGATAAGTTGAGGTTGAATCACATTTACTTCTTTTGTTTTTGGTTTCTTGCTACAAGCCTTAATGGATGTTCTTTGTGAGATAAAGCCTTCAAGGGCTTCATTTAACATGTCAAATTCATCACTACTAAAAGGCTCAAGGGGTAAGTTGACTTTAGATGGTTTGGGTTTTTCATGACAAGCCTTAATGGATGATTTTAATAAGAGGAAGTCATAAAGGGCTTCATCTAACATGTCTAAGTAATCACTACGAAAAGGCTTGGATGATATACTTTTTCTAAATTGAAGAATTTTTTGAATTGTTTCTTTTGATGATTTTAGTTTTTAGTTTTCATTTGCTGATGAATCTATTCTAAATAAACTAGGAACTAAAGTTGAAAATAAAAGTTGCAAAAAGATATTGCTATCCATAATTTCCATGAATGTAAATAATACTATTTCTAATGACTGAAATGTAACAGCAGGAAACTGAACTAAAACAGAAAAGTAACAAAGGAAAACAAAAACTTAAAAACTAGAAATTTAATTCTGAAAACAATAGTGTCAAACTTGTACTGGGATTGATTCACCCAAGGTGGTGAATGAGTCCTAGGAGGGATTTTTTCTTTTTTTTGGTTGATTTTTATGTTATGTATGTTGTATGATGCAAACCTAAGATGCAAATGTAAAATTTCATTGATTTTCACTAGATTTAAATGAAATAATGCAAGCTATATGAGCCTTTCATTAATGAAAATTTTGAAACCCTAGAATGCAAATTAACTAATGAAAAAGGTAATGCAATGTTAACGTAAGCTAAATCTAGGATGTAAATGCACTCCAAATCAAAATTATGATGTTCAAAAGTCAAGTTCACAAAAATGTGGACACTAGAAATGGATGCTTCACTTCCTTGTCCACAAAAATGGGTACAAGGAGAGGGATCCAATTTCACAATATTCACATTCAAGGACACCTTAGAGATCTCAACCTAATGAAGTATGTGAGAGATATGACTATAAGATATCCTTAGAGATGATGGCGACAAGAAATGGGTTCACCACCAAGTGTAAACTTAGAAAATACCAAATGTTTGAAAACATAATGTGATATACAGAAATACCTAGAAAGATTAATTGAATGCAAATAAAATAAAATAGGAAAGCCAAACAAAAAGAGTAAACTTGGAAACTTGTAGAGGCTAGAATGAAGACTAGAAATGGCTCTGAAATTCTAGAAAATATAACTTTTTGACCTGTTGGGACTCATTCACCAATCTAGGTGAATTGGTCCCAAATCAAGGGATACTAGAATATGCAAACTAATCCAAAAAAAACCTTCAATGGGATTCATTCACCATTAATGGTGTATCAATCTCTTTCTACTTTTTCAGAAACTAGAAAATCTATTCTGCACTCCAACACTTGCACTTTCCTTCCAAACTAGGTTTTGGATCTGAACCTATGAAAACACCTACAAAATAGAATAGAAATTGATTTTATAATGGGGGATTTTCCTCAATAAAACCCCTAGCTTGGTAATTAAACCTTGAAGGGAATAATGAAATGTGAATACAAGCCCTAGCCTTAAGTGTGTCTAAGACTAAGAAATCTAAAAAATGATGCAATCCTATTCTAATGTGCAAGAACATGATGCATGAAAGAACTTGAATGATGTAGGATTCATGTTAGGAGATCTCTAATCACCTCAAGTGAACGAAAATGACGTGTAAACCTTCCTTAGGCTGAAGATAGAGTGACAATGGAAGATGGAATCACTTAGAAAACATGTCATTAGGTTTGGCTTGATGGCTAGTTGCATCTCCCCAACCTAGAATTCTTCATGATTCACCATAGGCATCCATGATAAACCCTTGAAAATGCTAGATCTTGAATGAAAGTGAGCTTGAAGACATGCAAAAAAATTTGAGTGATGCTCCAAAGCTTTAACTTTGTTGCAAATAGACTTGTGAATTCTCTTGTGAAAGATTCTCAACTTTGACTCTTGAATTTGTTTGCTCAAAGGGATTAGAGTTATGCTTGAATTGCTCAAAATTGAAACCTAATTGACCATTATTTAGACCTCAAAGACTGAAATCCACTAGAAATTTGAATTAAATTGGTGAATTTCTCGCTCAAACTTTAAAAAATGCCCGAAGAGGGATTCATTCGCCACCCTTGGTGAATGGGTCCCAACAAAGGGGACTCATTTGCCCAAGGTGGAAAATGAGTCCCACCTAAGTCTTTTGAGGTGGTTTTTCAAGATTTGAATATATTAAATGATTTTTTTCAAGATTTTATATGATTTTTGAGTGGAATAAGCCTCAAGATCTGAAATAATGGATCCTATGGGCCTATAAATGTTGATTTAAAGGATAATTAATGTAATGGTGCCCAAGATAGGTCCAAATTAAACCAAGGATTGTACTATCTCCAAGAAGAGAGGACAATTTTAGTGGTCACAATATCAAATCCAATTTTAAATCTATTTCCTAATATTAAATCTTACATAGTTGATTGTTTGTTCCTATCAAAGAGCCAATGTGTTGCACCATACTTGGGTGCATATTGATACTATTCGGTGGAAAATGATAGCATGTTTATTTAAAATATAACATCATTTTATGCCTAGGTATGAATCAATATGGTGAAGTGTAGAGTGATTGTTCTTTTATTTAGTCTACTTCATGGTGTATGTGTGGATAATAGCTAGGAGATCACCTTAAATTTTAGGATCTTTAATGCTTTTCTTTAAAGTAGATGTTAAATATTTCCTATATTTTTTATTGAATTTTTTTAATTCATAAAATATTCTTCCAAATAATATTTATTCATGACGTGGTGGAGCAATATATGTTAGGGTATGTGCAGGATCATCATGCAAAAAATAGGCCCTTAAGTGGCAAAAAATTCAGAAAAATTAGAGTTAGGCAACTTGACATAAAAATTTGAATAATTTATCTATATTATTTCAAAAATATGTAAGAATAGAATCTTTAGCAAATTGAATGTAGTTTCTAAACTACTAGGTTGATTTTAAAAAAAAAAAAACTATTTGGTGAAAATTTGAAATTTCAATGCAATAGTACCTAAATTTTACTTAAAAAATAAGTAGGTGTCTCTCTGACCACCCTAACCACAATAAAATGATAATATTTTTTTATGAGATTTTAGATATAAGTAGAGGACTCATGTCTAGATGTGAAGAATATTTTTTTGTAATTTTTTTCCAATTAAATAATTAATTATGAATGTTTTATTACAATTTTTTAAAAATATAAAAAATTGTCTATCTAAAAACCTTAACTTGGTGAAAACTTCATGAAATTCATTTTTTTTGTTTTTAATCCTATAGTATGCAAAACATAGAATGTGATGCATGTTCTGGATTCAAAAAATGTGATACCATATGAAAGCTATAGATATTTTTCAATCAGCCTATCAATCAAGACTATAGTCATAATTCAAATAGAAAAATGAATAATAATTATTTATTAAATTCAAAGTAAAGCATAATTTATACTGGTGGAAATCTAAGAATCTCCTTTAAAAACCCTTTTCGTTTCATCAATTTTAGGTTAAAAAAAAGTCGTCAGCCACATACACTACACATACCCATCATATCGCCACTTTTTGGGCCATCATGATCCTACACATACCCAATAAATTTTCTATATCTTTACAATACTCTACTTTCTATAAAAATAATTAACCCTAAAAACCAAAGACCCCTTGTGATTAACATCAAATTTGAACAATGAAACCTGATTGAAACTAGTGTTCTAATGCATAACATTTGTGAGCCTTGTGATAGCTAAGATCATCTTTAATTGAAAAATCTTAGTGATTCTTTCAAATAAAGATAGGTTCCTCTATTGTTTTGAGGAAAGATTTATTTTCCTATTGGTGTGTGTAACAACCATGTCAACAATATGTAATCCTCATAGAGGCATAAAAAACTCTAGGATAAATGATATCTTTCATAGTTAGGGTTCTCTTATCAAATTTTATACCGTTGAGCTCCATAACCCTTTCATTATTGATGGAATTCAATACAGGGACTGATCTAGAGGCACAAAGACTAGTTACTTCCCTAATAGATTCTTTTGTAATCATGTAGGGCTTATTTGACCAAATGGATTCTTCATGAATGCAACTCAAGATGACTCCTACCAATTCTTTGCACTTGCAGAAGTCTAGAAAATATTTCAATGTCTACCCTTTCATAGCCATATTTGCATACTCTAACTTTTCTACACCATTTTCATTCAAGAGCTCACATCAAACCACTTCAAAATATGAAGTATGATTAATTTCATTCAGTGGGAAATGGATGTATATCCTTACATCTTTAGAACACACAACATCTATAGGAACATTTGAAAACACACCATCTTTTTAAACCTCCATTTCCTTGAATGGTAACGTTTTGTATTTTGGTTTGGGTTTCTTCACAACATCAATCACCTATGGGGTTTCCATTGATATTATTCCTATAATACTTAAAATCAAGTACTATGGTTTGGTACACACTCACACAAATAGCTTTGTAAACCCTTCTCTCTTCTTCACTCCCAAACATAAAAAATTTTGAGTGCAAATGCGATAAAATCATTCAAATGAAACATAAGAATCCTTCCATTTTCCCTAACCTTTTGCCAATAATGCATTCATACTTGTTAGGTAAAGCTTCTACCAAAATTTTCAATGTCATCATAGGGATGTAAAGATGCTCAACATACCTCTACACATCATTCCTTTCCTATGAAGCCTTGATCGAAAGGTCCAATCTTGCTCAAAAGATCTACACACCAAAGGAATCGGTCTAATTCATCTTCTATGCTGAAATATTCAACAAGTTTCATCCTTTTTAAGGGGCTAAAGGACTTTCAAATGATAGCTCTCCCTGAGATAACACCCTATCTCAATTTGTTATAGGATCATACGTAGAATGCACAAGAATAGTGTCACCCTCCTTGACACTTTCTCGACCTCGCTTCTCTTTCCAAAATATTTCATTTCCCTTCTTTTGTTGATTTATGGTTTCATCCTTCTTTCAATTCTGTACAAGTGGTTTCACAAAACCACTTCTACAAAATTATGCTTTATGTCCAAACTTATTGTATTTGTAGCACATAATGTTGTGTTCTAGAACAAATTTATTCCTGCTAACTTTAGTTCTACACTCTGGAACCTTATGACCAAAATTATTGCAAGCATAGAAATATCCATGAAATAAACCAACATCGTATATTTCAAGCACAAATGGATTTCCACCCATGTAATTATTTCTTCTTTTCCTAGATCTAAAATCAATAGCATGATTCCAAAATTTATTTCAAGAATAAAAATATCCATAAAAGGATTGAGTGAACCTAGTAGGGGCATGTTGTCTAGCAAGTGGAGGACCATTAAATATTCTTTGTCTTCAAACTGAAATGAATCCTCCTTCTTTCTCGATTTCTTGATTTGTTTTTGCATCTCCAAAGGATGTATTCCTAGGTTCTTTAGTGGAATCTTTCTCCTCCTTTACTTAATACTTTTCTTCTCCTTTGAAATTCTCATATAGGTTTCCAGATGCACTGGTAGTAGGAAATTTTCCTCTTTCTATACTAAGACAAGGTTTTTATTTTGATGGTTTTTGAGAGTCGATTAATTCATCAAGAATTTCATAACCTCCCTTCAGCTTCAGATCTTTGTTAATTTTTTCTTTTCTTTTTTCTATTTCTTTCCTCAGGGAAACAATCTATTCTTCAAGCTTTAAACATTTAGTAGTTTTTTCAATGAGCTTGATATTCATACACTCTTCAATTCTTTAAACTTATTTAACTTTAATTTTCAACTTGTTAATTTTCTTTTGTGATTTTTCAAGTTGGAGCTGAAACTCTTCAATCTTTTCTCTTTCTTCATCTAGATCAAAATGTTAAGAGTAGAAATGAGCTCTCCTTCATAATCCACTAGATAATATTCTTTATTGAATTCAAAATCATATTCATTATCCTCCTTCTAGAGTATGACCTATTTTTATTGAGATCACTTCTTCTTCAAGACTACTTTATTCTCCATGTGTTCCAAATACAATATCTACCTCAACTATTAGGAAATATCAAGGAACCTTGCTCTAATACAAATTTTTGAAAACACCAAAATACTAAGAGGGTGGTGAATTAGTATGCTTTCAAATTCAATCCTAATTAACTACTATTTAAGTTAAGTTATACCACTTAAGTATTCATCCACTTAATCAAAGAAAGAGAGAATACAAGATACAACACAAGAACAAAGATAACACTATATTTACATGGAAAACCCCATAGGGGAAAACCACGATGAGAAATGCTACTAGGAGATACTAACCTAATCCAACCTCACAAGTAAATATCATTTTACAATTTTTTTTCAGCTACAACCCAAGGAATAAACTACTCCACAAATTTTTTTTAGGGGATGAAACCCAAGGAAGCGACTACTCCTTAATTGAAATATGGCTAGTTTATGGATTCAATCACTAATAGTTATCAATTTTGCACATTAGTTCTATAGTGCATCTTGTCACACTCTTCTCATGGACTCATACATCTTTGCACACTTTCATAATCATCTTCAAATATTTGATCTTTTATATATATCATCTACATGCTTGCAAAATACAACTTCATTAAGCCAAAAATAAGGAATTATGAAACTTGTGACATGTTGGCCTACATTTTAGTTGCTGGTATAAAAAAATTATATTAAGGTTATTTAAAATTCTTCTAGATGATTCAACATGAATCATACAATATATGCAAACACTTCTTAGACTTAGCTCAAACATAAACTTGTGGCATACATCATCAGCATACCCAAGTCACCCATAGAAAAAATATATCTTCACAAACTGAGTTGAAACATTTGTGCGGTATTGGAAACAAGAGAGATCTTCATGTGATTCAAACCTAAGATACTATGAAATATCTGGAGTGTCCACAAAAACTCATACCAATGATCTAAACTATTTTTTGCTGGCACAAGAAAATAAACATTTGTTTTGATGAACAATAGGCATCTAGAACCAACTATAACACTCTATCATTAAATAATTAAACTTGCATATCCAAACCACTTGAATCATCACTATAACATGCATTTTACATCAATGAACATGTCTTCAAAACTATATGGCCAAAAATTAACATCTAGAGGAATGCGAAGCATTCCAACAAGCCTTCATCACTACTTTACACTGCTAGAGCATTAACCAAAGCTCTATCATGTGTAACTTTCACTACAAAAGAATTAATGTCTTGAGATCTTGGATATAAAACTTTCACATCTCTATTTAGTTATCTTTTGAACCATAGTAATAAATATTTCTTTGTGGAAACATGTAAACCAAAACACTATGTCTTTGCCTTAGTATATGTACTGTGAATTCCTTAGACATAACTTCTACAACTTTTCACTAAATTTGGTACACCAAAATAAAAATATATCAATATAGACATACTATAAACACATTAGAACATGTTGACCCACCTTTGCATCACACTTAAACACTAGGAAAATTCATACACTACACTGTTGACTTGTATCAATTAATATCTCTACATATTAGCTATCTCTAGAGCATTTACAATCTTCAACACACTTTTGACATCAATGACAACCAAACTTAACAAGCTACAACATTGAGGTGGGGGATATTGAGGTGAAGGTTTATGAAAAATATTATCTATAAGAAATTCATCTAGTGAAGGTATTTGGTCCTTTGGGCCACTTGCATGTAAAGTAATTTTAAAAAAATACCAACAAAAACTAATTGTAATCAAGAATTATGCACTAATTTTTTTAATAAAATGTAATTTTGATACACAAGTTCTATAATTAATACAATGTGTTAATGATCACATCAAAGACATATGTAAAACTATAATTTAAAAATAGAGTTCATGCCTTACAAATAATGTTACCTACACATGTACATTTCTTATTATTTGTGGAGAATTTGAATAAGATAATGTAGAAAATGAATATTAATTTATAATTTTTTGTACTGATTAAATATAAAATTATAAACTACATCTACATGATAAAATTCAAACCCTAGCTACATGATAAAATTTAAACCCTAGAAGAGAAGGAAATAAATCAATTTGAACTTATGTACATAATTTAGATATAACCCAATATAATATAGTCAAGAAATCAAGGTCTTCAAGTTCTACAAAAAAGATAAAAAAATTAAAGAATTAAATAGTTGATATATTTTAAACTATTGATCAAGTATTTCACTATTACTACTAAGCTAATAGTTTTTTGTCAATGATTTGGATATGTAAGATACACTTGTAAAATTTATATGTCTAGGTAGGTACAATGTTGCAACTAGTCAAACATGTCTAGTTCAAGGTATCAAGTTAGTGTGATATATGTTATATCATAGTAAAATTCAAAATAACTCACATTATGAAATAGAGGTTGTAATCTATGTCTAGTCAAGTTCTAGTAAATTTTACATTTTTTGAAAGAAATGATTAATATTTATAACACATACTACCTCACACTTGAATCAAGTTGATTTTATTATCATCAAAAATAAAAAAATTATAACCATATACAATAGATCTAATTAATATGGACTACTTCACTAGAGGTCTTGTATTCAATTTATTCAATATTTAAAAATTGAACTTGTTTTATGAAACTTAAAATGTGCACTTGAGAAATAGGTCTACTCACTAAGTTGATATAATAATTAGATTTTCATGTTGATATGAAAGTATCATTTGATATAATGTTCACCCATCAAGGAATAAGGTGCCACTTCACCAATCCTATTTATCAATTATAAACCAAGTAAACTACTTGGCCAACTACAAAACCTTGGACACCAATCAAGTGTCACTATCTAATCTACAATATGACTAACCTAATAGTTTTAGGTCAATTATTTGATTATATAATAACACATAATTAATATTTTTTTCTAGATAGGTATAAATTTTCAACTATTCAAACATGTAGAAAGGTACCAAGTTAGTGTGATTCAAACATGTAGTTCAAGATATCAAGTTAGTGTGATAGGTCATGTCGATTTTTAAAACTAAGAACTTGACTCACTTTATGTTAGGATGTAACCTAGGTCTAGTTGTTCTCGTAAGTTATATTTTGAAAGAAATGATTAATCTATTAGATGCTACACATGGAGGGAATCCAAACATTGAATGTAATAGTTAATTTAACACTTTCCAAAAATATTATGATTGGTGTAAAAGAGAACTACATGTGGATATACAAAGTGTAATTGAAAGATAAGATCTTGGACTATCTATTTTAGTTAGTGTGCAAGAGAATTTTGGAGGAAGAGAACTTTAATATTTAAAATTGGAGTATCTATAAGTTTAACTAGTTACATCTAATTTAAACAAGGAGTTGCATTTCATCCATGGGTTTGAATAGTAATATAAAGATATTTTTGTATACTTAAGTGTGTTTGTATTGCCCCTCCCATTTGCATCTTTTTAATCTTAGATCCATGTTTTAGCTTCACCATTTCCTCGTGATGGTTTTGGTGATTATTTTATGGCTTTGAACGATGTGTATTGACCACCACATGTTCAAGATGAGATTTCACAACATGTTGGTTGTTGGAATTTTGTATATTTATATGCTTGGTTTATCATTATACCTCAGTTCAATGATGTGCATTATATATGCTATATGGTTAATCATAATCTTGATTATTGATGTTCAGAAGAAGTAATTTATATGATAGATGTATAGATAATATTTTATGCTTGTGCTATTAGACCTCGTTGGGATGATTACTTTGTGCTTTGACTATATATATATTGAGCAAGTACCCTTAATGTGCATTGAACGGTTACAGGTATAGGGTTATTTCTCCACCTAGCTATAGATATCTGAGTTATTCCCCAATGGTGGTTAAGTTGGAGATGTCACATTGGTCCTCTCTATCCATTCCCCAATTGTACCTGAATTGAGTATGGTATGTCTCATGTGTTGACCTTATGTGAAAGTGGATCAAAGTTAGGAATTATTCTAGAATCCCTTTATATTATGAAATGACAGTGTGTTCTTGATTTAAATGATTTCTTAATTTTATGATTTTCCTAAAATATTTAATAAGTTGTAAATTGTATGATTTAATCATATTTAATCTTGGAATCAAACTAAGGTAAAGTTTTAAATGATAGTTTAAATTACCTTCTTTTATTGTAAATTAAATATTAGGAATTAAATGATTTCCTTAGTGATTATCAAAATATTTTATGTATTTTTGGGAGAAATGTGAGGAAATAAAAATATAGTTAAGTTAATTAATTTAAAAAAAAAACCATGGGGTGGGAATGTATATTTTTGTTTGATTTAGTCTTATGAATTTAAATGACTTCAAAAGATTGAATGTGAGTGTTTTATTTATATTTGGAAATATTAAATAAATAAAGAAAATAGAAAATATGAAAAAGGAAAGTAGAATAAAAGACAAAAGAAAGTTCATTTTAGAAATTCATTATTTTTTGAAAGAAATAGTTTTTTCTCTCCAACAATCCTCTTACATGAAGAAAAGTGGATTTTGGAATTGGGAGTGCATTTGTGGGTGGAATTGCATGAGATTCAAAAGGAATTGGAATAGGAATGGGATTTTGATTGGATGTGTGTTGAATTCTTCTCCTCTGGTTGGAAAATTTGGGAGTTTTCATCATTTTGGTGTGTGTCAAAGTTTGAGGTAATTTTTATTTTCTACTTCCTTTATTTATGCCTTTCAATTTGGATGTGATGCTCACCATTAAGGGAGCATAGGAATTCCCTCATAGATTCAATTTTGATAAAATTAAGATAGATTTAAATTTAATTAATTTTTTTGAAAAATGTCTGAAAGAGGCCATGTGCTTATGGCAAAAAAATTCTAAAATCATGGAAATGTGAATTTTACCTTAAAAGTGTGTTGTTGGGTACATTTGGAGAAAAAGGGTAAGTTTAGAAATTAGAAATTTTATTTTTATTTTTTCAATCTTTTCTTCAATGGAGTTTTGGGAATTTTATGGTTTTCCAACATAAAATTAAATTATAAAAATTGAAATTGTGCATGTTTATGATGAATTTAATGCGGGGAAAGAAGTCTCTAAAAAATGGACTTTTGCATTATTTTTCATGCCACATTTGTTGGAGTATGTGATGAGCTTAGGGTGTAGTTACTAGCGAGAGTTATGGGAATGGCTCCCAATGTGTCCACAACCTAAAGTGACATGTAGACTGATCACGAGCTGGGGGTTATGTAATCAAGTGAAAAATAATTAATCATGTGTAGTTAATTAACCAAGATAATGGATATCCCTCTTATTCCTTGAGTTCTCATATAGGCTAAATATGATGGAAGAAGACAAGCCACTCAAAGAGCATAAGCCTTGTAAGGTCAAGTACCATCATATATTTTAGAGGATGCATGGTTCCACACCAAACCCCATATGAGTGTACACAATTGCATTCCCTCTCTTACTCTCTAATATCTAACCTAGTGTAGTTGAGTAGTACCTAAAGGATGATGTATTCCCTTACATGCAATTTTTTTATGCCCTTGGTGATTTTTCCCAAGGATGGTTCTTTGTATGGAATTAGTGAGTTGGCCCAATGTGGACCTATGATATGACATTGGTGAGTTTTACCATTGTATATTATGTTATTCCATTTCTACTTGTACCAAGTGATGATGTATATTGGAATAATTATGTAATTTTGATGATTGCTTGATAAATGATATGTATGTGGAGTGTTTTCATCATGTATTAAATGTGTGTAAGTCATATCCCCATTTTTTTGGCATGCATGTTGTGCTTGTGGCCCATGTGACCATATCCTATCATGGTGGGAGTGTATGCTTTCTATTCCATGAGATCAGGTGGTATGGAAACCATCGTTAGGGACGAGAAGCTTAAGGATTGAGCTTGAGTTCTATACCATGTTGTAATAAGTTTAGTTTATGATATTGAGTATTTTTTTCAAATGTTAAATTTATATGTAAAGGATGTTAGAGTATTATTGATGTAATTTGTAATATATGATATTGAAAAAGTGTATTATTTTAATTATGTGCATTGATGTTGATATCAAGAATGATTGCTCGATGTCCTCCCTAATTTTACTCTAAAAATGTTAAAAAATGAACTTTTTAAAATATAAATTAGTGTTGAAAATGAATTAAGATTCTTTGTTTCATAGTTAGGCATCCTAGTACTATACATAGGTAGCCCTATTTCACCTAGAACTAACCTAAAGTTCCCGAAAGCTATCTAAGTCTAATTGGGTGGCCTAGTAGTACAGTAAGGTGGCTTGATTTTTAGGGTAAAATGATCAAAATTATGTCTAATACTATTGGGATGCCCTGGTCCTATGGTTGGGTGACCTGGTTCCCCATACAAAAAACTAGAATGTAAATCATCTCAACCCGAGTCAGCCAATGGTTTTCTAAGCCTAATTCCACTACTTTTTTATGCCTTGTAAATTTTCTTTTCATCCATTTTAGTCATCAAAATCCTTTGAAAACCTAGTTGAGTTTCTCTGTTTCAGGACTTGATATTTCCTCTAGTTTTTGGGGCCTCATTTGGGAAAACTATGTAAATGGAATTTGTTCACCATAGTCTTGGGGTTATATTAATACCTTAACCTTGTTCTCAAGTGTAATAATTAATGATTTATGTCATCTCTTGCTTTGTTTTGTGTACAACCTCATGAAATGACTTGGTTGGTAAACCTAGGATTAGGGAGATTGTTCTTATAGTCTTGTGAAGACTTGGGAAGGTTATATTCCTTTGTGATTGGCCTTGTTGGTGTCCTCATAAAGTATCATAGGTCATGGGGTGTTGTGGAGTTGTATTATTTCTCTTGTGAGATGTCACATTGTAGCAGGACATCTTAGAAAGTGTGTGGTGGTCTGGAAGTGACTTTTCATCATTCCAGTTAGTGGAGAGTTTGTGCCTCTTGGTTAGGAAACCTCTTTTGATGGTTTATCCTTGTATTATAGCTTTTTTAGTGATTTTGGGTTTGGATTAGAGGTTGATTAATCCCTCATCCCATCCTAGTGTGGTGTTGCGAGAGAACAAAATCATAGTTTAGTAACCAATCATCATGAGGGTATTGTTCTATTTCTCTGATTAGTTCATCATGGTGGATTTTCCCCATGATTGGTTAGTCTTCTATTGTTTCCACCTTTATTATGCAATGATGAATTTTCCTTGTTATTTTCATTATGTTGTTGTGACACATGTGTGCATGTTTTTGTGCAATTGTGACATGTTGGTGTTGCATTATCAATGTGGTTGTCTTTGTTTCAAAAACAAAGTTGTTTTTTCAAGTGTTTTTTTAGCGTGTTTGAGTGAGGCATTATAATGTTTATGTGGAAACAAGTATATTTAGAGCAAGAAAATATCCAAATGGTTAACAAAAGATGACACTGTAATATATCTAGTCATGAGAGCATTGCATAAGAGACATGTGAATAATTTATCATTAAATTTCAAGATGTCATAATATAGTAGAAATGTTTATATTAGAAATATGACTTAAGATGATCGTTATAATTTACCACCAAAATAGTGAGTTTTAAAAGAGGATGACATGAACACCTAAGTTATCTATTTTATGTGCTAGGGCACTTGAAAGTGACATATAATAACATTTAATTAGGTGATTCTACCTTTGATTATTCCATAAATACATTTATGATCAATTCCCTAAATGTGCTTATTGATAGTGCAATACTACACAATCTTAGCTTGTGATACCCCTAATAAAATCATCAACCCTATGTACCATCTCTACCATATAGATGGTACAACTACTACCTATAACCCCACATTAACCCATATTAGTATATGGTTAGTCTAATTATTTCTTAAGATGTCATCCTAGCACCACCCATAATACATTATTAACATGAAATCATGATGACACCAATATTCCCTTTGGTGGGAAGCCTATTACCCTTTACTCATCGAGCCTCGAGGGCCAAAAAGGATCAAGTCCATAGAACATACAAAAACCCACCAATACAAAATATAGGAACAATAGACAAAAAATTAACCAAAAAACAACCCAACAGACAAGAAACAATAGCAGTAGACTAGCTAGCATCCTCCCAATTCTAAGCTCAAGGAGGAAAACAAGATCCTCCCCAACCCAATTGGGGCCTTCCTCTGTAGCATTATTATATATTTCATCCTTTAGAATATTAGAAAGGGTGCTAGCCACATGGTGGACCATCTTGATAGTGAACCAAGCTAGACTAGTGAACTTCTTGAGCTTCTCCACCCACTCTAGTAGCATGTGATGATCCTCCCCTTTGTCTACAGTCTTCACAATGTCTTCCTACTCCAAAGCCCGAGGATCAGAGGAATAGGAAGTTGAATTTTCCTTTAGCATTTTGTTGAGGTTAGAAAAGTGGCTAGGCCCTTCAAAAATTCCTCCTCTTCTTTCTCCTTGTCTTCCTCATTTTGATTTCCCTTACTGGAAGACTACCCCTCATCAATAGAAATTTCATTAATCTACACCTTCGTGCTATTTTTTTCCAACCTACAAGATCTCCTAATGCTAGTATTTTCAACCACTATCTCCACCATAGTAGTAACCATAATATCCCCCTTGGAGTCTCTTCCCACCACATTCTTTTGATTGTAGTCAGTGGTCGATGGCTCCACAAGACCTCTCCCTTCTTTCACCTTTTTCTTGGCTACAAGTTTGTTGTCAGACTTGTCAGCGGTGGATTTGAGCTTATAGAGCCCAACCACAACATTAAACTAAGAAATCCCCACACCCCATTTTCTTTTTGGCAGGGAGATTAGGCTTGGCAGCTTTAATATTCCTCAGAGAGGTTTTCATTTTGGGTCCCTTGGACTCAGCTGAAGAGATATTGGTCTGAGTAGGGGGTTTGAATTCCTTAATGTGGACAAAAAAATGGGTTTTTTTGGAAAGAGAGCGAGGTGAAAATGATAAAGCCTCAAGATGAGGTGTTGGTGGAGCAATAGGGGAGGAGAATCCTTAGGGTTTTTAGTAGTAGAGTCTAAGCATTTCTCAACAAAGCTTTCCAAATCATTGAGTGAGAAAAAGGGAAGCTCAATAGCATTTTATGGTGGAGGTGATTTAAAAGAGGAAAATGATAATAATAGAAAGTTTTATATCTACCCTCTAAAGTGACATACTTTATGAGAGTGAGATAGGATTGGTCCCACAGTCATGGGAGAGCTTCTCTTTTAAAGCTAGACTAGGAGCAGATAGGTTTTTCATTTCCTTTAAAGAAGGAATTAAGGATTTCATTGTCCTGAGCCTTAGTGTGATTAGGATATTTCTTCCTGATACAAGAGATCCTTGTTGTTTGGGAAATCACCTCCTCATTGACCTCGAAGGAAATTCCACTCATCATAACCCTTCTACCCTTCCAAGAGCTCATGAATTGCATCAACATCCTTAGATCATGACCAACCAGGAATTCCATTAAAGGTGCCAACCCTTCGTCCACACAGATGTGCCAAACTAGTGGGTCCATATGAAATCCCCCATAATTATCTAGCTTTGTCCTCACCTTGTTACCACCCATATCACCACTCTTCACTCTACAAAACTAGGAAACCTGTGAGAGAAAAAGAATAGATTTTTTGTTAAAGTGAGAGGTCACCCAAACACTTCTTATTTTAAGCCAACCAAGAAGGCTTCTAAAATCAAGACATTATTCATGACAAATGATTCAATACTTAAATCCAAAAAGGAAATCTCTGCAAGCCCATTAAAGAAAATCTTTAAACACTTGCAACGAGTTTTATGAAAAATTTTGAAATTGGGAGGTTTTCCTTCCATGTTTTCATAGCACGAGTCCCAATGATGGTTAGCCATAGGGCCAAATTTAGACTTCCCTAAATATCTACCAAAAAAATTAGGATATTTTTAGTGCAGTTGATAAATGCTAGAACACAATGATCTACTAAGAGGGGGGTGAATCGGTAGATATTAAAACTTTTATTTCTTAAAACCTTTTGCAAATTCAAACTTAAACTCAAATGTGTAGATTGAAATACTAACAGATATAATAACCACAAGCTCAAGAGATATCAACACATAACATAGTATGTATGTGGAAAACCCAAGATGGGAAAAACCACGATGAGAAATATTGCTAGGATCTGTTGTCCTAATCCAACCTCACAAGCATCAAAGTTCAGTTACAATGTTTAGGGCTACAACCCAAGGAAGAAAAAACTCCCTATTTAAAAGCTACAACTTCAAGGATGTTACTACACCCTATTCTGAGCTACAACTCAGTGAAAATGAAGGTGATATCCTCTTACAAAGTTCTACAATAAATTATGCATAAAATGGTTCTACACAACCTATAATGCATCAATTCAATACATAAGCTCTCTCTCTCTCTCTTAGTTCTCCTTTACTCCACTGTAACTAGCTACATGAATTTTCATATTTTTCTTTCTATTACAATTCACCTTCATCTACATTCAGACACCTTCATTCATTCTCTATCTCTTAATTTGATTATGTTCATTCAATTTATACATATTGGAATGACCGTTATGGTTTTTCTACTTACAACCTACTTCAGTAGGTGTCAGAACATCAAGCCACACACATACTATCCATCTCATCAGATATCACCATTCCCTGCATCAAGCCATACAACATTAAATTCTATTTCAAAGAATATTTCTTTATTCTCTCTATCGAATCTTAAAATATGATTGTACATTTAATGCTCTCTTTTAATCCTTTGATCTGATTTTGATCTCAATCACTTTTATAATTTATTTTTCTACCTACAAGATTGAATCTTAATATTTCAGACACTGAGCTAGTTGGAAAAATTAATTATTTCTCCTTTCTTGGTTTTTAGCCCAAACCCTTTTTTACACTTGTCATAGACATTTCAAATCTTTATATTTGAACTTTGGCCATCGATCTACTCCTTTGTGCCTTGATCTTGTGATCAACATTCATTGTTGTGTCTTTAAATCTTGAGTGTTGGTTAAGCATTCACTTAAACCACCATCATCAATCTATCATATCACTCTATCATTGGGACTCCATCCCTAGTCCTATCGATGCATCAATATCATGCCGATGTACTTATCTCTTCATCAGGAGAATGTGCATCACAGTCCTACCGATGTGCCTATGTCACACTGATATGCTTGTAGTGTTATCTGATCGAGTCCATAGCCTATATGTCATTCATGTCATCACCATTTCATTCAAAACATCGATTTGAAATGACATATCAAGCAATCATCAATCGCCACCTATACTTTTCAGTCACACTCTACTGTTGCCAACATCCTATCGAGTCCCACTAGCATTTCACCTTATCACACAATCACTGAAACATCCTCTAAGGTTCTATTGATACACCTTATGCCATAGAAAAATGCCCCCTTATCATTTTCATGGTCTTTTAGGCCCTTCTTCATGATTTTTGGTCTATTTTACTCTGATTTATTGATGTAATTTGGCTTGAACATGCACATTATGTCCTTAAAATTCAAATAATGGCATCTTGTGAAGGTGTTGTGAAGTGTTGTAAAACACTTCTACACTTTTCTAGACTCTATTCATTGCAATTAACCTAAAAATCACCTTTTCATCACAAATCAAGTCATATTTTGAAGTGTTGTAAAGTCTTGTAACAAAATTTCAGGCTTTTCTAGGCATAATTTCACTATTTACACCTTTCTTATGCTTTATTTGACCCCCTTTTTCCCTTATAAGGCTTAATTAAGTGTATTTTTGAATGTAAACCCTACAAAAAAAATTAAATATGACTTAAGTCCCGACACCCACTTTCAAGTCCAAGGTGGGACCCATTCAGCATGGGTCGCGAATGAGTCCTTGGCTCCAAATTCAAAATATTTCAAATTTCCTTTTGGGTTTTTATTAAAAATTAATTGATGTCAGCCTGTGATGAGATATTAATGGGTTACTAAGGCACAAGAATGTATAAATAAGTGTTTTTCTCCTCCTTTTACATCTCCTACAATCTCCTAACTCATTCAAGCAATCTTTTCATTCATTAAAGCATTTGTGCACTTTGCATCCTATAATCAAGCATTTTGGAGCATCCATTGACATATCTTCAAATTTTCTTCAACAAGGTTTTGGTAAGTTGATAGCATTTGCATGTTATTTTTTTATCATTCTCCTTAATTTCATTATTTCATTAAGGGTTTGATTACCAAAGTGGTATTTGACCAAGGAAAATCCCTATAATCTAACTCTTAACCATTTTTCCCCTTTTGCATGTGTGTTTGTAGACTTTTGTATATAGATCTGACAAGCATTTAGGTGTTGAAAAGTGCACAAGAAGTGAAAAAAGTGTTTCAAGTCAACTACATCCTATTTAAAGCTTGGAGAAGACATTTTGTCTGTTCTCTACAAATTTGACATGGGCAACCCAACAAGTAGACAATCTCAAATTTGGTGCTACAAAATTGTCCCCCTAATTTCTTAGAATTTTAGGAGAGGACTAATTTTCCATTAGTGGCAAATGAGTCCCACCTTAAGGCTAGAAATCTAGATTTTGTCAGATTCTAGATCCTAAAAATCAGAAACCAGTTTCTTACAGTTTTCATCAGAAGCAGGACTGATTCGCCATCAGTGGTGAATGAGTCCCACTGGTGATTTTCTGTGATTTTACACAACATTCAGAAGATTCCAGATTCTCCATTCTCTTCCCAGGTGCACTCTGATTCAACCCTTTTCTTTTCTATTTTGCATTTGTTCATACTTAGTTCATGTTTGCATATCACATTGTTTTTTCCAACATTACATAATTCTTAGGTATTGCATACATAATCAGTCAAATAGGTCATCTAACTACACTTAGTGCATTTCATTTAGTCTAATTAACATCATACATTGCATAATTTGAGTGAACCTACCTAGATTTTGTGTAGGGTTTATCTCTCTCCTTTTAGATGAAACATCCTATGAGTGCAAGAGTAGCCTATAAGCCCTACTCAAAAATCTATGGTTCATTTTGGTGAACCTACATATTGAGCACCTTACATTACTAATTACCATTGCATCTTGTATCCTAGGCTTCATTTTCATCAACATTTAATTAGGGTATTGTTTTGTTTTTGTATCCTAGGGTTTCTTAAATTGCATTAGTGAAAGACTCATTTAGATTTAATTTTTGCATTACATATCATTGAAAATTTTGAACATCTGCATCTGTATCCTTAATTTGCATCTTAAAAGAATTAGAATCACAATAATTTAAAAAAAAAAAAAAATCTCATACTGGGACTCATTCGCTACCCTGGGCGAATCAATCCACTTGCACATTTTAGACTACATTGTTAGACATTTTCTAGAATTTTTGTTCTCTATAGCTACTTCTCTACTTCAATTAGTAGAATTTTTATTATTTGAATTTTTCACTCCTAGATTACATTTCATTTGCATTCACCCCACCTTTTGTGGTACTTTTATGAGTGTTTGGTGCCTCATTGATAATACTTTAGTGAGATGAAGTTCTAGACTAATGGCTTCTTGTGATAGCACTTTCATTGTGGACCTTGGGATCTCTAGAGCTCCTACTCCTAGTATGGACAATGGTGCATTAGGCATGGAAAATACCACTTCTATGCCTTCACCTTTCCATCCAATGAATGTTGACACACAAACCAATTCCATCCCACAAGAAAAGGTCATTAATATTCATGAGGATTGTTCACACTTACAACAAAACTTGTCCCTTGAAAACATTTCCATGACTGCCATACCAACCATAGAAAAACTTCATCAATTGATTGAAAGTGATGATGGCCTACACATTATGAAAATAATTGCTGAAATTTACAATAAACATGCTTCTTCTAATTCCAAAATAGCAAACATAGTTACAAGCCAAGGAGGACCTCACATTCCTCCACCTTCATTGATATCATCTATACCATCTTATACCACTCCTCAAGCTACAACAACTATGCAACATGTTAGTCATGTGGTTCCTTCTTTCACAATTCCAACTAGCATTTCTAGTTTTATCGTGGCATCGCAAGTCCCCTCTACCACCTTCACCCATCTTAGTGTCCATTTCACTTCCCCTCACATTACATACACTCCATCTCCATTTTCCCTTCCACCTCATACCACTTACACCAATCCATCATTACATAGCTCCTTAATACTATTTCATCCATGCAACAACAAATTTGCACCATTAGCCAAGGTAAAAATGCTCCACCCACATATCATGTTTGTAGTAGCCCCTTATCCTTATAAATCTTATGCACCCTGATGCCACAAGGGATAGAATTACCTAGGTTTGAGAAATACAGAGGTAAAGGAGACCCTATCAATCATGTCAATGCTTATACAACTTGATGCATTGATTTTGTCCTTGATGATAAAATCTTAGCCAAAAATTTTCCTAGGAGCTTGAAAGATACTACATTAGAGTGGTTTTAAAACTTTCCTAATCATTCCATTCGATCATTTAATGATCTTGTGGATGCATTCATAAGTCACTTCCAAGTTCATATGACTCCTAAAAATACAATGGTTGATCTAATGCATTGTAGGCAAAATGCCGATGAAAAAGTAACTGACTTCATTTCACGTTATCAGTGATTGTATGCTCAAGTTGATGTCAAAATTCTTGATTCACATCTATAGAATATTTTTATTGAACACTTGCACACAAACCTCCAGGATAAGTTTACTATGATGAAATTCCCTTTGTTCATGCACTTATGCACAACCCTATGTGAATATCATAAATTGGTTTCAAGTTGTGATTCAAAGTCCACTTCTAACTGAGTTGAAAAGTATGAGAAAAACAATCAAAACAACAAAAAATTTCACAAACCAAATAGAGGATTTTTACAATTCAATCTACCTCTTGAACCACAAATCCAACTGGTTCTAAGGCAAGTGGAATCTGTTAAAGTAGTGGTGCCTTATACCTATGGGGATCTAAAGAGACAATTTACTCCCTTACCCGATACCCTCCATAATACAATGAACCAATTACTCCAGCAACAAATGATCACCTTTCCTACCATCAAACCACTTGATACCACCAAACCTTTACCACCCACCTTTAAACCAAATTCTTATTGTCATTTTCATCGCCAAAATGGCCATGATATAGAACAATGTAAGTGTCTCAAACACTTAGTTCAATACCTCATTGATTCAGGTCGTTTGTCCATTACCGGTGTCAATGATGAAGGAAATAATTTTTTTGCACCCCCTAACCAAAATTTACAAATCTTTACCAATCCCATGCCTAAACATAATGTTTCATTTGTCAAGGATAGTGAACCTTCAAACTCTCAAGTCATGAACATTGATATAAATAATGAACATGATATGACTCCAAATGTTACCTAAGTTAATCATATGGATGAACATGTGGGTGCGATAGACGTTATCCATTGTAAGGGCCCAACCAACAAAACTCTTGATATGACTTTTTCTTCTAAAGATATACTTAAAATGATTTCTAATAGTCCTCTTTACATAGCCAACATAATCTATGATAAGCCCACTAATGGGATATCAATAGATCCCACCTGTGGTGAGAATTTGATCACAGAAGATTTTTTAGTATTACATGAGCTATATCAAGATGATTATAACAAACCAACTACATGGATTAAAAAACACACTAGTTTTGCATGCCCTATGATCAGATTGATCGTACTCCCATTACAAATCAGACCTAAATCTTTGGATGTAACATTTTCTATCATTCGACAATTGGACCAATTTCGTCTATGACTAGGGCATCCCTAGCTCTGTTCAATGAAAGTAGTCCCCTCAGTTGTTCACAAATGTTTGAAGTTTCCACATGGAAATGAAATATTTACCATACACCATAGTGGTTTTAATCTGTTATCCTCTAAAGGTAATTTTTTCTTAGAATCCTATTGGCCTGAACCTATGGAACCTATTACCCCTCATAAAGATTTTCTTTTCATAGCATATAAAAAGTTAAAATCCAAACAAATAGTTGAGTTGTCTCTTCGTAACATGTCCCTGTCTGCTTCCACTCCTATTATAGATGAAACCATGCTTTAGCCTAATTCTGGCATTGAAAAAACCACACAACCTCAAGAACACCCAATTATAGACACTTCTCCTCAATCGTTTAAATGACCAAGAGAAAATAAAACCATTCTTATCATGCCTCCTTACATTAAACAAGTGTATAAAGCTAAAGAGAAAGTGATGGATCCATCTTATTTTATTTCTTCCATTCCTCCCCTTCTAGAGGAAAAGGAACCTATGATGAATCAACCCACTCTTACACCTCAACAAATTCAAAACAAAATAAAATGAAACCACAGTGCTAGGGAGCATAGGTTTTTTCATCATCTCCTTGCTTGTTAGTGTCAAATAGAAGAAAATAAAGAAAACCAACCTCTTCCTTTGACATAAGCAATAGATGACCACCCTCTTTCTCTTGACTCATCACAAGATGCCACAGTCTAGCCCTTACAACAAAATGACCTAATCCAACAACCACAACTTTTCATACATCCTTCCTTTGAAATAACCCTTTGTCCTCCTATCATAATCAATCTTGATGATGATGATGATGAGGAGGAGATTGCAAAAATAGATGAAGTGCATAACAATATAAACTCTTTATTTTCATCTACCATGAGCTTAAATGAACAATATTCTCAACCAACTGGGGAACCTAGTACATCTCCTAGTTCAGTACTTGCAATTCTTCCTTTGGACAGCCAATTGTCTTCGCACTGCATTGAACATGATTGGGAGGTGGATGACTTGTTAGATGGTTGAATTGCATTCACCTTACTAGTCTTTTACATATTTATTTGTTCTTTCTTTTGTTATTGTATGTGCGTATCATTTTCCCCCATATCATGTGTTTGATGTTTTCCCTCTCATTGTACACTTCTTCTATTTGTACCTCTATTCTTCTATATGTCATGCATTATGTTTTTCACTTTTATTTTCTTTTTTCTTTTTTGAGGATGACGCAAAGCACTGAGATGCCTTATGTCTCTTCCATGTTGACCCAAAAGGTCCCTTTTTCTTTTTCTTTTTTTTATCTTTTCTTGTGTTTTCCTTTTGGGGATGATGCAAGGCAATGAGACTACAATGTCTCCTTTATGTTGACCTAAAAGCTTTTTCTTTTCTTTTTCCTTTTCATTTTATTTTTTCTTGTGTTTTCCTTTTGAGGATGATGCAAAGCATTGAGACCACAATGTCTCTTCCATGTTGACCCAAACGGACTTTGTTTTTCTTTTGCTTTCGCTCTCTTTATGTCATTCTTCTAGTTCTATGTGCTTTTGGGAATGATGATAGTTCTGAGCTCCTTAATTAAAACATTGTAGTAATGAACATACTAACCCCAAATCCATAGATCCCTTATGTGTTTGGTGTTCTCTTTTTTGGAGGGAAACTCACTTTTCTTTTTTTTTCTTTTTTGTTTACATGAAGCAATCTAAATTAGAAATATATGAATTGGCATAGGGCTTTCTGAGTTGGCTCTCATGTCTTGTTTCTTTTTTTTACTTTTTTCATTTTCCTCCTTTCGCTACTTTAAAGCAATTTATCACAGAACAGTGTGTAGCAATTCCTTTAAACTGGGGGGCATACATTACCATATTTCATTTTACATTCTCAGTTCTTAGTGTAGCCTTGTCATTTCATATGATGCATTTGTCACTTTATGGATGACATTGGGTATGATGTCCTTCATAAGTGTGATCTATCTTACCATATTGCATTCCTATTACTAGCCTAATGTGACACACTGCATCCCCTAAGTTGTGAATATTTTATTCTTTGATTGGTCTTATCTTGGAGAAATTCTAGACATAATGTCCCTTGAGTGACAAACCTCGCATAAACTTAACAAGACTCCTTTGAACATCTTTTCCTATTTTACATTTGAAATTTTTCATTTTTTCATTTTACACATTGCACTTTTTGCCACCTTGCATAACACAACTTGCATGCCTTTGGTGCCTTTCTTTTTTGTTCATGAGTTCTAAGAATACGAAGCTTTTCTTGTCTCATGAAGAATGAACCAACATTTTCATTTGTGGCACCTCATTAAATTTATCAGGAGGTATAACTTTGATATGGTTGAGTGGGAAGCCCATTCAACAACACAACTTTCCCCATAGCCACCTTTGTAATTGTGAGTGCATACCAACTAGCATATGTATCTTACCTTTTGGGCCTTCTCACCCAGATAACCGCCATGATTTTTGTCACCCTAGAGTGTGTATGCATTCTCTTTTTCAAACAAACAACCTAGACCTAATCCACAACTAGTTGGATAGACAATCGAAGCTTCATCCTATCCCTTCATTTCAACATCTGTTGTTCTTTGTTCTTATGTTTAGTTTTCCATGGGATCTTCATCCTAGGGTCTTGATCATCCCTCTTGATTGTTGTTATTCCATCTTTCAAACATAAGTGCATTTGCAACCTCTCTCTCAATATGCATGGCTACTTTAGTGTGAGTTTGAAGCAAGTTCATCCTCTCACTAAAGTGGCGGCTAAATGTGCCATAGAAAAATGGCCCCTTATCATTTTCATGGTTTTTTAGGCCTTTCTTCATGATGTTTGGTCTATTTTTCTTTGATTTATTCATGTAATATGGCTTGAACACGCACATTAGGTCCTTAAAATTTAAAAAATGGTGTCTTGTGAAGGTGTTGTGAAGTGTTGTAAAATATTTCTACACTTTTCTAGACTCTATTCATTGCAATTCACCTAAAAATCACCTTTTCATCACTAATCAAGTCCTATTTTGAAGTTTTGTAAAGTATTGTAACAAGATTTCACGCTTTTCTAGGCATAATTTCACTATTTACACCTTTCTTATGCTTTATTTGACCCCTTTTTTCCCTTATAAGGCTTAATTAAGTGTATTTTTGAATGTAAACATGACAAACACCATTAAATATTACTTAATTACCGACACCCACTTTCAAGTCCAAGGTGGGGCCCATTCACCATGGGTGGCGAATGAGTCCCCCTTGGCTCCAAATTCAAAATATTTCAAATTTCCTTTTGGGTTTTTGTTCAAAATTACTTGATGTCAACCTGTGATGAGGTATCAATGGGTTACTAAGGCACGAGAATGTATAAATAAGTGTTTTTCTTCTCATTTTACATCTCCTACAATCTCCTAACTCATTCAAGCAATCTTTTCATTCATTAAAGCATTTGAGCACTTTGCATCATATAATCAAGCATTTTGGAGCATCCATTGACATATCTTCATATTTTCTTTAGCAAGGGTTTGGTAAGTTGATAGCATTTGCATGTTATTTGTTTATCATTCTCCCTCATTTCATTATTTCATTAAGTGTTTCATTACCAAAGTGGGATTTGACCAAGGAAAATCCCTATAACCTAACCCTTAACCATTTTTCCCCTTTTGCATGTGTGTTTGTGAACTTGTGTATGCAAATTTGACAAGCATTTAGGTGTTGAAAAGTGGAAAAGAAGTCAAAAAAGTGTTTCAAGTCAACTACATCCTATTTCAATCTTGGAGAAGACATTCTGTCCATTTTTTGTAGATTTGAATTCAGTAACTCGACAAGTAGACAATCTCAGATCTAGTGCTATAGAATTGTCCCTCTGATTTCTCAGAATTTTGGAATAGGATTGGTTCACAATTAGTGGTGAATGAGTTCCAACTTAATATTGGAAATCAATATTTTGTTAGATTCTGGATCCCAACACTTAGAAACCAGTTTCTGATAGTTTTCATCAAAAGTAGGACTGATTAATCATTAGTGGTGGATGAGTCCCACTGGTGAGTTTCTATGATTTCAGATAGCATTCAAAAGATTCCAGATTCTCCATTCTCTACCTAGGTTCACTATGATTCAACCTTTTTTTTTGCATTTGTTCATACTTAGTTAATGTTTGCATATCACATTGTGTTTTCCAACATTACATAATTCTTAGGTTTTGCATACATAATCATTGAAATAGGTAATCTAACTACACTTAGTTCATTTCATTTATTCTAATTAACATCATACAGTGCATAATTTGAGTGAACCTACCTAGATTTTGTGTAGGGTTTATCTTTGTCCTTTTAGGTGAAAAATCCTAAGAGTACAAGAGTAGCCTATAAGCCCTACCAAAAATCCTACTGTTCACACCCATGTTACATCAATGAGAAAACCATTGAGCTATTAGAGATACATACATCTTTGTCCTACCAATACATTATTTTCATGATGATAAACCTTACTATTGTATGCTCCCCACACCATCATGTCACCACATGTCAAATTTCACTTGTCGCTTTCTGCCATGTGCCATCATGTCATTTGATCTTTGTCTATACCTTCAATGAACATCATTTTCACCACTGGGTCTCACTACCATGCCCACCTTATTGGGTCCCTTGGTCGATATCCAACTCCTATCACCCTATTGTTGAGACTGGCTCTATACTCCTGGAAATACCTTACTGCCTCACCGATAGATAGATCCTTGAGTTATCGGGGGGAAACCCTTCAAATTCTTACTGACAAGCTTTAGTCACACTAATGAAGACACTCGATGACATCATTTGTCCACCTCATTTTCATGTCACTGCTTTGTAATCCACAACAAGGATGTGGATTACGGTTCATCCAATCTTGCCATGCCACATGCTAGCATCATCATCACTGTCAACAACATCATTCTAACTAGGTTCCACTACAGAATGATGCCTTCTCATTGATACATCGAGGGGACAAGATCTTAGGTCCCTCTAATGATATTCACTCTCACTGATGAAGCTTCCATACTCCACCTGTCATCCTCATGTCTGTACCATCATGACACATGATTGCATCATCACCTTCCATGTCAGCATCTTCAAATACCATATGCCATTGCTCAATTATTGGGATGCTTTCCATTCTCTCGCTGATCACACACTATTATGTTGATACACCTTAAGAACACCACCAACCTAGATGATGGGGCCAGTTACCTCTATGGGATGAATGACTTAAGTTATCACTTAAGTAACCTACAACCTACTGTTGACATTCAATGTGAAAATAGAAGATCTATTAAATATTCCATAACTACAAATGACCTAGGGTTTAACTAATAAACCCTAAAACACCCAAGAGAAGAAATAATATGTTTCTGGGCACATCCTTCACACTCTTGACTTGCAGAGCACACCATTGGAATGCTCTTGAAAAACCCATATCAAATCTGCTACCAAAATTTCCAATAGATCTACTACTCTTTCCTCCATCTTTTATCAAATTTCTAACAAACTCCTTTTCCCAATTTGTAGTTTGACATCAATGACAACTATATTCCAACAATCTCCCCCTTTGGCATAGATGGTAAAACTCTAATTGTTCATCTAGGTACCATTGAAGCTCTGCACCAATTCTGTTATTCACACTATAACACAACTTCCCCTATGACATACATCTCATCTCTTCTCAACAAGCTTCTATTTTGCATACATTTCTCCCCCTTTAACATCAATGGCGAAGGGTACACCCCCCTAAGGAAATGCTCCAATTTTGAAAAACTCTGCAGCCATAAAATCATTAGAAATTATAAAACAATATTTCACATGATTTGATCACATTATTCTTAACCAAGGTTAAGGAAGTGATCAATGAAGCTTCCCTTGGATAAATTCCCTATCACTAATGGTTAGTGATATGTGATGGGAGAAACTACTCCCAACTTTTGCCTCAAATATTCAAATTTATTTGTCAGAAGAGGCTTTGTAAATATGTTAGCCACCTGTTCCTTGGTAGGAACATGCTCCATGATGACTTCCTTATCTTCAACCTTTTCTTTGATGAAGTGATACTTGATTGATATATGCTTTTTTTCTGGAGCTCATCACTGGATTCTTTGAGATATTAATGGCACTTGAGTTGTCAAAAAGAATCAAAATAGGCTCATTGTTCTCTACCTTGATGTCCTTTAATGTCTACTTCATCCAAAGGACTTAAGTGCAACACACAACTGTTACAACATATTCTAATTCTACTATAGAAAGAGTGATAGACTCTTTCTTTTTACTCATCTAGGAAACTAATATGTTGCCCAAAAAGAAGGCTCCTCCACTAGTACTCTTTTTTTCATCCACACTTCCTACCCAATCAACATCCGTGTATGTTGTTAAGGTGAAATATTTTCCTCTGGGATACCATAAACCATAGTCAATAGTAGTTTTGATATATCTAAATATTCTCTTTATTGCATTGACGTGTGATTCTTTTGGTTCTGCCTGAAACCTAGCTACCATACAAACTGATTGCATTATATCAGGCCTAGATGCAGTTAGATATAATAGACTTCTAATCATTGATCTATACAAAGTTTTATTTGCATCAAGTGACTCATATGATTTACTTAACTTGTAGCCAATAACCATGGGGGTATTGACTAGTTTACAATCCTCCATGCCAAAATTTTAAAGCATTTATTTTGCATACCTAGTTTGTGCTATAAAAATACCTTTATCGGTTTGTGTAATTTGCAAGCCAAAAAAAAATCTAAGTTCTCCTAACATGGAAATTTCAAACACATCTTGTATGTTTGTAGCAAATATTTTGCACATTACATCACTACTAGCACCAAATATAATATCATCTACATTAACTAAAACAATGATCATTTGCTTACCTTCAGATTTGAGATACATATTCCTATCAACACAACCTTTCTTGAATCCTTGTTGTTGTAGATATTGATCCAATCTTGAATACCAATCCCTTGGATCTTGCTTCAAACCATGTAATGATTTTCTCAATTTGCAGATATAATCATCATTCTTTGATAGCTGAAAACCTTCTAGTTGCTCAATATATACTGCTCTTCAAGGTTTCCATTTAAAAATGCAGATTTGACATCCATTTGATATAATTTAAAACAATTATAAATAGAAAATGCAAGAAACATTCTAATAGCTTCTAATCATGCAACTGGAGAAAACATTTCTTCAAAATTAATCCCTTCTACTTGTGCATATCCTTTGCACACTAATATTGCCTTGTTTCTGACCACAAATTCATCTTCATTCAACTTGTTTCTGAATACCCATTTTGTGCCTATTACATTCTTGTTTGATTGTCTAGGAACCAATTCCCAAATTTTCTTCTTTTCAATTTGATTGAGTTCCTCTTCCATTGCTTTTAACTAGATTTTATCTTTACTAGCTTCATCAAATTTTGTTGGTTTAATCTGAGATAAGAGGGAAAATTTTACTTGTTCCTTCTCCTTTTCAAGTCTCTTAGTTTTCACTCCTACATTCTTTTCACCAATTATCTAATTTGTAGGATGTTCCTTTTACACATATTTTGTAGGAGTACATTCAACCTCTTGCTCATTCTCTTTTTCTTTTTGTTCTTCTTCTTCTATTGCACCTATGTCCTCATCATCTGATTCTCTTCCAAAATTGTTTCTGCTAGGCTCACCTTGATTTGCACTTTCATCAACCCTGACATGTACACTCTCTACAATTCTGTGCAATCTCTTATTATAACACTTATAAGCTTTGCTCTGGCTAGAATACCCAAAAAATATCCCTTCATCACATCTTCACTCAAAACTTCCTAAATTTTCATCTTCCCTCTTAATATAGCATTTACTGCCAAATACTTTGAATTGCTTGACTGATGTGGGCCTACCAAACCACAATTCATATGGCATTTTGTCGTGCTATTAAATCTTATAAATGCTCTATTCTAAATGTATACAACAGATTATATTGGTTCTTTCCAAAATGTATCTACCAAGTTTGCCTCATTCAACGTAGCTCTATCCATCTCCTTCACAATTTTGTTTCTTCTCTCTACCACACCATTTTTCTATGGTGTTCTTGAAGCTGAATAATGGTGTTTGATTCAATTATCTTCAAAATATTCCATGAATTCTCTTGACATAAATTCTCCACCTCTATCTAGCCTAAGACATTTGATTCTTCTTACAGTCTCATTTTCTACCAATTTTGTATAGCCTTTAAATGCTTCAAACACCTTAGCCTTCTCCTTAAAAAATGTGATATATGTCATTCTAGTATAATCACCAGTCAACAACATAAAATATCTTTCTCCTTGAAATGCCCTTGTCCCCATTAGACCACATAGATCAGTATGTATTATCTCCAAGGGTTTCGTAGTAGAATAATCCTTTGTAGGAAACTTGACCTTTGTTTAATTTCCTTGCCGACATCCTTTCTAGATTATATTTTCAGGCTTTACAATCTTCGGTATATTTCTTACCAAACCTTTTGTATTTATTTTTACCAAATTGTCAAAGTTTACATGTCCCAATCTTTTATGACATAGCCAACTCTCATCTACTTGGATAATTAGACATGTTTGACCTTCCACTTCACATAGATTATAGACATTACTATTAGTCCTTATCCCTTGATCATTTTTTTTACCATTCATTCTTATCTTGTAGCCTTCAAAATCAAATACAACTTTTTATCCATTATCACACATTTGGCTGACAATAAGAAGATTATGTTTTATACCTTCCACATATAGCACATCATTAGTTTTGTTCTTCCCATCTATGCTCAGAACTCCTTTACCATGAATCTTACAATAGTATTATCACTAGGCTTACTAAACCTCCTTTTCTCATTTCAAGCTTAATGAATTTCTTTTTATCTCCAGTCAGGTGCTTGGAGCAGCCACTATCAATTATCCATAGATCTTGTTCCTTTGCATGCAATGTTGTTTGAGAAATCATAGACTGAGCAGATTTTTTCTTTTTCTCCTTCCATACCTTCTTAGGTTTATTTTCAATCTTTTCTTCCTTTTTCTCAAGGACCTCAGTTTTCTTTTTAGCTTTGGGAAGTGTATTTTTCTTATTCTCAGATTGAGCATTAGGTCTTACAAATTTTTCTCTACAATTTCTAGCTATATGACCAAAATTATTGTAGTTGAAACAAACTACATTAATATCAACTAACAAAGCAAATGGATTTTTGCTTATGAAATTTGTATTTCTCTTTGAAATAACTTTACACTCTCTAGCCCTATGACCAAATTTTTTATAGGTATAGCAATACCCATTGAATTATGGTAAGCACCTAGTCATGGAGTATCCTTCTCTAGGATGAGATCTTTTTTCACTAGGTCTCCTTGGATAGTGTACTCTTATGAAACCATCATTTTCTATTCCCTTAGTATTTTACTTCTTTTTTTGATCAAGAATTGACCTGCTAACTTTCTTAACTTTAGTTGGTTCCTTCTCTTTAACAGACTTCTCAACTATATTTAACTTCTTTTCATCATCAACGACTTCTCCTTAGTCATATTTTTCACCATTGGTGACTAATTTTAATTATCTTCTAAATCTCTCATAGACCTTTGTAGAAGCATCAACAAATGAAATTTTTTCTTTTTCATGTCCTAGACCTTATTTCTCCTTGTTGGAAGGATTTTGTGTACTCAACAATTCATCAAGAATATTAGTACTGCCTTTTAACTTCAGACCTTTATTGATCTGCTTATTAGCTTTCTCCAATTCTTTTCTTAAGGAAACTATTTATGCCTCTAGTTTCGAGCATCTATCCATCTCTAATTGCAATTTAGATTACATAACATCTTCAACTCTTTTGAGTTCTTCTACATGAACTTTTAGACAAACTATCAACTAATTAGATTCCTCAAGTTCTTGAGTTACTCTATTAGTCCCCTTTTGGGCATTCTTTTTCAATTTCTTGTTTTCCTTCTTAAGATCATCATATTTATCTCTTAACTCATCAAGGTCTTCAAGAGGATTGATTAATTCTCCTTCAAGATCAACAACTGCCTCCACTTCTTCAAGCGAATCTTTAATTTGTGCATCTTCCTGATCCTTAGTTTCTTTAGCCATAAATAGAAAACCTCTTCTATCTTCTCTCATTACAAGAGCATGATCTTGATATTCTTCTAAGCTATCACTAGCATTAGATGCTTCACATTCTTCATTGATGTATAGAATTTTCTTCTTCTTTCCAAAGTTCTTTCTTTTAGAGTAGATATATTTCTTCTTTCTACTATCAACTTCTTGCTTGGAACCATCTTCTTTACCATATGAATATTTTCAAGAAAAATGAGCTATTTTTCCATAGTTAAAACACTTGAAAGGGAGCTTACCTTTATACTTTTCAGATCCGCTCCTTAGCCTTCTTATGAATTTTTCTTCTTCCTCATCATTTTCTTCATAATCAAATGCAATGACAATAGCTTTGTATTTCTTATCAACTTCATCTTATTCTTTCTTGACAACCTTAAATGAAAATTATCTCCTAAATGATTCACTTCTTGGCATTCTCATCTCATATGCATTAATTATTACATACACCTCATCAAGAGTAAGTTTATCAATTTCTCTTCCTTCTTTGATAGCAAAAATCTTGACATCATATTTAGTTGTCATAGACTTGAGAACTTTCAATAGAACATCTTCTTCTTTCAAATCTACACCATATCCTTTAGTGGCATTTACCACATCATCAACTCTCTGAAGATAGTCTACAATCTTCTCTTCTTCGGTCATCTTCAACCCTTCACATTTTTCTGTCAGCACTTGTAACTTTTCCAACTTCACTTTGGTGTCACCTTCATAGATCTGCTTCAATTTTTCCCATACATCATAAGTAGTGTTACAATGCATAACTTTTCCATGCAGAGGATCATAAAAATTATTCGTAATAATAAACCAAGCTTTCTTATTGTCCTCATGAATCTTCTTTGTTGTAGGATTAGAAGGAATAGTAGCAAGAATAGTATATTGGGTCTCAACACATGTCCATACTTCAATTCCAAGAGAAACTAAGTATCCCTCCATTAATGAGATCCATTTAGCATAGTTTGTTCCATCAAATTTGGGTGGCTTGTTTGAACCTTCCTAAAATGCCATCATGTTCACCTATCCAAGATCTACCTGACCTGGTAAAGCTTCTCCTAGGGAGCCAAGGGCTTTGATACCAATTGTTAGAATAGAATGATCTATTGAGAGGAGGCGAATCAATAGATATTAAAACTTTTAGTTCTTAAAACCTTTTACAAATTACACCTTAAACTCAAATGTACAGATTGAAATACTAACAGATATAATAACCACAAGCACAAGAGAGATCAACACATAACACAATATGTATGTGGAAAACCCAAGATGGGAAAAACCACGGTGAGAAATATTGCTAGGATCTACTATCCTAATCTAGCCTCACAAGCATCAAAGTCCATTTACAATATTTAGGGTTGCAACCCAAGGAAGCAACAACTCCTTGTTTAGAAGAAACAACTTCAAGGATGCTACTACAACCTATTCTAAGCTACAACTTAGAGCAATTGGAGGCTACAACCTCTTACAAAGTTATGCAATAAAATATCCATAAATTGGTTCTATGCAACCTACAATGCATCAATTTAGTATATAAGCTCTCTCTCTCTCAGTTCTCCATTACTCCACTGTAACTAGCTACAAGAATTTTTAGATTTTGCTTTCTATTACAATACACCTTCATCTACATTCAAACACCCTCATTCATTCTCTATCTCTCAATGATTCCCTTCATTCAGTTCATACATATTGTATTTTCTGTTAGGATTTTTCCACTTGCAACCTACTTTAGTAAGTGTCAGAACAATGAGCAACATACACACTATCTAGCTCGTCAGATATCACCATTCCCTGGATCGAGCCATCCAACATTAAACTGCATTTTAGAGAATTTTTCTTTGTTCTCTCTTTTGAATCTAAAAATATGACTGTGCATTTAATGCTCTCTTCTAATCCTTCAATCTAATTTTGATCTCAATCACTTTTGCAATCTATTTTGCTGCCTACAAGATCGAATCTTTATATTTTGGTCACTGAGGTAGTTGTGCAAATTAATCCTTTCTCTTGTGCCAATTTTTAGTTCAAATCCTTGTTTACACTTGTCATAGTTGTTCCAGATCTCTGCATTTAAACTTTGACCATCGATCTACTCCTTCACGCCTTGATCCTATGATCAACATTCATTGATGTGTCTTTAAGCCCTGACCATTGGATAAGAAATCACTTAAACCACCACCATCGATCTATCATATAACTCTATCATTGGGACTCCATCCCTAGTCTTACCAATGCATCAATGTCATGCTGATATGCTTATCGCTTCGTCAAGAGAATTTCCATCATAGTCCTACCAATGTGCCTATTTCACATTGATATACTTGCAGTGTTATTTAATCAGGTCCACAACCTACATGTCATCCATGTCATCACCACATCATTTGCAACACCAATACAAAATGACATATCGATCAATCATCAAACACCACCTGTACTTTTATGTCACACTCTGTTGTTGCAATCATCCTATTGGGTCCCACTAGCATTTCACCTTATCACACAATCACTGGAACATGCTTTAAGGTTCCATCGATACACCCATGTTACAAAGATGAGAAAAATATGGAGCTATTAGAGAGACATGCATATCTATCCTGCCGATACACCCTTGTCAAGTCGATAAACCTTACTATTGTTTGGTCCCCACGCCATCGTTTCACCACATGTCATGTTTCACTTGTCGCTTTCTGCCATGTGCCATCCTATCATTTGATCCTTTTCTGTACCTTCGACGCACATCATCTTCACCACAGGGTCTCATTGCCATGTCCACCTTATTGGGTCCCCCAGTTGGTATCCAACACTTGTCGCCCTATCATTGGGACTAGCTCCATAGTCCTAGCAATACCTTATTTCCTCACCAATGGATAGATCCTCAGGTTATTGAGGAGACAACCTTCAAAGTCCTACCAACAAATTTTTGTCACATTGACAAAGACACTCAATGATGTCATTTTTCCATCTCATCGCCATGCCATTGCTTCGTAATCCACAACAAGGATGTGGATTACGGTTCATCCAATCTTTCCATGCCATGTGCTAGCATCGTCATCGCTGTCAGTAACATCATTATAACTGGGTTCCACTACGGAATGCTACCTTCTCATCGTTGCATCACGGGGACAAGATCTTAGGCCCCACCGATGACATTCACTCTTGTTGATGAAGCTTCCATACTCCACCTTTCATCCTTGTGTCTACATTGTCATGCCATGTGATTGCATCATCACCTTCCATGTCAGCATCTTTTAATCCCATACGCCATTTCTCCATAACTAGGACACCTTCCATTCACTCACTGATCACACATTGTTATGTTGATACACCTTAAGAACACCACCAACCTAGATGATGGGGCCAATTACCTCTACGAGATGAATGACATAAGCTATCACCTAAGTAACCCACAACCTATTGTTCACAATCAACATGAAATAGAATATTTTTTCATGATTCTAGGAATACAAATTACCTAAGGTTCAACTGATAAACCCTAAAAAATCCAAGAGAAGAAATAATACATTTTTGGGCAATTCCTTCAGACTCTCGACCTATAGAGCACACCACTAGAATGCTCTCAAAAAACCCATATCAAATCTACTGCCTAAATTGTCAATATAACCACTACTCTTTCCTCCATCTTCTATCAACTTGCCAACAAACTCCTTTTTCTGATTTGTAGTTTGACATTAATGACAACTATATGCCAACAAAAAATTGGGAGTTGATCTAGTTGTATTTCTAAAAAGACCGACCTATCAGGAAACTACCACTATCCTAGATCAAAGATCCACGAGAGGCTATTAGACCATGTCATGACACACATGATCAGCATTGACTGGAGGGTGGAAGCATCGAGCTTTAGCCAATCCACCCTACTGCAAGCATGGGAGTTGAACCCACAACCCAAGCTCTGATACCACATTAGGAGTTGAGCTAGTAGTATTTCCCAAAAGGTTGACCTGTCAGGAAACTGCCACTATCGAAGATCAAGGATCCATGGGAGGTTTTTAGACCATGTCACAACTTGCATGGCCAGTGCTGACCGAAGGGTGGAAACACCGAGCTTCCAATAATAAGAAAAGGTAAGATATTCACATCATAATTATTATTCACATCAAATATGAATTTAAAAATCTGAAAGGATATGCAAAGAGTGGGACAAGACCACAAATAAATATTGCATAAAGATTGCATACTCCTCATAATTAGCTCCATAATTTCAATCTCCACCCCAGTATTCAAATTATGCCATAGATTAAACATCTCAACATCCATGTTTTTCTACATCATCGAAAAAGCAAATATGTCATGCTGCCACAATAGTGGTTTACAATTTCTAGGAGGAACTGATTTTTGTTGAAATCACATATTTTTAGAAAATATAATGATTTAAGTCTTGAAAAGTTCCATTTAAAGAATTCCAATTGAAGAGGGTTTAATCAAACTACCTTAAATCAAACCCCCTTGGATAGAACCCCACTAGTTTTAAACCATACCTATAACAAAGTCTCCTTTACACCTATCAAAATGCTGATAAAAAACCACATTTGATTTACCTTTTGGGGGATCAAATGAATTCATTTAAAATTTATTTTTGCAATTATGTAGTCCTTATTATAAGCTTCACAAAAATTATAATTATAATTAAATTTAATTTTATTATTATATTTATTTTTTATTTCTCGTGAATGTAGGTTTTCGAAAATCAAGCTCTCTGTTCTGCACATGTGAAAAATAGCAGATTATTAAAAAAATTAAAAATATTAGTACACCAAATATTGAAGTCCTTGATCCAACAAAATTTTTTTGAATTTTGATACATACAAAAAAAGTTACGCATACGGTCACGCTATGTCTGAATTATAATTGGTTTGAATTCAAAACTTGATTAAAGAAAAAATATTCAATAAAAAACTATCTAAGCAAGTGGAAGCACTAGATATCAGAGTTGAAAATATAAATTTGAAAGAATTAGAATTTTATCCTTCATGGAAAAAAAATTATGCGTTATACGGTGAGCGTCACTTTTTAAAAATGTTGTTTTATGAAAAAAACTAGTTTTTGAGGGAGATGGAAAAAGAAGTGCAATGTGATTCCAAAAATTTTGAAAAAAATATATTTAGAATCTATAGACAAAATTTCATGAAACTCTAGTTTACATCATCTTCAAATTCCTCATGGTTTAGCTGCTATAGGTGCCCGAAAGTGAATATTTAGTTTTAAAAAAATATTTCAGTGTCTAGTTTGACCAAAAATTGTAAACCACTATTGTGGGATCACCCGTCACGGACCACCCAAAAATCCATGACAAACGCAAGATTAGATGTCATCATGATAAACAAAAGTGCCCTGCTCCTTGAGGATGACACCTTATATTCTCAATGGTAAGTTCCCCATATTCCTCCTACACTTAGAATCTCTCCAATGGGAGTCAATATTAGCCAGGGCATCAACAACTTGATTACCCGCCTTATAAATGTGAGTGACAATCTTCATATCCAGCCTCAACACCAAATGATTTATGTCTAAAATGATATCCCTAGTACTCCATCCTAAAAATATTCCCAAATTAACAGAGCCAACCACTAACTTAGAATCCCCTTCTATGTGCAGTTTATTTATCCCCATAGTGACAGCTAAATGGACACCCTTCAATAGCACCCTTGCTTCCACAGTGATGGAGGTCAGAATCCCTATACCCCCTGAGTAACCAGCCACAAAGTTGCCCCTACAATCCCTAATAATACCCCCTATGCTAGCCCTACCTGGGTTGTCTTTGGCAAGACCATCAAAATTGAGTTTATGCCAACCATGATCTAGGGGTTTCCAAATAGTGTTCCATCTAGCCTAGGACTAAGATTTGTCAAAGGAGTTGACCTCAATATTTTGGTTCCAAGCTTTATCCATTTTAATCTCCTAATCAGTAGGAGCTTTTTCCAGGGTTTTCTAATTAAAAATCAAAATATTTTCAAAAATTAACCTTAGCCCTATACCAAAAATTTCCTTAGGACTCATCTCAATATTCTTGAATATCTAAATGTTCCTCTCTTTTTGTAAACACCAACATATAATGGGGGGAACTGGTTCCAAATATCTCTCAATAAGTGGTGATGGAAAGGGCTAGACCAGCTCAAGATAAAGGATTTGATGTCCTTACACATAGTCCATTGAGTACCTAGAACATGTAAGAATAGAATATGTAGCAAATTGAATGTAGTTTCTAAACTACTAGGTTTATTTAAAAAAAATCTATTTGGTGAAAATTTGAAATTTCCATGTAGTAGTACTTAAATTTCAAGGAAAAAATAAGAAATAGATGTCTGTTTGACCACCCTAACCACAATAAAATGATAATATTTTAGATATAAGTAGAGGACTCATGTCCTGATGTGATGCATTTTTTTTTTAAAATTCCATGTAAATAATTAATTATGAATTTTTTATTACAACTTTTAAAAATATAAAAATTGTATGTCTAACCACCTTAACTTGGTCAAAAATTCATGAAATTCAATTTTTTAATCCTATAGTATGTGAAGCATAGAATGTGACACATGTTTCAAATTCAAAAAATGTTATACCGTTTGAAAGTTATAGATATTTTTCAATCAGCCTATCAATTAGGACTTTAGTCATAATTCAAATAGAAAATGAACAATAATTATTTATTAAATTAAAAGTAAATTATAATTTATATTGGTGGAAAGCTAAGAATTTCCTTTAAAAACCCTCTTCGTTTCATCATTTTGGGGTAAAAAAAGTCATCAGCCACACCCATCATATTGCCATTTTTTGGCCCATCATGATCCTGCACATACCTAGAAACTTAACCAGAGTTAACTTAGGAGACAAAGGATAATAAATAAGTAGGACTTTCCACCTCCTAGCCCTGGGATAACCAAGGAGGTAGTCACTAATGTACATACTAAAGAAGAGTTGCGTCAGTCTCATAAGATTCCTAAAGTTCGATTGTGAAAGGGGGGCATCTAACAACCAAAGGTCTTCCTAGAATTTGATTGTGATTTTTTGCCAGAGAAACTTGTATATTTATATAATATTGACACAACAACTAATCCTTATCCTAATGCCCCATCTACAAATGTATGTACTCGCATAACCAATTTGATTAGATTGTGGGTGAACAACATAGTCATCTAAAATTTTATGTTACAAAGACATGCTTTAAATTCCACCATCTCTTACTACTTTTACATTGTTAAATATTATCTCTTTGAAGGAATCTATGCTTCTTCTTAGTAGGGTCATATGTATTTCCTAGATATATTGCACTAGGTTTCTTACTTGATAGATCTCTCACATTGGTTTTTGTAAACTAGATGTGTTAATTTTGAGTTTACACAAAATTTTGTACTATGGATATTCAATCCTATTCAATATTCGATTAAAGTAGGTTTTATGGTTTTATTAAGTACTTGGGGAAGTTGTCATTAGTGATACATTAGGATTTGAATGTTTGTTATCTAATCAAACACAATTATGTAATCGATTCAAACTATGAATGGATTATAAGATTTTAGAAACTTTGATGAGCTTTGTAGTAGAAGTAAAAATAATATTTAAAGGGATTTAATTAGAAAAAAACTAATGAAATGTAAACCTTGATTTTAAACTAAAAATGAAATATAGAGCCCAAAAAAGACACAAAGAAACCTGAAAACCTAGCTTGGAGGTCACTAAACCTCACAAGGTTGACAAGAGGAGATAGCATGTGAATTTTGGTGGTGTTAACTTCTCCAAATGTGGGTACCCATTTTCCTAGTCATTTTTCACTCATAGAGGTTGAGAAAAAAATGATTAACATTCTTTTTTTTTAAATAAATAGCTTTAAGAAATAGCTACCGATTTACTAAATGAGTACTTGTTCTAAAATGGGTACCCATTTAGGACGGGATCTCGAAGCATAATAGGTATTTTATTTTTGTCCTCATTGCTAAATGGGTACCCATTTTTAAAATAGGTACCTATTCCTGTCAAAAAAATTCAATTGCACAAAACTTCCCCCAGGTACCCTTAAGTCCCTTTATGAAAACAACTTCCATAATGAACAATTGAGTTATCCTATATATTGAAACCCAATAATTAAAGGCTTGGGGCGATTAAGTTATGTTTAAAGCATAATTTCATTCCGAAAATAAATAAAAAAATCATTGAGGAATTTCATCTTAGTTGATAATGTACAAAACACACATCAACAATTATGTTGCTAGAATTGCTCAAGAACTACATTTGGTGGTACTCTGGTAAGAGCATACCCTTAGTTATTGTATTGTAACCATTTTGTTGAAAATGCATTTAGTTCATTCTTTGGAGTGTAAAGGTTTCCTTTCAAAAGAGCTCCACTTCCCCACCCCACCCATACACCCCTTTATTATGGTTGTGTTATTTTTGTGGTATTTTTCCTTGTAAAATAGTACTAAATTTATTCTCTAAATTTCTACTCTCATAAATTAGCATAGGGAGTGTTTCTACACATATACTTTTTTCATTTTAAATCTCTAATTATAAGTTATTATATTAATATTAATTAATAGCATGATGTTATGGACATGTTTTATTGAATAATTTATATCATAAGTTAAGAAGATATTTATTTGTGATAATCACATGAGTAAAGTATGTTCTTGGTCAAATGTGACTTGTAGTTAAGCATACAATCTCCTAATATTCTTTATTTGGAAAAAAATATAAACTTTCATAATCTATAACATTGTCCATTTTCCATTGACAAGTTATTTCAAAACCAAATTCCTTCATCACCCTATTCAATAATGTATCATTTTTTATATTAATTAAGAAAATGTAACTCATGCCATTGAACATGTAAGAAAAATCCAAATAAGTGTTAAGTACACCTTTATCTTGTTATTGTATATTAATATAAAAAGAATAAATTGAAAGTACTATCTTCTCATATTAAAATAAATATAGGAAAACAATAGAAACAAAGTACACAAACTTAATTCAAATAAGAATGTAAAACCAAAAGTAATTATTTGTATATGAAATTCTATGACTAAAATTTTAAATTAGAAGATATATCATCCTTGTGTCATGATTGATTGGTTTGCTCCAATTTTGTTAAAATGATACTTTATTATATACCTTCAATTGAAATTGAGATTTCATTTTGTATTATTATAGATGATAGTTAAGTCGCACTAAAGAATAATAAGACTCTAGTTGATTGATTTACTTCAATCTACTTCTTAAAATAATATTTCACTTTATACTTTCATAATTGAAAATTGAAATTGGAATTTCATTTTATATTCATAGAGATAATGAC
Organism: Sequoia sempervirens; assembly: GCA_007258455.2. Classification (NCBI taxonomy): domain Eukaryota; kingdom Viridiplantae; phylum Streptophyta; class Pinopsida; order Cupressales; family Cupressaceae; genus Sequoia; species Sequoia sempervirens. The sequence continues at coordinate 612,645,163 of VDFB02000003.1, forward strand.
TAAATTATAGTGGAGAATAATAAGACACTGTTTGATTGGTTTACCTAATATTACTTGTTAACTCTAAAAATTGAAGTTGGGATTTCATTTTATATTCCCATGGATAATGGCTAAGGGAATAATAACAGCCTTATTTGTCCCAGCGCTCTGGCCTCTATCATGTGAAAACCATAGAATGTGCGGCCTGCTTGGATTTGAGCCAAAGGATGTGCATTGATTGAGACATGTAGGGAATTGTTGGAGGTTTACTACATTTTCCGTTCTGTCATATATCCATGTCACCTCAGTATGTATTTAAAAGTTTCCACATCATTGACCTTATCTTTGCAGAAAGCTCTAATTGTATTCAGACTACAAATCTAATTTAAATGACCCCATTTCATGAATGATGGCCACTTGGAGATTAAATTCATTAAGCACAAACAAACAGTTATGTGGGTATCTCTGTCGATAAGCAGAGTGGACAGTCTTCTTTGGCCATGGCGAGATTGCATTGGAAATATTGTAGCTTTCAATTTCTGTGATCCATCCCAAAACATTGTATTGTACCGAGTTATTACTTTTGAGGACTCTGAATGAATTCTGAATTGGGTTCTATTGCTTCCAAATAACCTTTCATTTACCACGCTTCAAACGTAATTTTATTGTCTGTCAATTTCCTTTGATCGGAAAGTTATAATAATTGTGAAACCGTTTGAGACTTCATGGAAAAACAAGAGTAAAGTTTAATCACTACCGTACAATTAGAGTACGGGGGCAACAGATAAGTAGTCCCCAGCTAACCAGGCGTGATTTCTTTATGCCCTTCCATGAACACGAATTATGGTCCATACATGCAATAGCATATTTGAAATGAAAGATCTTGACAGGCGCCCTCGGTTATTGGGCCTCTAAAGAATAATGAAAAAACGTTGACGGCGCATTTGTGGGTTCCATTAAGCTCGATATTTCAACGAGGTCGGTAGTCAATTGATGGAACAAGCCCTCTATTTCAAACTATAGGCTTTAGGCCATCCTACTCAATTTATATCTAACAATATCGATTTTCTAACAATCGGATGTGAGTTTTCTTGAATTGTCTATATTATAAGTTGCAAAAAATTCTTATAATAACACTACTCAATTACTATCTAACAATACCAATTTTCCTAACAATCCGTTATGCTTATGGGTGAGTTTTCTTGAGTTGTCTACATCATAAGTCATGAAAAATCGTATAATCTAACAAATATCAAATTTTCAATCAATCTATTATGCTTATGGACAAGTTTTCTTGAAACATCTATATCATAAGTTATGAAAAATCTTATAATCTATTATCTTATGTCTCTAGTATATAGAAAAGTTGATAGCAAAAATAACAGTGGTATCCAAAACCACACGCCATGACAAAAATCTATTGTCTGTATGGTTATGGTCAAACATATTGAAAATGTATGTAACTCCTCTTACACCTCTTATACTCTTCTTACATGTCATAGATTATATCGTGATAATGTGACAATTTAATTGCACCTTATTATATTGAGTTTACATAGGCAAATTTTTTATTACTTCGATAGAATAAGATAATTGAGTACATGTCATTTCATTCTTTAATGGGATTATACTTTTTCTTTGTCCTCTCATATTTGAAATATTAGTTAAAATAATCCGTTATTTTTATTTTTTTGTCTCATTCACATCCTCATTAGATTTGGAATTTTAGGGCTATATATTATAGCTTTTTCCTTCAAATGAGTAAGTAATTATGACATTAGTCACCAATGATGAATATTAAAATTCTTGTTTTGTGATTAGCTATTAGACATTTTTTCTTGGATAGAATTATTTTTTATTTATACAAAATTTCAACATATCATAATAGTCAAATTGACCAAGATCCCAATCCTAGATGCTCCATAAGGTCATTTAATATTTGTATTATAAAAATTGAATTAGAAAGGCACTTTAAAGTTCCCAACTTTGAAATTTTTAATATAATCTCTCTATTTGATACCTTCTTATCTAATATTCCAAAAATCTTAGACAAATAAATAATGGCTCCACCCACGTATAGATATCCCATTTTTACCAAATGCAACACCTAAATCATCCACACTTGACCATACTTAATTTTACCCTATCCTAGCATTAATTAAATAAGGCTAATTATTTAAATTAACCTCCTCAACTGTCATCCCAATGTTAGTCCCATTTTTTCTTTATAGTTCATGCTTATTTAAATTAATATAACATTTATCTACTTAAGTTCATCTTCATATTCACATCATCTAATAAGAATAAATATAAAGTACTCACTTAAACCTCCTAAAAATATCCCTCAATTAATTAATTGACTAATTTCAATTAATTAAATTATTTAATAATGATCATGTTAATTAATCATGTCACATTCTCAAATAAAATTATATCCATTAATTTATCCTACAAAGTCCTCACTATCTATATTTCTCTATGTGATCCTCACATGTGTGTGAGGTGACTCACTTATCACATCCCACATCCCTATTTGATACTCACATTTGTGAAATGAAAAATGTCATAATCTCTCTTCTCTATGTTGTCTTCACACATGTGTGAGAGGACACTTGTCATGTCACTCTTCTCTATGGTCCTTCTCATACATGTGTGAGGACTATTGATCTCAATCTTTCAAGTCTCCTTGATCATCTTTCTAGATCCAAGTGCACCAATCACAAAGGTGTCACTTGGAGGTATCACATTTATACAAGCCTCTCAAGTATCCTCAACCATTGATCAAGCATTCATATAATCTATAAAGCAACCTTCACCCAAACCATTTTTATCAAGTATCTCTAATACAAATTCATTTTTTTCTATTTTAGAGAGCATCTACATCCTTCGATCATACATAAGCACAATCACACATTCTCTATGTGTGTGTGTAGAAAGAGGTATTCATGATGGAATAATTATTTTTCTATCGTCTTTGTTGCTACTTATCTTAATTAGAGGTTTTGATTAGGGTTTAAGTTTGTTGTTTGCATCCTTATTTATCATCTATATTTTACTATCCATATTCTGGTACATCTAATGGGACCTTTTCCAAATAAAAATATTTCTCCTTGGAGTTTATTTTTATGATTTTCTATAGGTTTTTAACATTATTGGATGCATTCTAATTATATGGAACCTTTTAGCTCTGTCATTGCATTTTTTGTAAGCAATTATTTTAAAATTTTCAACTCAAATAACACAGTATGTGGTGCATGTGCCTGTTATGTGGAACATGTTCCTAATGTATGTTGCTTATACATGACATGTTGTTCTTGTGCATGATATGTGGTCTTCATGTCCTACTTTATTGTGCATGTCATTTTTTTCATTCCAAGGCCTAACATGGTTTCTTTGTTGGTTTTTTCACCTCTAGGGATTCTCTAACATTATGCATAGTACATTTATTTCTTTTATTATAGGGTAGTTATTATTTTTTGGTTTTTAATGACTATTTTTATTAAGGTTTTGCATACTCACTCTTATGACATTTCACCACTATTTGTATTTTCTTTTCTTTCTATTAACCTCCATTTTCTTATGTGTCATTTGAAAGATCCATCTTAACCATTATTTATAGGATTTGATTTATTTTGATAGTATATTATTATTTTTTGTTAGTTTTTGGCCCCTTCAATGTAGATAACACACACTTATGGTGCCTATGCATGTCCTTGGTGCTTGTTCATATTTTATTATTCTTGTGCTTATTACATTGTGGGAACTTTTGGTGCCTCATACACCTATTTGTTGTGTGGTCTCACAACATGCCCCATTTTTCTCCTTGGAAAGATGTGGGCCCCTTTTTCACTATATTTATTTCCTACCCTTTGTTTTTGCTTGCTTCCATGTGCTACTTTAGAAGGAAATGGTAAAATGTAAGTTCTATTTCAGCCTTCTTGGTCATTGCTTAAATTCTCTATCCTTCCTAGATTTGGGGTGTCGCAGTTTACTTTACTAAGTTTTATCAATTTATTAGACCCTAGAGTCCCAGAGTTAATGTGGTTGTTGCAAGGGTACTGTATCTTTTGCTTGTCCTATGTTTCTCGCCTGATGAATGAGTCATCCCAGTGTGTGTGAGTCCTTTTCATCATCGGTTGTTTTGATAGTTGGTTTTCATTTCTTTAGCTAGAGGTCAAAAACTAGAGGATCCATTACAAACATGTTTGAATCAATTTTTGGTCCTCAAACTTGTAACCTAGCTCTCGGTTCCTCTCTTTGCACCTAGTTCGCATGAACCCTATGGGTAGATATCTTTGTTCCTGGTAATCTTTCTATGGTTCAAAACTGGATGATTTAAATCTTGTGATCATCAATGGTCATGTATTTCAAAAGGCCTTTTCCTTGTAAGAATCAAGGTGACACACAAGAGTGCCATGTAAGTTTTTGTGCCATCTTCTTCTCTACTAGTGGGCCTACATAAAAACCATTGAGGTGTTCGTGATTTGAACCATAATATTCCATGATTGCACCTTTATTCGAGAAAATTAATGCATTGTAATAGGTAATTAATGAAGGTGGTAAATTTCACATGTACTTGACACCACCTCAAGCATGCAATTACTTTTACAACACTTTACCTCCTGCCATACTATTAATTTTCAAGGACATTAAAAGATCAAGACTCATATTGTAGTGTGCAAAGAAAGGTAAACCTCAAGAAACCAAGAATGCAACTACCAAGGGTTTTGAAGATACATTCTAAAAGCAATTTTTTTTATCATCAGTGTAACTAGGTATGTCTCAGATATCTAAAATTATGTTAGTCATCTTATGCATGCATGTTTCAAGATAATGGTATTCCCTTTGGTAATTGAGATTATTGATTGTTTTGAAATGAATTTAACCAAATGGTAGATTGAAAGTTTTATAAATTGTTGAAGATAACTAGTTAAATTTAACCCTAACTCACACACAAGGTACATATCTGTAAAAATGTAGGACACACAAGTAAAAGCAATTAATTCTAAAGAAAGTCTACAAAATGAGATTAAATATTTTTCTTTGTTGCAAGCTATACGAGTTAGTCGGATAATAATTGATGCTCATTAAAGATGGTTTTCTAATGTTGAATTCATCGCATGAGCCCAACAAGAGAACGCCTCTCAATGTATGAAGAATTTTATAGCAAGTGGATTACTTTAGCAAGAGGGTTTTCACCAACAATGGAGGCCGCTGAATTGGTTATAGAGTGTTTGAACTATTACAACCTTGATAAGAGAGTTGTTGAAAAGGAGGGAGAATATATATAGATATTTTTGTGAAAGGAATTTTATATACATTTGGGCTCCTCACATCTCCTCAAATGAACCTGGTAGATGTGAGAATGAATGCTAGAACATACCTAAGCGTCAAAGAACATAACAAGGAAATTATGAATGCACAGTGGTGCGAGGAGAAAATTACAAAGCAAACAAATCCAATTCTAAGATTTATGTTCAACCCAGATGTTCAAGATGTTATAACCATGTTAAGCAGGATAGTTGGACATAGGGATGCTAGTAAATTTGAACCATGGATGTTCATAATTATAGCCAAATTAGTGGAAGGTCCTATGTAGATGCATTGGGGAAGTTTTATTAGTGACAAACTAGATGATCAAATGAAGGTATTCCCACATTCAGGATGGCTTTATATGTCCTCATATGTGATCTATCCCTATGCCATAAGAGAAAATAAACAAGGGTTGAATAGAGTTGGTACCTGTTAAAATAAATATTCGAATAGCTCCCTTCGGGTTTCATTTTGTATTGTGTGTGCTCCGGCCTGTGCTCGCCGAATCTATTCGGATTTCCATCAAGTTTTGATCTACCACTTTGCACATCTCCTCTTCGTAACTTCGGGCAATGGCTTCCCTTTTGGGTCTTGAGAAGCTGCGCTGGGTGTCCACATGTCACACTTGTGGAAGGTTTTATTTCTTATTTCCTTAAAGTCTCTTCGGGTTGCGAAAGAATTTTGCGGGGCCATTATTTCTAAAGATTGTCAGAGGGTCCTACATCTTGGTACGTGGCAACGGATCACAAGTTTTTTATGCGGGAATTAAATAAACAACCACGAGCTACGAAATGCTTCCGTAGGGTTTTTTTTTATTTTCTAAAAGGTGTTGGCGGGCCCCACCTTCTACTAGGTGGCAACCGTTTGCAGATCTTTCAACATAGTAAGGAAATGAACAGTCGCGGGTAGTGAAACGCTGCCACACTCTTTCGTACTTGGTTGATGCAGCTTTCTCTCCACTACGATAAGGACCTCGGCCCATTGGACACATGTTGCAGCTTCGCAATCTCTCAGCAACAATGAGGGAAGTTTTCATACGGGCAGCGAGAGGCTGCCGCGTGCCTTATGACTAATCTATAGAACGAGTGATAGGCTAGCTAAGGGAGATAATGCTATTGGGTGCCGCTCATCATGGTTGTTTGCAGCGGTGAATAACACTTGTCGCCTCGAGCCTGGCTAGGACCACTACCATCATTACAAGGAATGCACCTACACCTAGATGACTGGATGTTGTGTTCTAGCTTGATGCCATTGCAATGGCCTTCAGAATCTTCTAATTCAGGCATCATTGCAAAGGATTGCAGGATCTATTCTGTTGCAGTTCTCCAAGGCGGTGGGAGCTTTATTTTCCTGCTATATATACTCTCTCTATCACAGAGAGCAAGGTCGAAGATTTTTGAGAAAAACACACTAGTTTTAGAAAAAGATACTAGGCCTCTTTTACTATTTTTATTTACAAGAAACTGTTAGACTGTGTCAATTGTTCATCTTTTCTATTTTTCATGCTTTGATTAAACTGTAAACTATGCTCTATACTGTCTTAAGCATTTCATTTCAAAGACTTCTATATATGTTGAATACAAGCTTGCTTACCTAAATCATGTCTAATGACTCTTCTTAGTAGCGAGGATGTATGCAATATTATTTTATGTCAAAAAATGAATTGTCTATGCTATAGTTTTAAATCTCTTATATTTTAGAATGCAACGACACCATTCAGGCCCTTAAATCTATGATTTATCGTGCCCATCAGTAATTTTGTTGCATCGCCTTAGATTAGACTTTCCTTCATTATATCTGTTTCCTTTTCCCTTTCCAAAACCCATTATAGAAGAAGCTGACTTCTCTAAAAATCCAAAGGTCACTCAATTTAGCACAAAAGGTCCCCCTTAAACTGAGTTTCCCATAAGACACTGCTACTTCATCAATTTTTGGCATCAACAGTACCCTGGGCAAAGAACTAAGAAATAGTTAGATGTATGCTCATTTACCTTAAATTACTATTTATGAATTAGGTAAGGATAATGGAGGGCGAGAAAACTAAATGGTTATATCTATAAGCATAAAATCTTATCAAATAGGTTGGAGGTTGGTACATTTTGTTTCCTACTTTCACCTACATCATGGTGGAAGGGTTTGAAGGATATCCTTTCATGTTTCCTAGGTACCCAAAAGATAAATTATTATTATTGGAATTGGTAAGACAAATGAAGTCATGCGATGCTCTTTTCAGCATGACACATAAAAGAAGTCCTATCATATATCCCATCATAATGGGTAATTATAAGTGCAATGTGGCTAAAGCAGCTTATTTGTGTGAAGAAGAATTAAAGATGTATCGATTGGAGTTCTTTACACTCTGAAGCATTAACTATGATCTAGGGAGGAATATTGCCAAGGAGATAGCCAACAAGCATGCCCATGATCATCATTTAGAGCACTTTTGGCTCAATTATGATGGTGATCACAAAGGAAAATATCATATCAAAGATTGTCAGTGCAATCGACGTAGATTCTTGGGATTCATGACATTCTAGATCAGTTAGATGAAGATGATGGTGACATTTTGAATCCAATTTATAATTTACCCAAGCTTTATGATGAACCCACTCCATATCCAAATTATGAAAGTAGAGAAATGATTACTATTGATGAAATTTTTGAATAATTTTTGGTGCAAACTCAACAATGGATTGATGAATTTTGTAGAAACTTGAGAAAATTTGGAGTCAGGCCCACATGCTCACTCAGTATAAAGAAGAAATAGAAAGAAGATGAGTTGAAGTATGAGCCATTAATAAGAAAAGAAAGGGTATCAAGGAAGATATAGTGGTGCATATTCAAGAGAGAACTCTCGTTGCCCCAAGCTAGAGGGTTTTAGTGGTGTCGACTAGCCAGTATAAAGAAACTCTCATTGACATCTTCTTCCATAGCAAAGCCAAATATTCAACCTATGAATGATGAGGAGGTGAGATTGAAAATGAATACTCATGCTCAAAAAAGGTCTACATCTTAGAGGGTTGCATCATTATTTACTTCTCCCCATTTAGTCAACACAGTTGCAATACAACAAACACTGGGAAAGACTCTTGTGGCCCTATATGAGAGCTCTAAAATAAATGAAGATCAAATCAGGGAATAGATGGAGAAATTGGGTGCCACATGATGGAATTAGAAAAAGAGAATAAATCTAAGGAGAATCCCATGGTACAACTAGTGGTGGAAGAAATGCAGATGCAGGATCAATTCCCATAGATGCTGAAGAAGAAAAATTTATAAGAGGAACACTCGCCCCAGAGGTGGGAAACCTTGAAATACTTGTTGAAAAGGAAATAGGGGAAACTACAAGATAGGTTCCCATTGATAATATTGTTATTGGAGATACAGTTGATTCCCAACTTCTAATAGAGATAATGGAAATGATGTTGAACAACCATAGGTTTTTGAAGAGAAAGGAGAAGACCGGGTTGAAGTCAAAAATACGAAGCCTTCAGAAACTTTGGATGGCAGGGTGATGAATAAAGATAATCCTAATGAAACATCACATGAAGAAAGTGATGCCACGAAGATTGATATTGAGCACATGGCTGGACAAGAAAATATAAGCCTTGGAAATGAAGAGAGAGTGGTGAATCCTAGTAATCCAAAATCCATGCTAGTGAATACTAAAAATGTTCCCATCTTGGAGAATGTGATAGGTGGGGTTGAAAACATAAGAAGAGAAGTTCCTGAGGGTACTGAAAACTAGGAACACAAAAATGTTACAAAGGTAGAAATTAATGAAGATGCACCTCATTGATTAATTAGAGAATTGGATTCTCCATTGGAAGTAGAATTAGTACCTCTAGATCTCAAGAGCTTAATGCAAGAAGTGGAAACTCCTTAACCTAGGTGAAGAGAAAAAATGAAACATGTCATGTAGAAGAATATAAATGGAGGAAGAACACTCCATATAGCTACTTTGGTAGCAGATAAAAGAAAACATGAAATAATACCTAAGGAGTACAAAGTGAAAGTATCAATGTTGGATATTCATCCTAGGGATTCTTAGGGTTAGAAGGAAAATATCTAACAATTAAATTCATATTTGATCAATAAACAGATAAATGGAACAAACAAAAAAATTATAACAAAGAGAATCTAATGTGGTTCACCTAATTTGGGCTACATCCACAAAACCACACTGCCATCCAATGATTCTATTATCCAGTGCAAAAATTATTACAATCTCAGAAATAATCTCCTTTTCATCATATTGTAACTCCCATCCCAACCCCTTATAACAAGCTTAGAAGCTTCTAGATTAGGGTTCTACAAAGTCTTTTTTTTCCTTTTTTCAATGATTTTTCTTTTTTTTTATGACAGTATAGCATGATTAGTCTCCACATACCAACAATATCCCACTTAGAGATTGATCCTAGATGACATTGTTGCACTTACAACTCCCACTGGAAATAAGCACCTTGGACCTTGCTACTCTATTATGCTTGAATTTAACCTTGAAGGCCAACCAAAGCTGAAGAGGAGCTCAACTTCTCCCTTTTCACCGCCTTCGTCAAACATATCTGCTAGATTGGAAAATCTGTATGTATCTTTTCCAACTTTACCTATCCATCCTCCAACATTGACTGGATAAAATGATATCTCAACTATATGTGTTTGGTTTTAGAGTGCAAGGTAGAATTCCTTGCAAGATGTATAGCAATTTGGCTATCTGTGAACAAGTAAATTTTAGCATGTTGTTTTCCCAACTCTTCCATAAAAATTTGTAGCCATATCATCTCCTTTGCCACCTCTATTGTAGCAACATATTTTGCCTCCATGGTGGATAAAGTAACCACCTTTTGCAACCAAGAAATCCAACTCACTACTATCCCTCCAATTGTAAATACATAGCCTATGGTACTCTGCTTGGTATCTATATTCCCTACCAAATCTAAGTCAACATAGCCTTTTAAATCAGTATTAGAGCCCCCAAAACATAAAAATTTATTGGATGTACCTCTCAAATACCTAAGAATCCATTTTATTATATTCCAATGCTCAACTCCAGGATGACTCATACACCTGCTAACTCCTACAATATGTACAATATTTGGTCGTGTGCATACCACAACGTGCATTAAACTACTTACAACTAAAGCATATGGTAACTTGGACATTTTTTCTTCCTCCTCTTGTGTCTTTGGACACATATCCTTAATCAATTTGACGTGACTAGGACAAGGTGTGCTGACAACTTTTTCATTTTCCATACGAAATCTCTACAACACCTTTTCGACATAATCAACTTGCTCTAAAAACAATTTTCTATTTTTCCTATCTCTTGTAATCTTAATACCAATGATTTTTTTTGTTGCCCCCAGATTCTTCATAGCAAATGAATTTGCTAACTGTTGTTTTAACTCCTTAATGTGATTGATGTTAGACCCCTCTATAAGCATATCATCAACATATAAACATAAAATAATGTAACTAATATCATCTAACTTCTCAAAATAAACACAATGGTTTGAATTACATAGGTTGTAGCCTTGCTCAGCCATAAAACTATCAAATTTGATATACCATTTCTAAGGTGCTTGCTTCAAACCATATAAACATTTCTTCAATTTGTACCCTAGTTTCTCCAAGTACCTTTGATCTCAAATATTTTTGGTTGTTCCATGTATATTTACTCTTCCAAATCACCATGGAGAAAGGTTGTTTTAACATTAAGTTGTTCTAAATGCAAATCTTCAACAACCATAATACTTAAAACAATACGAATGGAAGTCATTTTAACAACCGAAGAAAATATTTCATCAAAATCAATACCCTTTTTTTGTGCAAATCCTTTTACAACTAACCTGGCTTTAAATATTTTCTTACCTTTGTCCTCCTCTTTTAGCCTATAAACCAGTTTATTTGGTAAAGCCCTTTTACCTGCAAGAAACTTGCATAATTCCCAAGCCTGATTTTTTAGCAAGGAGTCCATTTCTTCTTCCATTCCATGCTCCCACTGAACCTTGGTATTCACTTGCATAGTGTCATCATAACATTTTGGTTCTCTAGCATCAATTAATAAAATATAATACAAAGAGGGAGAAAATATTTCCAGAGTCTACCTATCCTTGAAGACCATCTAACATTCACTGGAGTTTGTGGTATTTGTTGTTACTGTTGTTGTGGAGCATGAGGAACCACTGGAACATCATTGTTTAGAGTATCATATAGCATTGCCTAATCATTTTATTTCTACTCATACTATTGCAATTGATATTTGCACAACACTTTCTCATTGAATATGACATCCCTATTTCTCACAATTTTCTGATTTTCAAAAATCCTAAAGCCTATAACCAAGCTCATTAATGCCATATCCAACAAATATACATTTTTTGCATCAAGCTTGGCTCTATTTTTAGAATCTACATGTGCAAATTCCTCACAGCTGAAGGTCTTGAGAAAATAATAACTCACCTTCTTACTTGTTCATGATTCCTCTCAAATACCACAACCCAAAGATTAGAGGGACCTCTATTAATTAAATAAACATAAATTTTGATAGCCTCTACCCACATGTTTAAAGGAAGCCCAAAATACAATCTCATAGTCTGTGCATGCTCCATTATTGTTCTATTCATGTGCTCAACCACTCCATTTTCTTGTGGAGTACTTGGAATAATTTTCTACCTATGAATACCAATAGAGGAACAATAATATTCAAACTCTTTGCTGTAATACTCACCACCATTATTAGATCTGAGACATTTTAAATTTTTACCCATCTCATTTTCAACCAAGCTTCACAAATTTTTAAAAGTTTTAAATACATCAGATTTTTGCCTAAGGAAATAAATCCATACTTTCCTAGTTGCATCATCAATGAATGTAACATAATATTTAGAGCCACCAAGAGAAGATACCTGAGCTGGTCCCCATATGTCTATATGCACAAGCTCCAATTTCTCATCTTTCTTTTCCTTCCCATCCTTGAGAAAACTAACTCTCTGTTGTTTTCCATACACACAACTTTCACATAAATCCATATTAACACATTTTAGACTTGGAAAAAAATTATTTGAATGAAGGACTTTCATACCTTTTGCATTCATATGCCCAAGTCTATTATGCCACAGTGTTGATTCATAATCCACATCAACTATTTGGTTTTCTTCTTGGTAAACTCCAACAACAGTTCTTTAACATTGATTTTTATTTGCAATAGCTAAAGTAGAAGGAACAATATGGCATGTACAAAGATGTAAGGTGCCTACTTTCACACCTTTTGCTACTACTAAGGCACCTTATGTAACCTTCTAATTTTTATCACTAAATGTAACAACACAACCTTCATCATCTAGTTGCCCAGCTGGAATTAAATTTTTGTTTAAGTTTGGAACATGCCTTACCTCATGTAGTAGCCAATGATTCCCATTATTCAACTTAATATTGATTCTTCCCTTTCCAACAATCTGACAGGGTTTGTTATCTCCCAACTAAACCAGCCCAAAATCCCCTTGGATGTAATCAAGAAAATAACTTCTATGGGGTGTAGCATGAAATGAAGCTCCTAATTCTAACACCCAAGAATCATCAACATTATCAAGGGAAAGAATTAAAGCATCTTCATTAGATTTATAACTTACCACATTAGCATTTTTATTTCCTTCTTTTTTGTCTCCTTTATTTTTTCGAGACCAACAATCTTTCTTTAAATGACTCCGCTTACCATAGTACCAACAATCCTTCTTTTCTCTGGATTGGGATCTTTTGTCATTTGATTTTCCTCATGACTTCCCACAACTTCCATACTTGTTTCCCCTCTCCTTTGTTTTTCTCCTTATTTTTGCATTCAAAACACTACCTGATGTGGATGTTCCACCTGAGCTTTTCCAATGAATTTCCTCACTCAAAATAGCACCAACATCATCAAAATTCAATGTATTCGAACCAAAAACATAATTGCTAACAACCATTACCAAGCTATTCTAGCTTTCAAGCAAAGAACACAGAATCAAAAGAGCCCTAACTTCTTCATCAAGGCTTACATTTACAAAAGTTAATTGACTGGTAGCCAGGTATGTGCAGGATCATCATGGAAAAAAATAGGCCATTGAGTGGAAAAAAATTCAAAACAATTAGAATAAGTTATTTATATTATTTCAAAAATATGTAAGATTAGAATCTATAGAAAATTGAATGTAGTTTCTAAACTACTAGGTTTTTTTATTTTTTTTTAAATCTATTTGGTGAAAATTTGAAATTTCAATGCAATAGTACTTAAATTTAAGGGAAAAAATAAGAAGTAGGTGTCTGTCTGACCACCCTAATCACAATAAAATGATAATATTTTTTTATAATATTTTAGATATAAGTAGCGGACTCATGTCCCGATGTGATGCATATTTTTTTGTAATTTTTTTCTAAGTAATTAATTAATTAAGAATTTTTTATTATAAATTTTTAAAAATATAAAAACTCGTATGTTTGACCACCTTAACTTGGTCAAAACTTCATAAAATTCTTTTTTTTTAAATCCTATAGTATGTGAAGCATAGAATGTGACGCATGTTTCAGATTCAAAAAAATTGATACCATTTGAAAGCTATAGATTTTTTTCAATCATCCTATCAATCAGGACTTTAATCGTAATTCAAATTGAAAATGAATAATAATGATTTATTAAATTCAAAGTAAAGCATAATTTATATTGGTGGAAATTTGAGAATCTCCTTTAAAAACCCTTTCCGTTTCATCAATTTTGGGTAAAAAATAAGTCATCGGCCACATGGGCCATCATATCAGTTACATATCACCACTTTTTGGCCTATCATAATCCTACACATACCCAGCCATATTAAACTCATTTAAATGATCAACAACTGACCCACCTTCTTCCATTTTCATATTAAATAAATGCTTCATAAGAAATACCTTATTCAAAGTGAATTTTTTTTCATATAACGTCGCCAAGGTTTACATCAACTCTTGAGTTGTCATTGTTGTTGTAATATTGAATGCCACTGATTGTGCTAGGCATAAACGAATACTACCAAGTGTCTTTCTGTCCAAAATATCCCAATCCTCATTAGACATTGCTGAGGGTTTCTTAGTTTTCCCTTCCAATGGCCACCATAAATCCTTCTAATTGAGGTAGTCATCCATTTGCATCTTCCATAATTGATAGTCCTGCCCATTGAACTTCTCAACCTTTAATGTATCCTCGTCCTCCATTGCTCTCACTCCCTCGTGAGAACTTCCTGTAGAGGATAACTTAAAATAACCCACTTTGATACTACTTGTTAGGGTTAGAAGGCAGATATCTAACAATTAAATGAAATTTTGATCAATAAATAGATAAATGAAACACACAGAAAAATTATAACATAGAGAATTTAACGTGGCTCACCCAATCCAGGCTACATCCACAAAACTACAACCATCCAATGATTTTATTATCTAGTGCAAAACTCATTACAATCTCATGAATAATAACCTTTTCATCATACTATAACTCCCATCCCAACCCCTTATTACAAGATTAGAAGCTTCCATATTAGGGTTCTACAAAGGCTATTTTTTTTCCTTTTTTGATGATAATGCAAAAAAGTAAGAGAAAAAATTTCTCGGGGGCTGTAGTATAGCATGATCAGTCGCCACATTCCAATAGGGATAAGAATTAGAATAAATCAAGATGAATTTAGAGACAACTATTGCCAGGGTGTAAGAAAGTAAACAAAATAAAAGAGAGCTAAAAGAATGGATTGCCCATTTGGAAAATTTTATAGTATCATCAGCCCAATCTAGCCAAGCACACACTGAATTGCCTTAGAATCTAGTACTTGTGTCACAAGAGCAGGGGGGTGCTATATCAACACTTCACCATAAAATAAGTGTGTTTGAAGAATGGACAAAGCACTTGGTAAGGCAAGGAGAAGAACTAATCACAAATGCAATTGGGAACTACAAGGAGGCATACCATTGGTGTCAAAATTCTAAAATATTAGAAGGAGAATGTAGGTTTTTCTAGGAGCAAATTGATGCTAAAAGGTGAAATTTAAAGGCTCTCATTCATACAAATGTCCAAGAATTGATAAGTGAAAAGATAATCATAGAAAAAGAGGTTTTCATGTGTGCAAAATGGAAGAAATAGGTGAATTGGGAAGGTGATACCTTAATACAATGTGTGGAAGGATTCGAGAAAGTCATTGAGAAATGCAATAAATTGATTGAAAGAGATCAAATTTTCATTGAAAATACTAGCACAAAAGGATTGTGATCCCTAAACAATAGGAAATGATGGAAAGGAAGTTAAATATTTCAAGGAATAGCTTGAAAAAGTAAATAAATACCCTTTTTAGTTGTTAAATCAAGAAATCATTGATGAAATTATACAATGTAGGAATGCCATTATCAAATATGAAAGAAGGAAATTGTAGAGGAATGCAAATATCCTCCAAGTATCTGAAAACTATGCCAAGCTCAAATATAGCTGGAAGGCAATTCAAGGAATTTCAAAAGAGTAGATACATTAGATATTGGCTACCTTCTAGGAGTATCAATTGAAGAAAGGTGGAGAAGATTTATTGGGCCCAGAGTCTGACTCAAGGAAATAAATGACCAAATATCATATACGAAAAGAAAACACAAGGATATACTATTGAAGTGATTTTATAGGTTGTTCCTGGTCTCGGTGGAGGCATGTTGTCCTAGAATTTGAAGAATACCAGTGGCCTTGTCTTGTGTACAGAGCATTTGAGTATTGAAGCTTGGAGTTGAAGATTAATGCTGATGAAGAAATCAAAGCTTTAGCTTTGTCTAGAAGATTCCAATGATAACTGGCATCTACAACATGCTATGTTTTGATTTGTTGTTTATGAGTCCTTTGATAGACTTAAGTTCAAAATTTTGGGGCCTTTTTCCTATAAAATACCATTTAATGCTTTACTTTTATTTTAAGTTCAAAATTTGTGGATGTTAGAAGAGCCAAAAATTCTTTAAGTTTTTTTCTTATTTCCTTTTTTCTAAATCATTCCAGATTAAAAACTTGTATGCACATAGAACCGATCAATATCAAAGCTAATTTGAAAGCTACCAACTATTATCTTTTGTAGCTGGTGGTTTGTTTAGTTGGACAAGACTGTATGTTGCGCCATTTAAAGGTGCATACAAAACCTACCTAGTGTCCAAATTAAACCCCCTTCTTTAAAAGTTCACACCATTCTATGCCTAGCTGTGAAGCAATCTGGTGAAGTATAGAGTGGTTTGCTTTCATTTAATTTGGTTAATTCTTGGGGAATGCATGGATAATACCTATGAGCCCTTTTACTTTTCAATTACTTTTAATGCTTTATTTTAGATTAGATGTTTAAATTTCAGAAAATTCTTTGAAAAATAGAAAACAAATGGAAATTTTATTGAAAATCTTTCGTTTACATTATATTGTTGAATGCTTAAAGCTAAATCTACTTAAGTGATAGAAAAGTTGTTTGAGATTCATAAAATATTATTGCATATTTGTTGATTTCATGAAATTGTCTAATGACTAGCCTGAGAATATTTTCACTGAACCTTATGATTCCTTTTAGAACTGGAAATTACCATTTATCCCTTGTGATTAACAACATTGTCACAATGAACCTTGATTCGAACCTACTATGGTCAAGACTTGACTTAAATGAGGCTTGGGATTAAGCTGAGTTAGCCTAAAGATTTAGGTTGTCCTGGTTCATCTTTCAAGTAAAGATAGGTTCTTGTGGTCTACCTATGATAATTTATCTGCACTATTGGTGTGCGACTAACATCGTGATCAACTCTATTACCTTAATTTTTGGTACATTTATATACCTTACTTGGTGTTTGTGTCTATCATGTGGTACATGTTCCTTCATTTGTGCAATTTTTTCATCTTCCTTGATATTTATTTCTATCATGTGGCATATATGTCCTATATGTTGGCATATGTCATTCCTTTCTCTTAGAGCATTGATTTTCATGATTTAGAAAACTTATGTTGTTCTTCTTGGTTGGATTACCTTTAATATCTTGTTACTAAATTTTTGGTTTATTTTGTGAAGAACAAGACCATCAAACTACTAATGTGTTGTAGTATCCCTCTAGCTTCTAGCTTCCTAATGTGAGATTAGTGTTTTAATTTCACTATTTCCTTGTGATTTAGTTGTGATTGTTATTATTTCTCTGAATGGTGTGTATGAACCACCACATTTTTGAGATATGATACCTCAACATATTGGTTGTTGGTATTTTGTATGTTTATATACCTATGTGATGCTTAAATTATTTCTTTATCATTATGCTTTAGTTTAGTGACATGTGCATTATTTATGTAGTGATTAAATGTGAAACTGATTATTGATAATCATAATGAATGATTTATATAATGGATGTTACTTTAAAATTTAATGCTATTGTAGCCTATTAAATTATTATGTTGTGCTTTAATTATATATACATTGAGCAAGTACCCTTGATGTGCATTGAGTGCTTATATGTATAGGGTTATTACTTCACTTGGATACACATGTCTATGTTATTCCCTAATAATGGTTAATTCAAAGATGTCACGTTGGGCCTCCCTATCTATTCCCTATTGGAGTAATTAGGATAATCACCTAATGATTAATTATTAATTAATTAATTAATAGGTCCCTTATTAATTTAATTACTTAAGCCAAACTTAGGAGTGGCTTTTATTATTATATTAGGCTATTTATAGGTCATGTTGTCTCATTGCAAAGGATTAGGATACTTGTCACAATCTAAGAAAATCCTCATATAGGGTGTTCTTTTATCTTTTATAAGCATTCATGTTATTGTAGATGTAATCATTCACATTCACATTCATTGTTCAATACAAAAGGCATATCATATGCTTGTGTAAATTAATTGTTCTCTCTTGGCTTCAAATCCAATCAATTGCTTTGATCTCTCACTTTTTATAAGTGTTTTAGTTGCATGTTATTTCTAGGAGCTATGGGGTTTACTATCAACTCCAAAATGGTATTGGAGCACCATATTTGTGACTTCCCATCCAAATTTTGAGAGATCTAACCTTGATGGAAAATTGGCTCATCTTGGAGTGAAACAAGTACCATTGTTAAGTCAAGAATGATCAAAAAATCCTTAAGATATCTTGTCATTTCATCAAATTTTGAGAAATAAAAATAATGGTGGTTGCATAGATCCATAGATGAATTTATATAGTCATATAGATCTGTATGGATCTATAAAACCATATAGTGTTGGGTTGTGTCGATGCACCCTTTGTGTGCAAGTCCATTCGTATGAATAGGTCAATTCATTTTTTTTGTGTTCAATGTTTTATTTTTTTGAGAAAATCACATTGCGAGAAAAAATAAAAAATAAAAAAGGTAATTGTACTGACAAGCTACTGGGAAACAACATTGTTGCTTGTCCCACACTAGCCACATGCAAAAAGAAATGACTTAAATAACTTATTGGTGGTGATAAATCACCCATTGATAGTATAAAAATAGTGAGAACATGAGAATATGGCAATGAATTTTGATGATGACATAAAAATGGAAAATTCACAAGATTGATGACTTTCATACACTAACAAGGATACTCCAACATCGCAAAGAATATTTTTTGAATTACTTGCATTCTTGATGACCATAATTTTTTTGATTGATTAGCATTTTTTCTAGCTAGAGGGAATATTCTCAAAATATCTCGTTGACGTCAACTATATGATGAATCCTCTTGCCCCTCTCTTAGCCTCATTTTCTCTAAAGGATCTATTATTTCCTTTCTATAATAACTTGGGCATATCATGTTGAAATTGAGCAAATAAGGTATCATTAGAATGCTGGTTCTACATACTTTCTAGTGATGTAGGTCTCATTATCATATTTTTATGTTGGTTTATTTTAATCTTAGTCAAAGTTAGATCATCATTTTCTACTTCTGAGCTAATATTTTTTTATATCTCTCCAATTTTCATGTTTCTTATGACGTTGGAAAGGTATGTTAGAGCTCTTTAGAGAAATACATGCACTTTTTCTAGAATCTTCCCCAAGTTTATGTTATTTAGTTTTTTATGATTTCACATTTTTCCTAATTACTTAGATGTATTAACACTTGGAAACCATCTATTTGCATGAGATGAGTTCATTTTATTAGTAAAATATGGGGAAATATAGGGATTTTTGTCTGAAAGTGGGTATGCACCTATCTTCCCTATTTCATTAGGAAAAAGAGATCCCCTAATACAAGATTGACTTTCAACCCTTAGGTGAGTAAAACTTAATGGAGATCTTGTTGTTTTCCTTATGATTGAGGACAAGGTAAATCAGCCTAAAATGCACTTTTGGGAGATAAATGAAAAATACTAAATGAATCCAATTATGCAATATGAAACTTGAAACATCAATTTAAAGTATAACAAAAAAACAATCAATTTTTGGTAAATTTCATAATGGAAATATTTTATGCACATGTCACCAAAACCTCCCATTGAGTGTCCTCCTAGGATAGATTCACCCTAGGGTGAATGGGTCTTGCTATAGAGATCCAAAATCTATTTTGATAGTCCTCTTCTCTTGCGTATGAATTCCTAATTCCTTCATATTTCACAATTAGAATGTTGGAATTAAATTATGCAAGTGAGATTTTGTGGCTTGACAACTTTGATGACTAGTTTGACAACTTTGTAAAATTTCACTTTTTATTAGTCTTGAATCCTTCTTCACTTGCAAATATGCAACACACAAAGATACTCATAATTGTTTATTTTTGGTGAATGAGATTTTTTCTTGGTCAAACCTTGTTTTGGTAATTAAACCTTGAAATAAAATGAAACATGAATGTTAGGAATGATGAATGAAAAATGCTATGTTGCAACTCATCAAACCATTGAATTGAGATCCTTAGAGGACTGAATTCTAACACATCTCTCCAAGTTATTTATCTTGCATGAAATGGATTGATTGGATGTTGATCTTGATGCTTGAATCTTGACTTGAATGCTTCAAACCTACAACACAATGTTAGCTCCAAAAACATGCATGAATGAAGATAAATTCGACATCATGCTTGAGATCTTGAATGCTACAAAAAATATTGAGAAATCTACTCTTTAATGTTGTTGACAATAATATTTTTTCTTGTGTTGTCTCTCAAAAAGTTCTAGCTTACTTCTTTAGGATTTGAATTCATAAAAAGACCTTGTATTTATAGGTAATTTTCTAATTTCCCAAAAATTAATCATTTGACATTTGAAAATTGAATTTGAATCATAAAAAATCCTTTAAAAACATATTAAAAATTGGGGTCCTAAACTTAAGGAGGACCCATTCACCCTTGGGCGAATTGGTCCTAGGACCCAAATCTAGGACACCCCAATTCCAAGGCAATTTAATTAATGTTTCGAATTGTTTAATACAAGTTTCCCTTTTTGAAAATGGGATTAATTAGGATATTAAAAGCATAATTTGTCCAATTAGAGGCTTAATTAAGTCTAATTAAATTAAGGGACCCAAATATAGTGTGAAACTGTAATGGAGTACATTTCTTGACACTACATTTAGCCCCCACTTTAGAGAGAGGATGAGCCCTATGCTCAAAATCACACTAAAGTAGAAAAATAAGTATCAAGAGAGGTCTAATTATACAATTGTTTCAAAGATAAGATAGCAAAGGTCAAGGAGGATGATCAAGCCCCCAAGATCTAGGATCTCATGGAAAAAGAAACAAAGGCACAAAGAGACACATGCCTATGTTAAATATGCAATAGTAAGACAAGATGCACAAGAATACAATGCCAAAATTAATGTGAAGAGGAAAAGGGGTGGATCAAGCCTCAACTAAATTTTTCCAATAGTTATGGATCAAGCCTTAGCTATTTTTCCAAAAATGTTCACAAGTGGAAACTCATTGTCCACCATGCAAACAAAATATACTCACATGAAATAGTGAAATTTTCTATCCACTAGGTGACAAGATGCACAAGCATACAATGCCAAAATTAATGTGAAGAGGAAAAGGGTTGGATCAAGCCTCAACTATTTTTCCAATAGTTATGGATCAAGCCTTAGCTATTTGTCCAAAAATGTTCACAAGTGGAAACTCATTGTCCACCATGCAAACAAAATATACTCACATGAGATAGTGAAATCTGCTATCCACTAGGTGAGCCCAAAAAGGTGGCTGATGGGAAAGTCATGCCAATTCTACAGACTCTCATGTATCAACCATACCAAAGTTATACCTCCTAATAAATTTGATAATATTTCATAGAAATAGTCACAAGGCTAGCAAGTTGTGTTATGCTAGGCACTCATAAAAAACAAGGCTCCATTGGAAATAAAGTTATATTATGCTTGGTGGCCATGAAAAACATAAAGGCTCCATTGGTAAGCAAGTTGTGTTATGCTTGGTGGCCTTGAAAAAGGTTGTACATGCAACAAGATAGGATATTCAAATGGGTTTTGTTGAGTTCATGAAAGGTCTCACCTTAGGGAACATTGTGCCTAATGTCTCCAAGAGAGGACTAGTCAAGGATAAAAGATTCACAACTTAGCGAATGCAATTCATAGCATCACCACTAATAGGAATTCCATATGCCAAGAAAGGTCACACTATTGAGGAATATCAAACCCAATGTCACCATCAAGAAGAAACATCAAGTGAAGTAAGAAGACCACACTTTGAAGCAAACAATGAGCAAGGATGCATATGCCCCCACTTTAAATAAATTTCTAAACACCATGTTGTGAGCAATTACATTAAAGTAGAATATAATAAATTTGAATACATGAGAGATTTATTCAAAAAGCCCTATGCTAAACATGTGTTTCTAGAATAGAGATCAAGGAAAACCTTAAGAAACCCCCTCCCCCCCCCTCGGTGAAGGTGTAAAATCCTGGAGAATCTTGTATAATTCTTGAAAAAAATATTAATTTTAGTGGTGATTTTTTTGTTTTTCGTGAAAAAAAAAGTCCATTGGGGAATCTTTTCTAATCACTAGAAGTCTGTGGAAAATCCTAGCGAAATGCAATTTTTTTAAAACCACTAAAATTTTTCCATTGGCGATTAAAAATTTTTTTCAAACCAGAAAAAATAATTTTATCATTGGCGATTAAAACTTTTTTTGAAACTAGAAAATAAAATTCATTAGTGAATTAAACCTATTTTCAAATGATTAAGAAAAAAACATTGGTGAATTAAACATAATATCAAACTAATAAAAAAATGCAGTGGCGAAGTGTCGGTGCAAATTTTCCTAACCTTAGTTGCAAGTCTTTCTTGGTCATCTTTGTAGTCGGTGGGTCAGAGGTTTCAAAAAATTTGAAACTTCAGACTTTGGTTCTAAGGTTCCAAGTTTTAGTGACCACGCGACATTATGGACCATGACCGTTTGATGAATTTTTGATGGACAGCTGTAGTTTCATTCTGGAAGTATATCTCTCAAGAACTAGATTTGTGAATTGAAACCTCCAAAATTACACTAGAACCGTTAGATTTTCAGAAATCAATGGTTGAGATGTTATTAATTATTTAGGTTTGTCGATCATCCTGCTCTTGTTTACTATTTAATATTGCCTAAGTCAGACCAAAATATTTTATGATAAAGCATTAAATATTTAATCTTTAATCCTGAGGGTCGAGTCTCATCAACCTAGAGATGTCCCCATTTTAAATTATGCACGTGCATAAAGTTTGTTTTAAAAGAGGGAATCAAAATTAATTGAGATGGTTGGAAAATTTAGATGTATTAAAGACACACATCTCATGTAGCCGGTCAAAAGTGGGTGGTTTTCTAGAAGCCAGTGAACCATAGAAATAATGGAGGCCAATTTCACCTTGACATCATGAAGGAAGCTAGACCCTTTCATTGGCAAAGCATTTGTGAAGCAGTTGTGAGGTTTATTTTTGTTCAAGGATGTGCAGGTGGTGTAAGCAGTTCAAATTATTTTGGGTAATGGCTTTGAAAAATTAAAGCATAGATACAAGACCAATATGGATATTTATTCGTTGGTCATGGCTTGGGGTCTGGACTTAGGAGAGCCAGTGGATGTAGTGAGGAAAGTCATGAAAAATCTGATTCACAAAGATTTTTTAGAGGATATGGAAGGAATTCTAGAATAGGTGATAGTAGGAGTGGGGCTTGTTAATGTTGAAGGCATGGATTATGGAGGCCCAAAGCTCATAGATTTAAATCATCTCTTTATCAAGTGGCCAGAAGGACACACCAAAGATCTGTGGTGAGAAGGTGTGGAGCGCAGGTGGCAAGCACTCAAAATCTGTGTCGAGCTAATGGAGGTTGAGGAAGAGGATGAAGTCGTTAATGGAGATAGAGCCATTGGAGATGGGTAATTCATTGAAGGTGTCTGAGTAGTTTATAGTGATTCTCAGCTTTATTTTTTTCAAGATAGTACAACATTTGGTTTTATGGGTGATCCTGTTGAAAATTTATTTTCCTTTTACAAATAATTTATGTTTTTAGATAGATGAATTTAAGCATTAAACTATAAAAAAAATTAAACAACATTTATTTTATAGTATTTATTTAATTTGTATGATTAATAAAATCAATAATATTTTAATATAAAAGATTTTATATAAAAAAATATAAATTGAATATTTTTTTGATAGTTAAATTTTTTCATAAAACGTAAAGTGACAGGAAAATTCTAGGCTTGACCGAGAGGTAATAATATTTTGAACTCCACACTAACTAATCTTAATTACCCATCTATCCTCCAGTCATGTTCACTTGCTAAAATCTTCCCACAATCTTCACTTCATAAATGCACCATCCTTGCCACCTTTCCTATCTTAATTCACCAAAGTCGAGGTTTTGGTACTTTTCCTAACCTTAGTTACAAGTCTTTTTCAATCATCTATGTAGTCAGTGGGTCAGACGTTTTGACAACTTCAAAACTTTAGACTTTGTTTCTAAGGTTCCAAGTTTTAGCATTCAGGAAGTAAATCTCTGAAGCAGTACACTTGCAAGTTGAAACCTCCACAATTACACTAGAACTGTTTGATATGAACACGTGGGGAGATCAAGACTCATAATCATGGTAATGAACCTGATGGGTTGGATTTTGGCAATGAGCGATAGAAGAACTTAAGTGGTAGAAATATGCACATGCAAAAAGTTGGTTTTAAAAGAGGGATTGCGTAGGAAGAATGTAGGACCAAGGCTTAAAAACTTAAGAACGTTTAACCCAAAGGATGTAAAGGAAAATCAATATAATCATGACCATTTTATGAATTTTTGATGGATAGTTGTAGTTGCATTCTGGTAGTAAATCTCTAAAGTAGTAGATTTGCAAATTGAAACCTCTAGAATAACACTAGAACCATTAGATGCGGGCACGTGGCAAGATCAAGGCTCATTTCTCTCTTTTCAATGCCTCGACGTATTACATTTCATTTAGTTGAAATTCTAAATCTTTTAGTTTTGAACATCTGAAGTGATTGATTGGACAACTCATAGCTTTAATGAAACAAGATTTGTAATGATTTCATATCGTTTGAGTGGCACTGGTAGTGCTAACTAGAGTTTGGAGATTTTGATAGCTTGTCAGATTGAGGTACAATTTGCATGTAGCCATACATCAATTAAATTAAACATTTTAATTTTTAATTGTACATGTAAGGCTTAAGATACATGAATTGACTAAGTTGGTTATTTGGTTTGCACGAATTAGGCTGATAGTGGCACTAGTGGCTCATAAATTATTAAATAGGGTTAGTAATAGTGATAGTAATAATGTGACATTATAATTCAATTGTAATAAAATAAATGGTTATAAATTTACAGTAAAGAGAAATTAAGTATTATCTATTTATGAAATAATTGTATGCAGATTTAAAAGTAAAACATAAAGCAATACAAATGAAAAAAGAAATTTTTCATCAAAGAGTTATTTTTTGAGTTTTGCATCTATGAATCTATTCAAATCATTTTTATTTTTTTTCCTTTGAGAAATTTAGTATTATCTATTTATGACATAATTGCATAAAATGGTTGGAGGTTACGAAAACATTGAAACTTCGAACTTTGGTTTTGAGTTTTCAAGTTTCAGCGACCAGGCAACATGATGGACTTATCTTTCCTTTCAAAGGTGTCATCGTCTAACATCTCATTGAATGTTATGTACAGAATAAACTTGAGTTGTCTTTTCAGGAATTTCCAAAAGCATGCAAGTTTAAAGGCTATCTTTTTGAGGTATGAAATTGAATGTCGCATTTAAAGCACATCCTATAAAAAATAACGGTATACGTGGGTGGCGAGGTTTTTCTCAGACATTTAGCTTGCATTCTCATTTTACTCCACATTGATTGCACGTCTTGTCATTTTATGCGGCTTGAAGGTGGTGAGAACTTATTTGTTAAAGCCTCAGCTATACTTCTACTTATTGATGTTATTTCTTCAAGAATTCAAGCATCTCATTAGGCATAGTGAGCTCATGCAGTCTGAAATTGAAAATCATTGGCTCGGTGTGAGGGATATGGAGCTAGGACTTTTTAAATTGGAAGAATTTTGGGCAAGTCTTGACAGTAAAGAAAAATTTGTTGTAGATGTGAAGGTGTTTGAAGGTGGACTAGCTCAGGTTGGAGGTTTTCTAGAAGCAGTGTTGAGAGTTGACCTAATTGCTGCATTTGCTAGAAGGTATATTCTTAAAACTCAGGAAATCAAGGCCACGAATGGAACCATTGTAGCTAAAAAAATTCACGAGGTCGTTTCTCAAGCTTTGAGAATTCCAGAGAAGGCACCCATAAAGGAGATGCCTATTATAATAGCTAACAAATATTTCAGGACTAATTAAACCTAGTGTAAAAATTATATGGCCAAAGGGTGGTTAAAATCAGAAAAGAAAGGTAAGTCTCAATTGCCCAATAAACTTCAGAGGACTCATTTTAAAGAAAAAATTACTGATGTTATTACTTTACTTCATCATATCATCAGGAATGCACAAGTTGAATTATTTGAAGAATGGATGTTTCAGTTCATTTTAGTTATCTGTGGTGATAATGTGTTTATTGATTGGGATAAGATCATTTTCTTTCACTTGCATGAGCAATTAGTTAACTTTTAGAAGACTGCTACCTATCATCTATGTTCTTGTTTGATATATATCATTGCTAGTTAAAGAGCTTATTGGCCAGGGTTGAAACCACAAGTGCCACTAAGTCTTGGCATGCCTGCATATAAGTGTTATCCACAATTTACCAGGTAGGTTGGGATGGGAGAATATTGTCTTGTTAATGATGCCTTTTTAATGGAAGCTATGAGAAAGTTGGATGGAAACCTTGAAATACAATTTTCCCCTGAATCAAAATATATGGTGTTGAAGTTTGGAAGTTTTTATATCCAATTTGATAGATTTTCTTATTTGAGAATTGGAGGTTACGAGAAGGCTCCACTTAAATTGCTTAAGTACCCTAAGGATTTACTGGTATTTTTGGAGGTCTACAAACAAATGTCCATAGTAAATATAAAATACATGAATATGGGAAAGTGAGGGTATACCTTCCCATTAGTTACTCCTTCTTTCTCTTGAAAAATTAATCAGATGGCTAGGAATGTTGAAAGGATTCTCAAATAATACAATCTCTAGTACTTGTTTGTAAGAACTAATTTTGATAGCAAGGGCTTTGTGAGAAAAAATCCATATGCCTCCAGCTCGTATCAACACCAACCTTCAATTGAAGATTTTTGGGAAGAATGTGCTGATGAAAATGAAGTTTTCAGAAGGGACCATATGAGGTTAACCCTTGAGCAGATACAAATTTTTGGTCTCTCTTTCCAAATTCCTGAAAATGTGTGAATATTCGATGGTTCTTTATCCTGAATACGAGAAGTTTTCTGATAAATCACATCCCAGAGTTGACTGGGATAAAGATGAAGTTTTATATATGAGTAAATGAGTTGAATCAGAACTCAAAAGGACTCAAGAATGGCTGGAGGGAAAATAGCATAGGGTTTCTGGTTCTTCTCATGAACCAAAATCATCCCAAAAAAATGAGCAAGGATCTATCCAAGTAGTCCCTAGAGGTACATCATCAGGGAGGATAGTCATCAAGTCTTATAGCACCAATTCACAATCTGGGGGTGATGGTGAAAATTCGAAGAAAGAAATTAAATCAAAATTAATATGCGAACAAGATAGCCCATCCACCCCTGCTCTTAAAAAGAAAAATTTCCAAAAAAAACCCATGTCAGAAGATTCAGAGAGCATCTTTAAGCATATTGTTGAAGATAGTACTTTCCCGCCCTTGTCTAAAGAATCTTCTCCTCCTATAAAAAACATATCAATTATTCCTAGCGAGTCTAGAGAGGTTGTTCAAAGTGATAAAACCCCCAGTCTAATAGAAAACTCTCTAGTATGGTTGAGGAAAGACATAGAAAAGAAGAGGAAATACACTCCTATGACATCCACTAGGGCTGGAGTAGATACAATGACAAAATTACTTCAATCTTCCTCAGGGCCCAAGAAAGCCCAGAAAATGTCAAGAATTCTGAATGATGTTATCTCTGGTAATTAGGTGTTAGAAATTGCAGAACCTTTAAAAGATGTAGATGATGATAAGATAACCACGAATGGTTATAAAATCATACATGTTGACATGGGTCCCCAGACACTTGAAGGTGATGTATATCATGCCAGTTACTCAGTCAATGCTTTAGCCAAGTAGGTAAAAGAAGAAAGGAAAGAAAGGGTAAAATTGCAATCTCAAATTTTGGATTTCAAAAACTTTATCTCTTCCATTTTTTCTCCCTTTTTGTATACTGAGGCTTCTAGTTCCCAAGAAAGAGTTATTGATGATTCTACGATGTTGTTGATTAAGAAAAATATAAATTATTCCAAGGTTGCTAGTGAGTGGATTGAAGAATTGTCTCAGGAAGCTATATTTTTTATTAGTAAATCTGTGATTTCCTACACTAAAATTGTTGATAAAAGAAAAGGATTAATAGTAGAATTGTAGCAAGTTAGAAAGGATCAAACCAGTCTCTATGTAGTTTTGAAAAAAATGAAAGAGTTAGTTTCCATGGATTGATTGAAATTGGTAAATGAACAGATTGTTAGTGATCCAAAGGAATTAGATCCTTCATGGCTTGATTCACTTAAATGGAAACTAAACATATATGATGACCTAGTAAAGGAAATCACAAAAGTGTTGGAGAAGTATTTGGATATGTTAGGAGAAAACGAGGGGAACTTTCATGATCTAGAGGTGAAGATAACAAATGATTTTGATGAGAAAATTATGGACACAAAAGAAATATGCTAAAATTTTAGAGAAGTCTTCAACAAAGAAGTAGCACATCCTACTACGATGACTAAAGAATCTTTCTCAAAGCTTGGGAGGCTGGAGCTTTATCTCAAAAATTTTAAAATTGAAGAAAAAGGGAGGTTTGACACATTGAACCAGTCTAAAGTTGCTCTCAAAAAATGGAGAACTGGGCTTCAGATCACATCGACACCAGGCAGCAGGGAGATTTTTGCAATCATTACTAGGTATAGGGAATATAAAGCCAAAATGAAGATATAGGAGAATTTTTTGTGACTAGGAGAGAACGAGGAGCCAAAAGCTGATGAAGTTGAAGTAGTTGGGAATGATGCATAGTTTATTTTTAGCATTTTCATATACTTTCTTTAAAGTTGGCACTTTTAAGTTAATGACTTCTTTTAATTTTTGATATGGTTACTTTCAAGAAACCGTTACCAAAGACATTGGCTATGTTTAAATATTGGTTCAACTAATGTGATTAGGCTCTTTTGAGAAAACTTTGATTTACTCATTAGGGAAAACTCTGTTATTTTGGCTATTATCTATTATTTTGATATAGAAGACATTGGTGGAGTTTATGCATGCATAATCTTTGAGTTATGGTGTATAGATTTATTCTATTTATACCAAATGTTTTCTAGTGTGATATCTATTATTGGGATGATAGATGATATAATTTTTCTATATTGTTGTGGTGTTATTATCTGTGAATAATTTTTTTGCAGAGTGTAGTGATATTGGTTTAGTTGTTATATTTCTTTCAAAAGTTCTATTTTTATTTACATGAGATTGATAGATACCTTTGAAGCTTTCTGGTTAATAGCCCCATCCTTTATTTTCTTTCTAGTTAAAAGTATCATTAGTTTAAAAAAATCATTCATTGAACATTAGATAAAGGTAGCTACCACCTTTAAAAATAAGCAGAGAACCGGTTTTGAAGTTTGTAATGTTGTAATGTTACAGATTTAATTGTGGTTACATTTATCACCTTTTATGGGCATATGAATATAGATTTAGGTGATAAATTTTTTAACCAATAGATATAAAACTCTTAGGGTATATCTTCCCATTGGAGACCCCTTATTTTGTGTGCAAAACAAACCAGATGGCCAGGGGAGTTGAAGGAATTCTCAAGAAATATAACCTCCAGAACTTGTCTATGAGTGCTAATTTTGATAGTAAGGGTTTTGTGAAGCATAATCTCTATAGAGGGAGCTCATATCGGCATCAACCATCTATCAAAGATTTCTAGGAAGATTGTTTCGATGAGAAGGAAGTTTTGATTAGAGATTATATGAGGCTAACACTAAAATAGATAGAGGCTTTCGATCTGTCATTTCACATTCTTGAAAATGTAGCTGAGGATTCAACAATAATAGATCCTACATATGAAAAATTTCCTGATAAATCCCACCCTAGGGTTGATTGGAGCCAATGTGAAATTTTAGATATGAGGGTGCGTGTTGCCCCATTGCTTAAAATAACCCAAGACTGGTTGGATGGGAAATGGCAGCAAGTTGTTGGTCATGTTCAGGAGCCTAAGTCATCACAAAAGAATGAATAGGGGTCTACGCAAGCATCTGGTGCAAGTGTATCATTAGGAAAACCCTTTGTGAGGTCCTCTAGTGAAAATTATTAGTCAGGAGGTGATGGTGATAGGCCAGAAGAAACAGTCAAGTTGAAGAGCATTTGTAAACAAGACAATGTGCTTTCTCCTACCCCTAAGAAGAAGACCAATCAAGAAAAACTTGTGGCTGCAAATTCTGAAGCTATCTTTCAATAGATCATTGAAGATAATATCTTTCCTCCTCTAATTGAATTTCCCTCTTCTCTACCTAATAGTGATAATCCACCTTTCACTCCTAACGCTCCTAAAGAAACTATTATTGGAAATGAAGATTTTGGTCTGGTAATAGCCTCCCCAGGATGGCTAAAAAAAGTAGTGGAGAAGAAGAGAAAGCATATTCCTACAATGACAGTTGGAGTGGATATAGTTTCAAAGTTACTTCAAAGCTCTTCAAAACCTAAGAAATCCACGAGGATGTCAAGGATGGTGACTGATGCTACTTCTAGAAATCAAATGTTAGAAATTGATGAGCAAGTTAAGGATTTAAATGAAGATGAAATAACAGAGGTAGACTACAAAGTCACACATTTTGATATGGGGCCTCCAACATTGGAAGGTGATGTGTACCATGCCAATTATTTAGTCAATACCTTGATTAAAAGAGTGAAAGAATAGAGGAAAGAAAATATAAAATTGGAATCTCAAGTCCTCATATTGAGTAACTTTATTTCTTCCATGGCCACTCCTACATCTAATGAAGCCTTAAGTTCTCAAGTAGAGGGCATCTATTTTCTCACCATAGAGAAAATTAAAAAGAATTTGAGGTATTCAAGAGCTTCTTGTGAGGGGATCGATAAAATATCTAGAGAGGCTATCTTCTTTTTGAATAAATCTATGCTCTTTTACACTAAAGTTGTTAATAAGGCGAAGGAGTTAGTAACAAAAGTTTAGTAGATCATAAAAGATCAAACTAGTCTCTATGTGCTTGCTTAGGAAATGAAAGAATTGAACTCTATGGATGCGAAGATATTGGTGAGAAAATTGTGAATAATCCTGAGTTAGACCCTTCTTGGTCTATTTCATTGGAATGGAAATTGAATATGTATGATAATCTGGTGAAGGAAATTAATAATGCAATTGATATATTATATGAAATGTTGGGGGAAGTTAAAGAAGATTGTCATATTCTAGGAGTGGGAATTATTGATGAGTTTGATGAAAAATTTCTAGATATAAAAGAGATCTCTCTGAAGTTTAGAGAAATATTCAAAAAAGAAATAGTTGATCCTACTACAGTGACATGGGAGTCCTCGAAACTTAGTGGAATGGAGATCCACTTGAGGACTTATAAATGTGGAGAAGAGAGAAGATCTTAGAAGTTGGTTGAGTGTGAAAATGCTTTGGTCACATGGAGAACCAGGTTACAAATTACTACAACTCGAGGAAGCAAAAACATCACTGCAATTGTCACCAAGTACCAGGAATGCAGGCAAAGAGTAAAGGCATAGGAGGCATTACTGAAGGAGAAGGAGGAAAAAATAATTGACATCGAAGGAGTCAGTGCTAGGAGTGGAACCATTGTTTAGTGTTTAGTTTTTATGTTATTTTCTTTAATTTGGCTCTCTTGATATTTCAAAGACTTTTTATTTTAATTTCTAAAACGGTTGTCTTCAAGAAACCGTTATGAAGACAAAAGAAACTCTATGTTTGCCAGTGGATTGTCTATTATTGGAATGATAGATTTTTGGATAGTTTTATTGCTATGGAATGTTTATCTATGAATAAAGATTTTATGGTGATGGATGCATAAGTATTTCTCAGTATAATTTAGGTGATTTGGTAGTTTAATCTTTTATTGTTTAAGTTGGGTGGACATTGGATGCCTTTATAAGTTATTTATGTTGAACTATTAGCTTCTATTAGCTTGTCACTTATAAGTTATGGATGTTGAACTATTAGCTTCTATTCAAGGAATGGATTAATAATATTCCTTTTAATTATTTATCAAAGATTGTGTGAATGGAAATGCAATAGGAATTTATAAGTAGTGTGATAAGTGTTGCTCTTTAAAGCTGATGCAAAATCACATATCAAATTCAATACCATGGAATACAATATATATTTTTTGGCTTTTCCTAACCTTAGTCGCTAGTCCTTAGAGTTTTATAACCTTGTCGTAGAGTTCTAAATTTTCATAACTTACCGATTCTCTGACTTTTTTGATGGTTCACTTTGTTAAGTTGCAAGTCTTTCCTAGTCATCTTTCTACTCGGTGGGTCAGAGGTTTCGAAACTTCAGAGTTTGGTTCTAAGGTTCACTTTGTTGAAGTAAGAATGGAAAAGAGATAAATAAAACTTATTATTATAACTAATAACACTATGAAGAAATGATCACTCACCTTTTAAGTCTACATTTTCGACTTTCACTAACTTCCAAATGGAGAAGTAGAACCTAAGAACTGAATAAAATGTGTAAGAATAAATGACACTTTCGATTGTATTTATATCAACCCATGATTCCATATTTGGAAAATTCTGTGGGATTTTTAAATTCTATATTAAAATTTTGGCGAATCCTGCATGCTTATACAACTATATGTTGTAATTTTCAAGGTGAAATGTGTCCTCAAATGTAATTATTTTTTAATGTTATTGGTGAAATAGGTCCTCATGAGCAACTATTTATAAATTTTAATTGGTGAAATGGGTCTTCACAAGCAACTATTTGTAAATTTTAATTGGCAAAATGGGTCTTGATACAATGTTGTTTTAATAGTATTGGCGAATATGTAGGTTTTTTATTAAATGCTTTTGGTATTCTAGGCGAAAATATTGGTCGGTCCAATTGAAACACGTAGTTTGACAATGGAATTTTTTTTGCTTAAATATGCCTCATAAAAAACTCATTGGCGAATGGACATGTATTGGACCTATAGTTCATAAAATCTGGGTGATTTGGACACCTTGTTGGGTGGGAGAAATTCACCAATTTTGACTTGGCCAATTCCTAGAATTTGCCAATTGGTGAAGATTCACCACTAAAGTTTCCCCTGATAGAGATATGTCATGGAAAGGAGGTTTCCCTCATATACAATTCTCAAATAAAACATAAGTGATCCATAGATTTGGGGTCAACGTTACATATTTTCTAGAGTGATATAATCAAGCTTGTAATTGCCATCATTTCCCAAATGACTCATGGAACAATGAGAAAAAAGGAAAAATGACACATAGAGAGAGAAGAAAAAGGAGAAGCATTTGGGTCAGCATGGAAGAGACCTGAATGTCTCGATGCCTTGCATCATCCCCAAAAGGAAAACAAAAGAAAAGAGAAAAGATAAAGGTTTATGATATATAGAATAATGTAGATATAAATAGAAGAATGTCAGAACATATTTTCTTCATTTGTATCCTTACACCAACAAAGTGACAAGGGTCATCTGGAGTAGGCTCACAAACATATAAAGACACACCAAGAATAACTATATGAGAGATCACATTATACACACATGCAATAACAAAGAACATGAAATGAAGACAAAGAGAAGAGTAGTATAACACATGCGAATCAAGCTATAGTAGGTCATTTGCATCCCAATCTTGTGCACCGGCATATGTGAAAGTGGGGAAACTAGCCAAAGGGACAATGATAACTATCAAACTATTACAAGGCTATCTAACTCCTACCCCCAATAAGTGTAGGACAAGGATGAGCCAAGGAAAATGATGAGAATGTGCTCCTTGTAATATGGAAATTATTTGTAGTAAATGTAAAACATGCAATAGTGAGTATTCTATGATGCTACATGGCAAGGAGCAAAGGGCATGTATTTTAGTTAATTACATTAATAACATCATTTTCATGGATCAACCATTGTAAAAGACAACAGTTATTGGTAATATGCTCAAGAGTTCTATGAAATAAATAGTAGTTCATGTTTTTACTATTTCCTTTTTTATTTTCTCAAATAGGTGAAAAGTAAATCAATCCTAGATGGAGGAGTTGATCCATTTTTTGTTAAGTCTCTATTGTAGTGTGTAAGAATGGTAATTTCTTGAGCTTATAGGGCTTAGATTTCTTATTGGTTTGGGAAATTTTTTGAGGTGGAGGAACTAAGGTTATTCCATCATCCTCATGAGTTATTAATTGGTCTCTTGATATGATCTTGTGAAAAAGATCACCTTTCGCCTTAGGAGATGTGCAAGGGGGGAGATCTTGATATCCTAATCCCTTGGTATCTTTATAAGGTATTTTTTCAAGAAAATTGTGGATTGTATGTTCATTTATTATGTCACATCCTTCTTTGTGTAAGATCTTAAAGCCTTGACCATAACAAGCTCTTCTAATTTAATTAGTAACTTGATCAGTATAAGATAAAAGTGTATCATTGTTGTCCTTGTTAACAAGTTCATTAATGATTGATGGTTGAGACTTGATTTGTGATTCAATTTTAGGATGTAAAAGTTTGAACATATCAAATGATGGAATTATAGGTGGTGTTTGCATGCATGGATAAAAGGATGCATTGTTCTCAAGATTGTGTAGGGAGTCTTGTATGAACTATTGCATGCTATCTTCATCTTGACCTAAGATATCCACCTCACGAGGATATTAATTAGGAAGTGAACGTTCATGACTAAGTTCAATTTCATTAGGGTTATCAAAAAACACACAAATTGAAACATCTACCAAAGATCTTAAGGTCCTCCATAGATTACCCATACACATGTGCATGATGAAATCTAGTATAAAGTTTCATATCTGATAAACGAAGATTTTCTAATTTTTGAATGCAAGATACTAAAAAATGATATGTTTTCAATGCCAATTTTGATTTCAAACAATGCACTTGATTTGACCCCAATTGAACTTAATGCAAGAAATTATAGAATTTTTTGATTTTTGAAACTAAAACATACAATTAACAATATATAATGAAGCAAATAGAGAAAAATTACTACCCAAAAATTTGAAAAAGAACATGTATAGATACTTATTCACGCTAGGGCGAATGGGTCCTAGGTCAAGATTTTGAAACATCAAATTTTTAATTTCTTTCTTAGTGTTTGAATTTTTCACGTTTCAGGTTGTAAACTATGATTTCAGTGATTGAATTTTCCAGATTTAGGTGTCCTAATGCATTTGAGATTAGTGATAAATGATTAACAATGTGACACTTTTTGAAATGAATTTGACTCAATTGATGAGTGTGAATGATTGAAAATACACTAATATGCAAGTACTATGTAAAATTAATGTAATATACATGTGAATTTTTTGGATTTTTCAAATTTTAAACAATGAAAAATGCAAAATTAAAACCCTAAATGAGATGCAAACTAATGCAATTTAATAGGTCTAAATGAAATGCAAACTAATGCAATGCAAATTAATGTAAATCCTAGATCTAGGGTTTGAATGGACACCAATTTTAGAATTTTAGATGTACAATGTCAGGTTCACCAAAATGAAATGAAGGGGAAAATATAGGGGTTTTCATGTGAATGGGCGTATGCACCTATCTTCCCTATTTCATTAGGAAAAATAGATCACCTAAGACAAGATTGACTTTCAACCTTTAGGCAAGTCAAACTTAATGGAGATTTTGTTGTTTTCCTTATGATTGAGGATGAGGTAAATCAACATGAGATGCACTTTTGGGAGATAAATGAAAAAATAATAAATGAATCCAATTATGTAATATGAAACTTGAAACATCAATTTAAATCATAACACAAATAGAAACAATAAATTTCTAGTAGATCTAAGAAGAGAAATAATTTATACACCTATCACCAAAAGCTACCACGGAGTTTCCTCCTAGGATAGATACACCCTAGGGAAAATGGGACTTTCTATAGGGATTAAAAATCTATTTTGATAGTTCTCAGAATCCATTCTACACTCTCGATTCCTTTGAATTTCATAGTCACAAAGTCAGAATTAAATTTTGCAAGTGAGTTTTCGTGACTTGACAACATTGATGACAACTTTGACAACTTTGCAAAATTGCACTTTTGATAAATCTTCAATCCTTCTTCACCTGCAAATTTGCAACACACATAGAGAGGGAAAATTTGTTTATTTTTGGTGAATGGGGGTTTTCCTTGGCCAAACCCCATTTTTGTAATTAAACCCTAAAATGAAATGAAACATGAATGGAAGGAATGATGAATGACAATGCTATCTTGCAACTCACCAACCCTTGAGTGGAGATCCTTACAAGATTAAGTATAATAAATCTCTCAAAGGTCTTGATCTTGCATGAAATGACTTGATTGGACGTTGATATTGATGCTTGAATCTTGACATGAATGCTTGAAACCTACATCACAATGTTAGCTCCAAAAACATGCATGAAGGAAGATAACTTTGACGTGATGCTTGAGATCTTCA
Organism: Sequoia sempervirens; assembly: GCA_007258455.2. NCBI lineage: Eukaryota > Viridiplantae > Streptophyta > Pinopsida > Cupressales > Cupressaceae > Sequoia > Sequoia sempervirens. Next base: position 612,681,695 of record VDFB02000003.1, read on the forward strand.
ATACTGCAAAAAATGCCTAAGAACTATGATATTGAGTGCCGCTAACAATAATATTTGTTATTGTGAAGTCTCTGAAAAAAATTTAGCTTGCTTCTTTAGGATTTGAATTAATAAAAATACCTTGTATTTATAGGTAATTTTCTAATTTCCTAAAAGTAAGTCATCAAAGGCTATCGATTGAAAATTGAATTAGAATCATAAAAATGTTGTAAAAAAAATATTAAAATTTGGGGTCCTAAGCTCAAGGAGAACCCATCCACCCTTGGGTGAATGGGTCCTAGGACGTAAATACAAGACACTCCAATTCGAAGGTGATTTAATTAATGTTTGCAATTGTTTAATACAAGTTTTCCTTTTGGAAAACACTATTAGTTAGGGGTTTAAATGCATAATTGGTCCAATTAGAGGTTTAATTAAGTCCAATTGAATTAAGGGACCCAAACATAGTGTGAAAATGTAAAGGAGTACATTTTTCAACACTACAAAATTAGATTTACAAAATACTAAGATTATCAATCTCTATTATTTTTATTTAAATAAATATAATTGGTTTTTCCAGTCATCCTTCTATGGTCATCTTGGAAAGGGATAACTATGAGTCATGGGACATGATATCTTGCCACATCTAAAGTGTCTTGATATTTATCCTTCCATTTATGGAATCATACTTACGAAAGACACACCAAGGATGTATTCAACATGGGGTATTATTAGTGATCATGTTGTAGGAGTGATTTTCTCTAGTGTTGATCCCGACACCATGTGTGTTGTATCAAATATTTATTTCACCCACTTTGGAATTGACTTTGGGATATTTATGGAGACCCTCATATCTCTCCATTTCCAGAGGATCATGTTGTAGATTGTATTATTCATCTTGTAGATGTAAATTGCATAACCTTTTATGATGATACTTTAGAGGAGCTTGAGAATATCATAGATCTTTCAAGTTTTGATGGTTCAAAGACTTGTCTTCATGATCCCACTCTTTAGGTCAAGAGTCAATCTCCATATTTTGTTTTCATGATCATCTTTGAAAATCGGGGGAAAATCATAAAGCATAAACATGAAAAATGTAATGAAATAGAAGCTAATCTAAATCAAAGACACTAATTTAGATTGATTCCATCACTCGTGAAATGAAACTAAACTATTACTAAATTCAAGAAACAAAATCAAAAGATGAAAGAATACATGAATTCATAAAAATGAATAGTGTTACCATCTTGTGTCAAAGTGTATTGGCACAATTTTGGGTTATTCATATCACTGTGAAGCCTCCATCGTTGCATGTGAGAATCTTTGATGCAATTTGTTTTGATCGAAGATATGTGTTGAAGTGTTGTCAATGGTGATTCGGATCTAGGCAGTACTTCATTGTGCAAATGATGTTGATTATTTTATCTTTTTTTATGAGGAAAGAGGTTTGTTATATAGAATTTATGATTTGAAATGGGCGATCCAAATTGTGTAGTAGAATATCTTCATCAATGGTCAAAATATGTCGAGAGTATTTACACATGAATAATTTGTACAAAATAGATTACATGATTAGTGTGATTGAAGAAATAGATTGAATAATCTGTGGGATTGAGAAATAGATTGATCAACCCAGGGGGCCGGACAGATAATCTGAATATCAGATACGATCAATTAGGAGCCAGAATGAATAATTAGAACCACAAATTGATGGAGTTAGGAATAGGCATTTGATTGGAGGCAGATTGATTAGTTAGGAATAGATTAAGAAATCAAGGGATCATAATTTACTCAATCAAGAAAGTGGTTGACAATGATTAATTAATTGATTTAATTAATGAATTCATTTTGGAGTTGAATGTGCAAATCAAGTTTGACTTTTGGAAATAAATTTGTGTTAGTTTGATTTGATTTTTGATGATTTTTTGAATAGTTTATTCAAATTATTCAAATTTGGAGGGAAAATGAGTTAATTAAATTATTATGATTTAATAATTCAACCAACTTAGGGGAATAGAGTGATTTAGTGATGTAATTAAATAATTGGTGTTATTTAACTAATCAGGATGAATAAAGTGAGATTAGGACTTTATTAAATAAATAAAATTTATTTCATTGGTCAAAATTGATGAAAAAGTTAATTAATTAAGTAATGTATTATTCAATTAATAGAACAATTTTAGGTGTTGGATGAAATTGATGTGAAATGCAGTGATATATGCTAGTTCACGAGGTAGGAAAATTTTAGGTGTCTATATTTTTCCCCTCTTTGATACAATGTGATTTTTAAGCACCGTGTCAAAGAATATTCAAAAAATCATTCTCAAGAGTTTCCCTAAGCACAAGAGTTGCCCTAGTATGCCCCAGATGGGATAGCTTGGTGCTCCCTTGGTAAATTTGGTAAAAATTCTAGATAATGAACCAAATTTTTTGATAAGCTGATGTGATGTGTTCAGTGCAAGGACTATAAGAAGAAATGGCAAGAAGAAAATATTAATAAGTGAAGAATAGTTAATGTTGTTAGTCATTGATGAATTTTCTTTTGCTTTGCTTGGAGAGTTCATATTTTGAACAATCCTTATTGATGTACAAAATAGACACAATGCACCAGGGTATTAATGACCAAGGAATCTTTATATCTATTGTGTGGACTTTAACTATAAAAACAAGGAGTATTCTTGCGCATACTAGACATACGAGATCCCTGCTAGAGTGTATGGCTGAGAAGCTTTAAAAAATGTTGGACCAATAACACAAGAGGTATTAGGCACCTAATATCCCACCGCTACATGAAATGATTCAAAACAACTTTCATACACAAAACAAAGAAAGTATTCACCATGGTAGTATAACGAAAATATCCACAAACATAACAAATTGAAATGGTGCTCAATTTCCCTCATTCCTTCCTCTCTAAATCCTTATGGAAATCCTCAAGAGATCCTAGGAATGATTCAATAATGTAAATCAAAAAGATAAGATAACAAAATGATAAAACAATGTTGTTATATCACTTACCATATTTTTTTGGGGGTAGGGCTATTATCCGATGTTGATCATGTCTATTGTAGGAGCAGATCTATTAAGACATATCTCAGGATGTTGTTGGTGAATTCTCAAAGGGTAGGTAGTTGATATGCTAGCTTTTTTGTTCTCCAATTGTGATCAAATCTTTATGATTGTTTGCTTGAATGTTCTAACTTTTGATGTTCCTTTGTTTGCTATTTTTTTTGTCAGAGGGTGAGTGTGACAATTTGTTTATTATGGATGATGTTTTATTATGGATAGGTAATGATAGAGATAGTATTTTTTTATCTTTTTTGAATTTTTTTGTGCCTTTTGATGTTATATGATGTTGTTTTTGGTGTCTTCAAGATATTTGAATATTTTTGTTTTTGAATGTTTTGACTAAGTTAAAAGAAAGCATGATAAATACCTAAGGGGATTGACCTAAATCCTTAGGGGATGATCAAAGATAAGCCTTTCCTACATTGTACTCACACAGACCACATAGTTTGATGAGTATTGACTCAAAGCATAACATGTTTTTGGGATGTAAACATTGTTGATAACTTGGATTGATTTTCCACTTCTGTTTCTAGAGGATATGTTACAGGAAATTTACTTGAACTAGCTATGAGGTTCAAGAAAATGTTGATATCTTAGAATTTTGAGTGAAGGAATAATTCAAAGTTGTTTTGATTTTTGTCATTTTTTAGATGTTTTTGAGTTTTGACAGTTTTGAAGGTTACTTTGGTAGTGTGTTGGTGGTACACCTTGTTTTTGGGACTGATTGTTTTGAAGGTTACCCTAGTAGTGTGTTGGTGGTATGCCTTGTTGCTGGTACAGTGCTCAGATCACACCATGTGTTAGAAGACATAGATCAAGATTTATTCTAAAGCAAGATGTAAGGACTTACCCCCAATGTCTAGCAATGATAGATTATATTTTGACAAGATAGCATGTTTGGATAGAGTATGCCCCTTTTGGAAAATGTCTTGTGACTCTAATAATACTAGATAGGATAGGATCAATGATAGTGACCCATGTCAAGATGTTTTCCATAAGAAAGTGTAAAGTGTACACCAAACACTTGCCAAGATCAAGGTAATTTGGATTTGGATAAAAATGGATTGGGTTTGTTATGGATATTTTGAGATGCTTCCACCTAAAATGGTGCATGTAGATGCTTGATTCTTACACATGATGCCTATTTAGCAGGTTTTCATCATAGTACTTGTCCAAAGCACCACCTTAGTGGTTTTCACTAGAGGACAATTTTTCTCTTGACTATTTTCTTGATTTTTTATTTTTTTTATTAATTTTTTGTCACACAAAATGCTTGTTTACCAAGTTTTCACTATGGTGACACTTTTCTACTCATGTTGAACCACTTGATGGTGTTGATGTATGCACTCCTAGTGCTGATATGGTTGTTGTTGTTGCCATGGCGTGCCAACAATATCCTGCTTGGATGAGTTTTTTTTTCTAAAATGTGGGAACTTGAATGTAACCCCTGACACTTCTTGTTTTCTTTGTTGATACTAGATTTAACCTTATCTAGATGTGTAAATTGCCATAAAGTGCATTTAGAATCCTTATGATGAATATTTTTTGTCAACACATGGTCAATGCAAGGGTTTGATATCAAGGATGGTGAAATGCATTGAGGGATATGATATTTAGATGGATTGGTTGACAGTTTGGAATCCTTGACTATCCACACTTGGGATGATGAGCAATGATGGGTGGATATGAAGATTTGATTAGGACCAACATCTTGATATACCTTGTACATCGCTATTGAAGATTTATTTTGTATTGTTGGACATCTTTGATGGATGAAATTCCCTTTTTGATTTTCCCCATAGTTTCTTTGATTGATGGAGTTTGATAGGGATGATTTTCTTTCTTTTGCTTCTATATCCATTTGAATTTTTCTTTTCCATTTCGTTTTTCTAATTCTTTTGTTTCAATGACTTGTTTCTTTCTTTGATATAGTTTTTTCTCGTGTTTTTAGTCCCAATTAGAGGGTGGAAAAATCATATCCTATTAAAGGTGATATGATTTACTTACCTTTATTTGAAATTTTTCTTTGATATCTGCTAAAGGTGATAGCTTCTTCATTGGTAGGATATCTTGCTTTGATAAAGGTAAGTGATCCAATTTTATAAGTGATAGGATCCTCCATATGTGTGATAGCTTCCTGATTGATATCTTTGGCTTGATCTTGTTAAATATCAGATTTTGATGGTTCTTCAAGATATATTAGTGCTTATTTGACTATTGTATACCCAGTTCTCTACTACTCAGGAATGCTTCTTTGACTATTGTAAGGGTCTTCCTCATGATAAATTTCTAATATGTCTATATAGATTTTGCTATGCCTTGATCATGTGTAGAGATGTTAAGAGTAGGTGACTCTTGTTTTGGTAATCATTTCAAGAGTATGAGACTCTTGTTTTGGATGTAGATGCATGTGCACTTGGTATATGAATTTTTCTTCTTTTGGAAAACCTTGGATGTCTTGGAAGATATCTGCCAAGTCATTGTAGTATTTTGATGATAGGGACTCTTGATCTTGACTTTGTGTGGTATTATCTTGGATATGATTTGTATCACATTCTTGGAATGGTTCAATTTAAAAGAAGGGATTTCTTGTAAAGGATCACTAGATTTCCTCAAAATGTGTACATATGGGTGATAGCTCTTAGCTTAGGTTTTCTGCATTGGGTATAAGTGTTGGATTAAGAGTATCTTCTTCATCAATATGTACTAAAATGAGGTTGTATGATGTCAATATATGTTGGACTAGATCATTGCTAGACTTGGATGATTGAGTTTGATCATGTTTCAAGGATTAAATTCTTGATTTATGTCCTCTTGCTCATTGGATGGTGTAGAGATATTATCAATGTGTTCAGTGATAGATAGTTGTTGATCATTGTTTTCAACATTTGAGTTTGAGATATTGTCAATGTTTTCATTGGTAGATGGACCTTGAATTTCATCTTCAACAGCTATTTCTACTTGATCAATAAGGTCTTGGATGATATTTTTGAGTGTAACACATTCTAATGTAGATCGTGACCTTTTACTCCATGGTATTTATAATAGATCTTGTCATCGTACCATGGGAATTTGATGCTAGGTTCACCACTCCATGGCGGTTTTGGAAGTGTGATAATTTTGGAATTGACTAGTTGGTTTAACACACCCTCAATTGGCTCCCCTAAAGGAGTGTACTCATGTATAGTAGTATGGTTTTATTGTAAGGTTGGTTGTGGTGGAGGTGGATTTTGAGATGGAGTTTCCTGTTGGTCTTGAGATTGATGATTTTGAGGTGGATATTTCTGATTTGAAGGTTGATATTGTTGATGGATTTGACTTTAATTTTGTGACCATTGATGTTGTTGATTCACTTGATTTTGTGCAAATAGACTTTGTTATTGATATGAATCAATATTTTGATGATATTGGAAGTTTTGTTGCTATAGATATTGAGGTGTTTGTGGAATGTTCATTTGTTGTGGATATGCAATGTTTAGAAGTTTAACATGGTATTGGTGATACATCATATTTTGAATTCATTTAAGTTCCTCAATATTTTTCTCAATTTAATTTAGGGAAATTTGATGTTCTGAACTTATTCCTTGATGGCGATTTTGAAACCCTTGATGTTGTTGCTCTACTTCATGGTGCAACCCTTGATAATAGTAATTTGGGTAATATATTGATGTTGACATGTTGTTGGGGATGTTATGGTTGTGTGCTTAGGATTTCCCAGTGTTCAATGCCCTATCATAAGGTCACTTTGTTTCTATCCCCATGGGTTACTTCTATAATTTATGGTTTTTTCTAGGGGTATACTAACATTGCTTTTGTCTACTTCCATTTTTCTTCTATGTTGTGAATGTGTGGTTGTCATAAATAAGCAATAAGATCTTTGTGAACGTTTTGTGACTCTTAACTATGGAAAAGGTTGAACTAGTGCAATTGGTCATCAAATGGTAATAAGGTGAAATGGTGTTTTGATATGGTTTTTTATGAAGCTCAAGACCGTAAGGTTTGAGTTTTGTTATATAATGTTGCTACTCTCAAAAATCAAAATGTTTAAGGACTTGGGTTGATATTTCAGTTCCTTGTCTAGAGGATATGTTATGGAAAAGTTTACTTGAACTATCCATGAGGTTCAAGTAACTGTTGATATCTTAGATGTCTGAGTGAGGGAATGGTCCAAGTGGTTTTTTTTTATTCTACTTTCCAAAAGTAGGATGGAATGTTGAGAGTGGATGAAGGACTATATGACCTATTTGGGTTTCCATTTTTCTTTTCTAACAAGGATCTTGTAAGCAACTTTGCTTCATTTTTTCTTATTTTCAATAGGATAGAGTAGAAGCGATAGGTTTTGAGAAAAAGTGACAATTTATGAGCAAGAGAAACCAATTTTATCAACTATGGCCTGAAATTTGTCAAGTGCACTAGTTTTTCAAAAGCAAGTGCAAGCAAAAATGTCAAGTGTGACCTTTGTATGTATTTGTCCAATGTATTGAGTTACTCAGTTAAAAGAGCATTATTTTGGCAACTGCTAGTATATTTTTGGTAGGTGCGCTAATTTCTGAGAAGCAAGTGAGAGCATAAAAGGAGCAAGTGCATTGATTTGGCATCAAGTGCACAAATTCTCTCAAATGCAACTTATTTTCATCAATAAAGTTTATAGGAAAGAGAGAAAAAGTGATTTTTCTCTAGAAAGTGTGACCAATTTTGGCTCAAGTGCACTAGAAATATTAGCATAAGTGGCATCTATGTAAATTGGTTTTCTAGCTAGGTATGTGCAGGATCATCATGGAAAAAGTAGGCCCTTAAGTGGCAAAAAATTTAGAAAAATCAAAGTTAGGCAACTTGACATAAAAATTTGAATAATTTATCTATATTATTTCAAAAATATGTAAGAATAGAATCTATAGCAAATTAAATGTAGTTTCTAAACTACTAGGTTTGTTTAAAAAAAACTATTTAGTGAAAATTTGAATTTCAATGTAGTAGTACTTAAATTTCAAGGAAAAAATAAGAAGTAGGTGTTTGTTTGACCACCCTAAGCACAATAAAATGATAATATTTTTAAGATTCTAGATATAAGTAGAGGAATCATGTCCCACTGTATATTATTTTTGTAATTTGTTTCCAAGTAAATAATTGATTATAAATTTTTTATTCCAAATTTTAAAAAATATAAAAAATCTTGTATGCCCAACTACCTTAACTTGGTCAAAACTTCATGAAATCTTCAATTCTTTTCTTTTTTTTAATCCTATAGTATGCAAAACATAGACTGTGATGCATTTTGGATTCAAAATGTGATACTATTTGAAAGCTATATAAAAAATTCAATCAGCTTATCAATCAAGACTTTAGTCGTGAATTAAATAGAAAATGAAATAATACTACTTATTAAATCTCAGCAAAGCATACTTATATTGGTGGAAAGTTGAGAATCTCCTTTAAAAACCCTTTCTTTTCATCAATTTTGGGTAAAAAAAGGTCATCAGCCACATACCCATCATATTGCCACTTTTTGGCCCATCATGATCCTGCACATACCCAGCTTCAATATTTTATCAACAATTTTTGTTGTTTTTTCTTGCAATTTTTTGGACGTAATCTATTTTTAGATGTGTCAAGTGATACAACAATTTTGGAATGACTCCAATAAGCATGAACTTGTGTGACCTGTATGTCTGTGGATTTAAGTTGTAAAATCATGATACCCAAGCCATAGTTTCCAACATTTACTTTGAGAAAATGTAGCCTGAAATTAAGGCCTAAATATTTAGAAACCTTTAAGGAGTGAAAATATAGGGCTTCCTTTAAAAGCATACACTAATTCAAAGGGATTTTGATTCAACCATCATGTTTAGTGTTTGTTTTGATATGTTTATTTTAGATTGAAGAAAAGTGTTTGATGTTTGAACAAATTTTGGAAATTGTCCATGAAAGAAAAATTACACCCTAGGGATAGGAACTTCTTCTTAGGTTGGCTTACCTCAAGCCTCAAAGTGATGATTTTACATGCAACAAATGGAGAGGCTTTGTATGCTCAACCATAAGTCAGACTTGGTAGGTAACTTCTTAGAAGTAAATTTTGATTTACCCCTTCAGAGTATGATTTGGATAAAAGGGGTAGATTCTACAAAAAATTGGCTCTTGGCTATGTGCAGGATCATCATTTAAAAAACAACCCCTTAAGTGGCAAAAAAATTAGAATAATTAGAGTTAGGCAACTTGACGTAAAAATTTGAATAAGTTATCTATATTATTTCAAAAATATGTAAGAATAAAATCTGTAGAAAATTGAATGTAGTTTCTAAACTAGTAGGTTTTCTTCAAAAAAGAAAAAATCTATTTGGTGAAAATTTGAAATTTCAATGCATTAGTACTTAAATTTCAGGGAAGAAATAAGAAGTAGGTCTCTGTCTGACCATCCTAACCACAATATAATGATAATATTTTTTTACAATATTTTAGATATAAGTAGAGGACTCATGTCATGATGTTAAGCATTTTTTTTTGTAATTTTTTTCCAAGTAAAAAATTAATTATGAATTTTTTATTACAAATTTTTAAAAATATAAAAAACTCGTATGTCTCAATTAATTTTAACTTTGGTAAAAATTCATGAAATTCATTTTTTCTTTTTATTTAATCCTATATATGTGAAGTATAGAATGTGATGCATGTTTGATTCAAAAACATTGATACCATTTTTAAAGCTATAGATGTTTTTCAATCACCTATCAATCAAGAATTTAGTCGTAATTTGAATAGAAAATGAATAATAATTACTTATTAAATTCAAAGTAAAGAATAATTTATATTGGTGGAAAGTTGAGAATATCCTTTAAAAACCCTTTTTATTTCATCAATTTTGGGTAAAAAAGAAGTCATCAGCCACATACCCATCATATTGCCACTTTTTGGCCCACCATGATCCTGCACATACCCTCTTAGTAATGTTTTAGGATTATGAGTTTTGGATGTCTATACATGTGTAATTTTGCTCAATTAAGAGGCCTCCAATCCCTTGCGGGTTTTTACGTATCACACAGATACTGGAGGAGACTAGCATCGGTATAAAACAACATCAATTAGCAAGTGAGAACTTTCCTCACAACCACAATTATTTATAGAGTGGTCCAAAATGAGAGTACCGCTTTGGTCACCTTTGATTTCTTTAGTATGTGAGGTAGGAAGGTATGCTTTGAAAATAAAAGTGTGAAGCTCAAGATGTTTTTGCTCAACCATAATCGCCAAAAGGTGCAAAGGGAGAAGATAAACACCTAGCTTGCCAAACATGGAATGCAAAAAATACAATTCATAGCAATTTGATTCTTTTTAAGTGCCTCGAGTAGTGCTATCACCTAAAAGTGTGAATAAGATATCAATGGTTCTTTCTACAAGCATCCAATGGAAGCGTTCTTGATATCAGTTAATACCATAGCAAAGGTGAAGAAAAAAGAATGATTTGTTCATGTTTAAGCTCAAAATTTAAGTGTTCCTAGATCTTGGTAGTACTTGGTCAACAAAATAAATTCAAGCGTGTGTCAACAAAAAGGAAATTGTTATGGTCAACAAAAAGAAAATCAAACATTCCAAATGTTACTTTGAAAGTTAATTTTTTTTTTAGAGCACCAATTGATTTTTTTATTTGTGTTGTTCCTTTTATGTACCAAATGAAAATTATATAACTATGAAAACTTAGAGTTTGTTTTAGATCACTAAAAGATGAAGTGTTCATTTGTTTTGTTCTTTTTATGCCCCAAATTGAAAGTTTCTTAATCTAGAAAGCTTTGAAATGGTTCATTTTTAGAGCACTAAAAACTGATGTGTTCATTTGTATTGTTATTTTTATGCACCAAATTGAAAGTTTCTAATCTAGAAAATTTGAAATGGTTCATTTTTAGAGCACCAAAAACTGAAGAGTTGTTTTTTTTATGCGCCAAATAAAAATTCCTAACTTAAAGAAAGAAGCTATGAAAATTGTGATTACTTTTACCATTCATCTCCACTATAGAAAAGTGTTAGTGGTTTCTCAATGATGCATACATAAATGTTAATACCTATCACACATTCAAATTAGGCATTTGTTAGCATAAAAAACCAAAATTCAGCTTGCAGATCTTAGACATAGGTTTGACAATGCAACAACGCCCTCTGTTAAAGAGAAAAAGCACTATAAAAATGCAATTGCACCCTTTGTCATTAGAAAAAGGCACCAGAAAAATTCAAAGGTGCTAATTTTAGGGTCAAGTGCATTGGAAACTGGGTCAAGTGCATTGGATTTTTGATAGGAAGTGCAAAATTTTCTAGAACAATGCATGAAAATGTTTCCAAAATGCTTCTAAAACCTACAACTTCAATTCAAACTCATAAAATCATTAGTATTTAGGACTGTGGTCCCACCAGGTGTGCCAGAATGTGTGAGGGGGAAAATGATAGAGCGTAAACAAGAGAAATGTAATGAAATAGAAGCTAATCTAAATCAAAGACACTAATCTAGATCTATTCCTTCACTCACAAAATGAAAGTAAACTATTATTGAATTCAAGAAAATAAAATAAAAAGATGAAAGCATAGATGAATTCATTAAAAAATAATAGTGTTAACATCTCGTGTTAGAGTGTATTCACACGATGTTGCATTGTTCATATCATTATGAAGCCTCCATTGTTGTGTGTGAAAAGATTTGATGCGATGTGTGTTGATCGAAGATATGTGTTGAAGTGTTGTCAATGGTGATTCAGATCTAAGTAGTACTTCATTTTGTAAATGATGTTGATTCTTTGATCCTTTTTTGTGAGGAAAGAGATTTGTTATATATAATTGGTGATTTGAAATGAACGATCAAGATTGAATAGTAGAATATCTTGATCGATGGTTGAAAGACGTTGAGAGGATTTAGACATGAATAACCTATGAAAAATAGATTACATGATTAGTGTGATTGAAGAAATAGATTGAATAATCTATGGGATTGATAAATAGATTGATTAGGTAGGAAAAGATTGAAGAATCAGGGGATGGTAATTTACTCAATCAAGAAAGTGGTTGAGAATGAATAATTAATTGATTTATTTAATTAATTCATTTTGGAGTTGAATGTGCAAATAAAGTTTGACTTTTGCAAATAAAGTTGCATTTGTTTGATTTGATTTTTGATGATGTTTTGAATAGTTTATTCAAATTATTCAAGTTTGGAGGAAGAGTGAGTTAATTAAATTATTATGATTTAATAATTCAATCGTCTTAGGGGAATAAGGTGATTTAGTGACATCATTAAGTAATTGGTGTTATTTAACTAATTAGGATGAATAAAGTGAGATTAGGATTTTATTGAATAAATGAAATTTATTTAATTGGATGAAATTGATAAAGAGGTGAATTAATTAAATAATATTGTATTATTCAATTAATAGATGAATTTTAGGGTTTTGGATGAAATTGATTTGAAATGTAGTGATATATGCTAGTTCGCAAGATAGGACAATTTTAGGTGTCTATAGACATCTATCATATTGCAGACATAGATACTTGGGATTCATATCTTACAAACATATCATGCATGTTTATAGAGACCTATATTGTAGATTTGGATGATTACTTTGAGGATATTAATCTCCTCTTTGTTGAAAACCACATTATCAATGTTAGCCCACCATCATCTTCATCACCTTTGTAACTTTTTCTACATCAGTCTTCACAGTATCTTGGATTGACATCATCACATGTTGACATTTGGGCAAGTGTGCACTTTTTAGAGGCACACATCATTTGGATTTGGATTCCTAGTTCTTCCATTTTTTGGGAATAGCTTATCTAATAACCAATGGAATCATTTCTTCCCAAGGGGAGAAATTTTGTTTGTAGGCAATGGATCATGTTCTATCTTTATGCATTAATCAAATGTTAGCACATGAGCTCTTTCTTTATGCAGGGATTCATATCCTCATTTTATTTCTCCTTCTAGGGTAGCATCTTTTGTACTTGTGTGATAGAAGTAGTCCTTGGAGGGTCACATTGATTCCTCATATTCTTCATTCATCAATGTAGTTATTTCATTTTCTCTAGTTTGAAGAGGATTGTTTTCCCATATGGTTTTCTCCTTTTCTCTATTAGTGTAGTATTAAGTTTATCTTTGGGTTAATTATCTAGATGGTTATTTTTTCTTGTATTAAGTAGTTTTATCACCTGTCTCAATTTCTTGACTTTATACTTAGGCACTATTGTACATTATGTAAAATATCTCATCTGAATACAATTTCATCTATGGTGAAATAGCCTTGTATTTCTTCTCTCATTTGTGAATATCTATTGGTAGGCTGTGATCCTAGGCTCGATGGTTGACACCAACATGGTATTAGAGCCTTTAACCTACACCTGCTTCTTCCATTGAGAGTTTTCATCATAATTTGAAATAATTTATTTGCTAAAAGTTTTTTTCTAGCATTTGAAATTTATCAAATTTGAAAGTTGCCTTATTTTTGTTTTTCCTATTGGAGGAATGATTTAAAACAAGATCTTTTGAATTTCCTGTGTATTCAAGGAATTTTTTTTCTAAGGGAAGGCTAATTTCTTATTGAGAGGCACCATTGACCTTTGTGACAGTGTGATTTTTTATTCACTAGAGGTCACGATTTTTCTTGTTTTTGAGTTATGATTTTTCTATATTATGGCTGCAATTTGAAGGTAGAATTCATAATTTCTATATTGGAGGTGGCACATATAAGAGGAGCAATTTAAAATATGAATTTGTGATCTTTCATGGAGGTCACGAGTCTATTGTTTGGAGGGCCAATTGAAATCACTAGGCTGAAACGTCCTCACCTCTCAACATTCATTTTTACAGATCCATGAAGGGGAACCATGTGAAGGAGAAGAGGAATTTTTTTGAAGAGAATTTGATCATTGGCAGAACTATTTTGAAACTTACGAGGAGGCAAAATTTGAAGCCAAAATTTTTGATTGAAAGAGTGATTAAATTAGGCCATGTTTCAAATCTACAAGGGGAATTTTTAGTCAATTGAAAGCATCATCAAGTGTCTTGCTAAGTTTTGTTCAGAGGCCTAACCCTGCAGTGGAGATTGGAGGCACAAATTCAAAATAAATATGCAGCTCTTTTGTTGAAGAGGTAGTGGGATTGATTTTTGGAAAGTTGCACTACATTTTTTTTAAAATCAAACTTTATAATTTATAAAGTTTTTAGTGGAATATTTAGGGTTTCATGTTATGCAACCAAAGAGGAAGTGGGCCTAGGTTTTTAGAATTTTTTTTTGGGAACATTTATCCCACATTGGTAGTGTGGGGTATCTTTTTTCTATTTAAATAGAATTGCAGTGTATTTGGTTGGTGTGAGAAATTCTCACAGATTGTGAAGAGGATGTCATGTTGTGGAGACTTGTGCATTCATTTGGATTTCATGTGGTGTGGGAATATTCTACAAACAAATAGTAAGGTGTATAATTCTTTTTCTCAAAATTTTTAGATTTAGTCTTTTTAATTCCCAAGTGAAATTTTTTCTGGATGTTGGAAAAATAAATCTTGAGAGCCTGCATTGGTTGATATTTTTTGGAGATTTCAATTTGGTGTATTTTTTCCTTTTGTTTTCATGGATACTCCTAATTCAGTTGAATTGTTAACCCCCCATAACTACCATACCTAGAAGATCAAAATGCATAGATTGCTCAAATCTAATGGTTTGCGGTCCATTCTGAGTGCTAACCAATCCACTTTTACTAGGGAGTATGTAACATTTTCCCATAGAAACAAGTGTGATGAAGCTAGGGGTCTGATATCCTTGCATGTTTCTGATAGTCTTGTTTTTCACATTGATGGGTCTAATACACCCAAGGAGGTAGGGGATGAGTTACAAAACTTGTTTGGTCAGGTTAGTGAATCTCGTGCAACTAGAGGAAAAATTAACTTCTCTTTCCCTTGATGCATTTCCTTCCATTGATGATTTCCTATTCAAGTTCAAATTGGTGAGGTCACAATTTGTGGGATGTGGGAAGGGTAAAACTGATAAGGAGTCCATTTTTTTTTCTAAGCTAAGAGGTCCATTTGTAGTTTTTTCTTGTACCTTCTACTCCACCATGGATGCTTTGGGAAACACATTCCAAATGCCTTCTTTTGAGACTTTTTGTGACTATTTGATGAGGGAGCAATCCAAACTTTCCCAATTAGAGGGGGTTTCTATGAATCATGCATTAGTTGCACAAGCCTCCCAAAGCAAAGGGAAAAAAAAACCTAAGGCTAAGACAAAGTCTAATGAGTCCTCCACCTCTTCAAAAGAGGATAAGCCTAAGAAGGAGAAGTCCAGTTGTGTGTATTGTAAGAAGAAAAGGCATGATGAACACCATTATTATATGAAGAAGATTGATGAGATTTCACATCTTCTTTAGAAGAACAATATTACATTGGTCTCATCTATGAGACCTCTTCTACAACCTCTACATCTTTATTTGTATTATCATCCAACTCTACACAGCCAAGGAATGTGTGATTTTGTAAGTGGAAGAAGATAAATCAAGCAGTGCAGCATGCATTGGTAACTTTGTAGTTCATTATGCTGGTATGGGATGAATTAGTTCCAAGTGGGAGATATGTGGTGACTGGATCATGCTATAATCAGATAGCCCATGCTATATTGTACACCCCAACATGCATCCTTGCTGGGATCCGGGCCCTGGGTGGGGGTTCGGGGGTGACAGACCCCGAGAAAAATTTTCCTCCTACTTTTTCACATCATCACCAAAAAAGGAAAAAATCAACAAAAAAGAAAAAAAAACCGACTTTGTAGAACCCTAAACTGGAAGCTTCTAAGCTTGGTGCAATTGGGAGGATATTACTAGATGATGAAAAATGTAAATATTCTCAAGATTGTAAACACATTTTACACTAGATAATAAAAGTATTGATGGTTGGGTGCTTCAGGATGTAGCCAAAAATTGGGTAGAACTACTTTTAAATTATCTCGTGGTGTTTTGATTATTTTTGTGTGTGTTTTAGTTTCTTCCATGACATATAAAATCTTCATTTAATTGTTAGATATCCGCCATCTCTAACCCTAACAAGACTTAGTCATGATAGATGGTTTTTAGATTTAGGAGCATCCCACCACATGGTTTTTACTCCCTATCCTTTTTGGTCCATCCTATTACTTAATATTTTGTTAGGAGATAGTAAGCTTTTGGATATTACAGGGGTAGGAAATGTTGAGATTGGTGATGTATGTTTCAGAGATGTATTGTGTATTCCTAATTTGCACAAAAATGTACTTTCCATCTATTAGATTACTCATGGTGAGGTACTAAATACTATAGAGTTCACTACAGATTCTATTTTCATCAAAGTGGTTGATACTAGAAAATTCATTTCTATTGGTGAATCTATTCATGAGTCTTGTCTCTATTCCTTTTCTCATTTTGATGATGATGATGATTATGAGCCTCACACCCCTCTTCCTAGTGTTCATAGCAATTCCTTGGGAGAGATTCATCACTTGAACTTTGGAGTTCTTCAGACCTATGTTGATTCATATCTTGTTGCTTTAGAGGTTGGTTCATCAACATAGTAGGATGTTTTTGATCCTTTAGATCATTCTTTATGGGATAGTCACTTGACAGGTTTTGTGGAGGTTTTTTGTGAATCTCACATTTGTGATTTGGATGATGCATTTGAGTGTATATCCCTTCTTTTTTATGATAGTATCTACATTCTTTTCACACCGTCTATGTCTTTGGAGATTGTTGCTTCAAATTTTCCACATGGTCTTGTTGATTCACCTTCTTCAGTTGAGGTTGCACATAATCATGATGTAACATTTGGTTACATGGAGGCACCGGGACAATTTTTAGAGGAATATTTCATGTTGATTCATCCTCTCCTTTCTCTTATTTTAGAGTTTTATTTTCTCTTGTATCATTGGTTTTTTCTCCCTAAAGTGAGGCATGTTGTTTACACACATGGGATATTCATCAAACTTCTAGGATTAGCATAGAAGTTTATTCTTCATGGGGTGATCTTCACTATTTTCTATGGGGAGGCTATGTAGTCTCTCTCCTTTTGTATCTTCCTGAGATTAGTGACATGAGTTGTCCATGGGGGGTCTTGTGAAGTCCTCCTCCTTTCACTTTTTTAGTCTTTTTTCTCTCTTTTGGAGAGAGGCTTTTTCCCATAGGGTTTTTCTCCTTTTCTTTGGTTGTGAGAGATTTATTTTTTTATTGTAAATGGGTACCTAACATGGTTGTGTATTTGGGACCCATATTGCATCTTCATTTTGCATAATAATTCTCCCTAAGTTTACACTTAAGGGGGGTGTTAGTGTAGTATTAAGTTTATCTTAGGGTTAATTATCTAGGTGTTTTTTTCTCCCATATCAGGTAGTTTTCTCACCCATCACATATTTCTTTCCTTTATAAGTAACTATTGTACATTATGTAAAATATCTCATTTGAGTATGATTTTATCTCTGGTGAAATAGCCCTATTTTGCTTCTCTCATCTATGAATATCTATTTGCAGGTTATGATCTTGTTCTCAGTGGTTTACATCAACATTCTTTGATTATGAGAGATTTCATTCTTTTTCACATGAGTACCTCATCAAGACTTGTAGTTAAGACTCATCTATGCATTCATGTATCCATCATTACATTCTTCATTAGGTTTTTAGTTTCTACCTATGTTGATTTTAAGAGGAGGTGTTGGATTAATTAGGATAATCACCTATTTATTAATTAAAGCAATTAATTAATTATTAGATCCCCTATTACTTTAATTACTTAAGCTAAACTTAAGAGTAATTGTATATTATTAGATTGAATTATTTATAGGTCAAGTTATCTCATTCATAGGATTAGGAAACTTGTCACAAGCTAATCAAATCCTCATCTAGGGTTTTATGTTTTTCTTACAAGTATTCATTATTGTACTTTGTAATAATACACATTCACATTCATTATTCAATATATATAAGGTATATCAGATGCTTGTGTGGATCCATTCTTCTCTCTTGGTTGCATATCAAGTCAATTTCTTTGATTTATCATTTGTGATAAGTATTTTGGTTGTAGGTGATTTTTTCAGAGATGTCAGGTTCACTATCAACTCCAACATTCCCCAATCATAATTGAATTAAGTATGGTATGCATAATATTTTTCTAGTATTGAATTGAATCTAAGTTAGGAGATCTTCTAGATTCCCTATATGTTGTGAATGATTAGTAAATATCTTAATTAATGTTTTAAATTATGTTTTTTGTAAATAAAATGTTATTAATTTAAAGGATTTCTATGTTGGTTATCAAAATATTATTTGTGTTTTGGGAAAAGGGAAAATAAAATTTAAAAAATGATGTTATGTTTTATTTAATTATTTTTCAAAATTTATTGGGTTAAGAAATGTAGATTATGTTTGATTTAATTATCCTATTTAAATTTTGGGTCTTATAAATTTATTTGAATATATGGTTATATGGATTAAAATGTTTATTTGGGGTTTTGATAAAATAGAGGAAACTACAAATCAAGAAATAGAAAATTGAATTGTATTTTATTTTATTTTGGAAATTGAAAATGAAAAATAGAAAAAATGGTTTTCTTTTCATTGTGTAATTTTGGGAAGAAATTGGGAGAGGAGAAAACTTGCTTCCTTACAAAAAATGTTTTGTGGATTGGGGGAGAAATTGTGAAGGGATTTGGATGGTAATAGATGTAATAGGATAGGAATGGGAAGTGGAATGTTCTTGCAAGTAATCTCATGTGTTCATTTGGTGTGCTTGAGGTATTCTTTATATTTACGTTTAACATAATTTGAGGCATTTTGCTAATTTATTTTAAATTAGATTAATTGCTTTCAATTTTTACCATTGGATTAGGATTAGGTGAGTGTAGAAACCTCTCAAAACATTTCATTTGAGTAAATTTCATGCTAGATTATTAGTTTTAGAAAAAAAATATAAATTTTCATTGAAATAGAATGATAATGGTCATTTTTTTGGGAAATGATGGAAATGTTAATTTGATGGCTTGGAATGGGTTGTAGTGCCCTCCATCTCGATCGCCCTTTTGCATTCAAGTAAGTTGTTTGTTGGTGGTCATGTCGTGTTTGTTTGTTAAAAGTGTATTTGAGTAGGTGTGGTTGGTGGGTTGGATTGGCTTGTTAGTTTCTTGGTTATATTGCTTCTTGAATTAAGAGAGTTAGTTTGGAAGGTCTAGCATTGATTAATGTAATTAATTAAAATTTCTAAGAGAATAATTTAAATAAAAATTAAAATAATAATATAATATATAGTTATTGATAAATAATTAGATTAAATTATTTGATAACTCGCTACCATAACGATAAGCATTCAATCATGGAAATAAGGGAAATTTTAATATGAATTTAGAATGTAAGTTTTGAAAACTGTTGTTAAAACAATAAAATAAAATTAAAAAAATAGAAAAGGTGGAGATTTATTAGTAAAAGAAGATATGGGAGAATTTTATATGGAAATTAAATACTAAAATAGGAAACTAAATCAAATAAAGATAAGGGATAAAGAAATAATATTTTCAATTTGAGTTTTAAAGCAAAAATATAAAAATAAAAAAATAAGAAAATAAAACAAAAATCAAAAGCTCGTTGGATATATGCTGGAAGGAGAATCAATTTTGGGGGGGGAACACTTATGCCTGGCACCAGAATATCGGGGATGCTAGATCGAGCTGTAAGAAGTGTGCAGGCTTGGTTAAGATCTCAGGTATCATCGGCCTGGATAGAATGGGATATGGGGAAAACCTTATGGATTGAGGCATTTTGCGATATGGAGAGGTAAGGGTTCCTTTCTTTTTTTTACTATTTTTTTGATTTGTGAAGGAATCTTACAATAAGTTAACATGCTCTGCAATTTTATTGCACACAACCGCTATCAATTTGTGGGATGTATGATTGGGTAGATGGTCACAGTCGAACTGTTGAATATGCAAACAATAAGTTATACTAATCTGCTCGATCTTGATCCTATTCCTTTCCTAAAGCCCTTGCACTTGCATGCAAGTCTATGCCACCGCTTGAGTTTTCAATGATGTCATTTCATTCTTTTTGAAAACCTCTCTCTCCTCGCCTTTCTTGTTAGTCTCGTCTTGTTTCTTTTGGGCTCATACCTGGAACGAAATTGCACAGGGCATTTTTCCCTTGTAAATACGGCTATCACACTTGAAAAGCGTCCCATGCATAGGAACGACTGTCACCGTTTTTATAACCCACTTGATTTCATAAGCAACCTGTCACAGCTGCAGCACTTGAACATAACAGGAAGTTTAGAGGTTTAAATAATCTCTCCGTTTTCATTATCAATCTTTCTCTGCTGCGCACTTGAACATAATAGGAAGTTTAAAGGTTTAGATAATCTCTGTGTTTTCATTGTCGACCTGTCTAGGCTGCAGCGCTTGAACATTATAAGAAACTTTAAAGGATTAAATAATCTCTCTGATTCCCTTGTGCACATGAGCCCTTGCATATCGGCCCATGGATTTCCTTTAATTTTCAACCTATAGTCAATCTCTTCCTAGGAATATAGATTGCAGAGATATTTATTTTAAGATCCTCGTAGTCACCTTTCCTTTACAGTAATTCTTCTTTTGAATCAATCCTTTTTTTTTAAATATATCACATGCACTCTTAAAATGGAGGAAATACACAACAATGTGCATTCAAAAGGTCGATGCGTAAGGTGTTTGAACCTAGGCGCAACCCCTTCATCATCATTGCGCTGTCAGAAATTTATAAAAGTTGGCATTCTTTTCTGGATTGCTACACACACTGTCTTTTATGCTTGGCGCTTGGCAAGTATATAGTGAATTCTTATTTTAATCTGCTACACTTTGTACTGCATAGTAAATTCGATGGGTATTTTAATCCTCCTTTAAACTCACCTCACATACAGTCTCCCTTGAATTCGCACCTCCACTCTGCGTCTGTATTCCCTTCCTCACTGTGTGCCTTGATGACGAATTTTTACCCGATTAATTGTATTTTACATTATTCTTATATTTTAGTATTTATAGAGCATTTATATTACACACTGCGCTTTGGTAGATACCAATATGAAGGAATGAATATATATATACACAAATAGGAAATAGGAAATCTAATATTAGAAGCCTGACTGATTCACATTTAGTTAACTGGATGACTTAACGAAGTTGGAGATGGGTGAGAATTAGATTAACTCTTTGGTTACATGATCATTACGTCAGAGTGTAACCGATGTTAGAGATCTCAAGTTATGGAACCCGAGGGACATTGTTCAGGTTTCAAAGTTTAGTGTTGTAGTTAAACTCGGACTCATGGTAAACGACTGGTATGTTTCATAAATGAAAATTTACTAACATGCTATACCATTCGTTGGCATTTGGGTCAATGGGTAGTGTTTCTATATAAGGTGTCTTGGAGTTTGAAGTGTACAAGAATATTAGTTATAATAGGTGCTGACAGGTATGTGTTGATAAATTATGCATATATTTAAATATAATTTCCTTTGCATGTTACATTTGAACTAAGATGTTTAAGGCATGAGGGAACTAGCCGAAGTGGAGTTATCAATTAGGTTAGGTGTGAATGAATTAGGAAATTATTATTGTTAAGGATTAAATGGTAGTTAAACTAAGGCTTTAGTAATGAAATAATGTCAATAAGAAAATTGTAGAATTATTTTGGTATACTTCTATTCGTTAGATGAACGATTGTTGCCTTGTGCGTTATTTAGTAGTTGTCTTTTTAGGATGTTTTGTAAATTTCAAGTTAAGGGAATAAAAGGGCATAATTAGTTATGTACAAAATAAATAAATAAATAAATAATATATATATATATATATATATATACTCTTTGTGAATTGTTTACAATGACTTTATAATGACGCAAAAATATAAGAAAATGGGTTGATTGGAATATATATTCTTTAATTATTATATATCACTATGTTTTGAGAATACAGATAGATATTTGAATGTATGATTAGAGGAGTAATGGTTAGCAATTTACCTTTAGAAGAATGTATTGATGAATATTGATCTTGATCCTTAGTAAAGTTAAAAGATTTTTTTATTGGAATATTTGGGACATATGCTTAGGTCACTGCTTTAGTTATTTTAAATTACCTTTTAGTGAATAAATAATAATTTATAATCAAAGACATTTAATTGGAAAATCAAAGATAATATTCATATCTAATTGACCTTAGAGTAAAAGATTGTTATTGTATAAGGGTAGAAGTGTTAATTTATCTTTATGTAGGTATTTGTATTATTTGTGGATGTATGAGGATTATTTTTAAATTGATATGTTAAAGATGGTCTTTTACCAAGCTAGTTGGTGCTAATAGTTTAAAAGTATAATTCCAAATATTATTATTGTCATATTATAATTTAATATTTCTATCTATTGCGATTATTACTATTAAATCAAAATTTTGAATAATTGAACTCAGGATAATAATATTTCATTAAATTTTAGTTGTAGTTGATTGGCTATCTATAGTGTAAGGAACAACAATAACAATTAAGCAATAACCCAAGCAGGTTGTTTCGTAAAGTAAAATTCATGGGTGTTGTAGTTGCTTGTTCATGTTGGTGATTATTATGATTTGATGTTATATCTTGACGTGACTTTTCCTTGAGTTGAATTTGGCTAGGATTCTGTTGAATATCTTGAAGACTTGGATGTTTTGATGAGTATGACCTTTTTGGTTTATTTGATTTGACGAGTTTTATTCTTTGGGTTGGTGTTGAAGTTGGCTTGAAGCCCATATCTTTGACAAACTCTTGTTGCTTCATTTTACCGTTGTTTGTGGGTTGTCATTCTTTTGGCTTCCAGAGGCTTGAGATTATTGTCAGTTGATGTTCTCTCTTTATGTGCCCTTGATGAGGCAAGTGTTTTGATATCGTGATTTTAAAAGGGTTGTACATGAATTTTTGAGACATTGAATATGTGTTATAGCGAGATGGTTAATGCCTTGCGTAGTTTGGTCTTGAGATTATTTGTTTTTCGCTTATGGTACAACCCTTGCCTGCTTTGAGATATGTTAGGGGTCATAGGGAGAGTGGCTCTTCATGGGCGCCGGCGCCTCATGATGAGGAAGGGCTCAGGATAACCCACGAAAGAGTAGTTAAACAAGTGATAACCTAAACAATAGAATTTAGAGGGTTGGGTAGTTTAAAAAAAAATACAAGATAATAAAACATTGGATTCCTCGGCTATGCACTAGGGCTACCTATAGACTAGTGATAGACTGAGAAGGCCGTGGTCGGCAAAGTCATAGTCTCGTCCTCACGAGAGATTATCGGCTCCGCATTAGCTACCCTATGGTGCCGGGCCCTTAGGAGGAAGGGCCGGAGATCCATAGATGGGTGCCGCCTCACCTGGAGGAAGGGCCTGAGAATCCCATGAGAGCTGGTGCGATGACACTCTCCACTCTGACACCCTTGTGCTTGGTTGTAGTTGCCTCTGGTTATTGTATCTTTATGTTGTTTTCGAGGGCTAGGAGTCCCTAGATGGGTGTCGCCTCGGTTGGAGGAAGTGCCAGGAGATCCCATGAGAGCTATGCAATGACCCTCCCGACTAGATACCCTCGTTCTTGTCCTTGTCGCCTCTGGATATTGTAGTCTTTATGTTGTTTCAGATTCTTGTGGAAATGATTTATGGATGCTCTTTGGTGACTTTCTTAACTATTGTTGCTTGGGTTAAATGTGATGAGTTTCATAGTTTCATTTGATTTGGTTGACTCATGAATGTTGTTGATTATGTCATTGTAATCTGTGAGTTTCATGATACCTTTGTATGATGTTGAGTCTTGTGGTTCCCTGTTTGGATGTTCTTGGTTGAGGTCTCTTCTTGTCAGCTCCTTAGCACGGGGGGTGGGTCTTCGGACCCATGGTCGGGTGGAACGTGCTAAGCACCCCATTGGGTCCCCAGTCGAGGATCGAGAGGTGCATTGGTGCTGTTGCGGCGACTCCAGAGTTGTATCCAGCTTGGAGCCAGTTATGATACTGTGTATTCCTCTATTCATTTGTATCATGTTATCTTGTCATGCGGTTTCCGTCTATATTGGGAAACATATTTGTATCATTGTAAGACTTGAACAGTGTAAAGTAATGAAAAGGATGTGATGTAATGTTTATCATTGGTGCACCTTGTGTGGATGTGGATCCATATTAGATGTTATTCAAATGTTGTATTTCTTTAAGGGAATGGTTCTTATTGATGGTTTTATATATATGCTTTGTCATGGATTAGATTTGGCTTTCATTCTTTATCATTGATGTATGGCATTAAGTTTCATAATGTATCCTCGTGTACCCCAAGGGACGTAAATGATATTGGGTTTGTTAAAATGAGTTTTCATGTCATAACTTTTGTGCATCTCATGCATGTTAGTTTTACTTAAAAAAAAAAAATTGTGTGGTAATTGTTGCTTTAGTTGTCCTTTGGGGTTCGCACGTCGGGGCGTTACAACGTGGTATCAGAGCATAGGTTCATACACTGGGCACTATGTGTGCCCACTATGTAACCTTGCGCCTAGACCCTTGAGTCTTGTGTTTCACTTTTCTATTGTCATTGTTGTGAACTTGAGTTCTTCTGTTAGCTAGTGTCGGGTAGATGGTGCAGGAAACTGATGGGAAAGGATAGGACCCTCGGTGTAGTGCACAATGCACCGATATCCTTCCTGTCAGGGATGCACTATGAACCCTTGTATCATTGTATGATGTAGTTTCAAGTGATGTGAAATTTTTGTGTGCGAATATGTCATGTGTGCATGGAATTTTATTTTTTGTTGGCCTTGAGTGATGGATTATGTTTTTTTCCTGAATCTGTGAAGGTGTGAAATTTTGTCTTTTGTTGAAATTGTTGTGAGATGTGGTGTTGAATAATGATTGAAGTAGAGTGTTTTGTGTGAAAATGATGATGTTTAATGAGAATATGCGCTAGTGTGGATAATTATGTTGCGTTTTATGGAAATGTGGCATAGCGAGGGTGAAGAATCCTCTTGAATGTTTAGTACTAATGTTTTATGTTTCCACCTTAGTTTATGATTTTCAGCTGGTCATTTTCAAATCTCGAGGATGAAGGTAATTAATTGGTTATGTGTAGCATCTAGACTTAATAAAATGTTCTCATTTGATTAGTAATTGTATTAATGATCATTTATGATGTTTCATTGATGATAGTGTGTTAGAAGGATGATGTCGTATCACTCATTTGTGAGAGGCATACAACATTGCAATTCCCTCTACACTAGGTTGATTTGATATATATATGTTGTGCACAATGTTTGTTTGTATGCAGGATTGCAGGAACTAAGCCTCGATTCCACCTGCATTGTCAGGAAAGGGCGAGCATCCCAAACACCCAATGGTTCTGATGTGGAAAATATGAGTTGACAAGAAGTTTCCCAAACCTAGTTCGTCATCTGTCCTTATGTTTGGCAAGTCAGTTTGGTTGCAACTCCGTCACCACTTTCATTTTCGTATCATTTCCTTATTTCTGGATTGTTTAATTTTCTTGGCTTACTTGATGGTGTTTAATTGGTGATTTTGTTATTGTGTGCTTGTGCTTATAATTGTTGATATTGTTGTGTTATTGCGTTTAGGCTTGAGCTCGACTTCTAGGAGTAAGTCGGAGCCTAGGGGGGGAGGATGTAGTGCCCTCCGTCTCGATCGCCCTTTTGCATTCAAGTAAGTTGTTTGTTGGTGGTCATGTCGTGTTTGTTTGTTAAAAGTGTATTTGAGTAGGTGTGGTTGGTGGGTTGGATTGGCTTGTTAGTTTCTTGGTTATATTGCTTCTTGAATTAAGAGAGTTAGTTTGGAAGGTCTAGCATTGATTAATGTAATTAATTAAAATTTCTAAGAGAATAATTTAAATAAAAATTAAAATAATAATATAATATATAGTTATTGATAAATAATTAGATTAAATTATTTGATAACTCGCTACCATAACGATAAGCATTCAATCATGGAAATAAGGGAAATTTTAATATGAATTTAGAATGTAAGTTTTGAAAACTGTTGTTAAAACAATAAAATAAAATTAAAAAAATAGAAAAGGTGGAGATTTATTAGTAAAAGAAGATATGGGAGAATTTTATATGGAAATTAAATACTAAAATAGGAAACTAAATCAAATAAAGATAAGGGATAGAGAAATAATATTTTCAATTTGAGTTTTAAAGCAAAAAAAAAATAAAAAAAAAAATAAGAAAATAAAACAAAAATCAAAAGCTCGTTGGATATATGCTGGAAGGAGAATCAATTTTGGGGGGGGAACGCTTATGCCTAGCACCAGAATATCGGGGATGCTAGATCGAGCTGTAAGAAGTGTGCAGGCTTGGTTAAGATCTCAGGTATCATCGGCCTGGATAGAATGGGATATGGGGAAAACCTTATGGATTGAGGCATTTTGCGATACGGAGAGGTAAGGGTTCCTTTCTTTTTTTACTATTTTTTTGATTTGTGAAGGAATCTTACAATAAGTTAACATGCTCTGCAATTGTATTGCACACAACCGCTATCAATTTGTGGGATGTATGATTGGGTAGATGGTCACAGTCGAACTGTTGAATATGCAAACAATAAGTTATACTAATCTGCTCGATCTTGATCCTATTCCTTTCCTAAAGCCCTTGCACTTGCATGCAAGTCTATGCCACCGCTTGAGTTTTCAATGATGTCATTTCATTCTTTTTGAAACCTCTCTCTCCTCGCCTTTCTTGTTAGTCTCGTCTTGTTTCTTTTGGGCTCATACCTGGAACGAAATTGCACAGGGCATTTTTCCCTTGTAAATACGGCTATCACACTTGAAAAGCGTCCCATGCATAGGAACGACTGTCACCGTTTTTATAACCCACTTGATTTCATAAGCAACCTGTCACAGCTGCAGCACTTGAACATAACAGGAAGTTTAGAGGTTTAAATAATCTCTCCGTTTTCATTATCAATCTTTCTCTGCTGCGCACTTGAACATAATAGGAAGTTTAAAGGTTTAGATAATCTCTGTGTTTTCATTGTCGACCTGTCTAGGCTGCAGCGCTTGAACATTATAAGAAACTTTAAAGGATTAAATAATCTCTCTGATTCCCTTGTGCACATGAGCCCTTGCATATCGGCCCATGGATTTCCTTTAATTTTCAACCTATAGTCAATCTCTTCCAAGGAATATAGATTGCAGAGATATTTATTTTAAGATCCTCGTAGTCACCTTTCCTTTACAGTAATTCTTCTTTTGAATCAATCCTTTTTTTTTAAATATATCACATGCACTCTTAAAATGGAGGAAATACACAACAATGTGCATTCAAAAGGTCGATGCGTAAGGTGTTTGAACCTAGGTGCAACCCCTTCATCATTGCGCTGTCAGAAATTTATAAAAGTTGGCATTCTTTTCTGGATTGCTACACACACTGTCTTTTATGCTTGGCGCTTGGCAAGTATATAGTGAATTCTTATTTTAATCTACTACACTTTGTACTGCATAGTAAATTCGATGGGTATTTTAATCCTCCTTTAAACTCACCTCACATACAGTCTCCCTTGAATTCGCACCTCCACTCTGCGTCTGTATTCCCTTCCTCACTGTGTGCCTTGATGACGAATTTTTACCCGATTAATTGTATTTTACATTATTCTTATATTTTAGTATTTATAGAGCATTTATATTACACACTGCGCTTTGGTAGATACCAATATGAAGGAATGAATATATATATACACAAATAGGAAATAGGAAATCTAATATTAGAAGCCTGACTGATTCACATTTAGTTAACTGGATGACTTAACGAAGTTGGAGATGGGTGAGAATTAGATTAACTCTTTGGTTACATGATCATTACGTCAGAGTGTAACCGATTTTAGAGATCTCAAGTTATGGAACCCGAGGGACATTGTTCAGGTTTCAAAGTTTAGTGTTGTAGTTAAACTCGGACTCATGGTAAACGACTGGTATGTTTCATAAATGAAAATTTACTAACATGCTATACCATTCGTTGGCATTTGGGTCAATGGGTAGTGTTTCTATATAAGGTGTCTTGGAGTTTGAAGTGTACAAGAATATTAGTTATAATAGGTGCTGACAGGTATGTGTTGATAAATTATGCATATATTTAAATATAATTTCCTTGCATGTTACATTTGAACTAAGATGTTTAAGGCATGAGGGAACTAGCCGAAGTGGAGTTATCAATTAGGTTAGGTGTGAATGAATTAGGAAATTATTATTGTTAAGGATTAAATGGTAGTTAAACTAAGGCTTTAGTAATGAAATAATGTCAATAAGAAAATTGTAGAATTATTTTGGTATACTTCTATTCGTTAGATGAACGATTGTTGCCTTGTGCGTTATTTAGTAGTTGTCTTTTTAGGAGGTTTTGTAAATTTCAAGTTAAGGGAATAAAAGGGCATAATTAGTTATGTACAAAATAAATAAATAAATAAATAAATAAATATATATATATATATACTCTTTGTGAATTGTTTACAATGACTTTATAATGACGCAAAAATATAAGAAAATGGGTTGATTGGAATATATATTCTTTAATTATTATATATCACTATGTTTTGAGAATACATATAGATATTTGAATGTATGATTAGAGGAGTAATGGTTAGCAATTTACCTTTAGAAGAATGTATTGATGAATATTGATCTTGATCCTTAGTAAAGTTAAAAGATTTTTTTTATTGGAATATTTGGGACATATGCTTAGGTCACTGCTTTAGTTATTTTAAATTACCTTTTAGTGAATAAATAATAATTTATAATCAAAGACATTTAATTGGAAAATCAAAGATAATATTCATATCTAATTGACCTTAGAGTAAAAGATTGTTATTGTATAAGGGTAGAAGTGTTAATTTATCTTTATGTAGGTATTTGTATTATTTGTGGATGTATGAGGATTATTTTTAAATTGATATGTTAAAGATGGTCTTTTACCAAGCTAGTTGGTGCTAATAGTTTAAAAGTATAATTCCAAATATTATTATTGTCATATTATAATTTAATATTTCTATCTATTGCGATTATTACTATTAAATCAAAATTTTGAATAATTGAACTCAGGATAATAATATTTCATTAAATTTTAGTTGTAGTTGATTGGCTATCTATAGTGTAAGGAACAACAATAACAATTAAGCAATAACCCAAGCAGGTTGTTTCGTAAAGTAAAATTCATGGGTGTTGTAGTTGCTTGTTCATGTTGGTGATTATTATGATTTGATGTTATATCTTGACGTGACTTTTCCTTGAGTTGAATTTGGCTAGGATTCTGTTGAATATCTTGAAGACTTGGATGTTTTGATGAGTATGACCTTTTTGGTTTATTTGATTTGACGAGTTTTATTCTTTGGGTTGGTGTTGAAGTTGGCTTGAAGCCCATATCTTTGACAAACTCTTGTTGCTTCATTTTACCGTTGTTTGTGGGTTGTCATTCTTTTGGCTTCCAGAGGCTTGAGATTATTGTCAGTTGATGTTCTCTCTTTATGTGCCCTTGATGAGGCAAGTGTTTTGATATCGTGATTTTAAAAGGGTTGTACATGAATTTTTGAGACATTGAATATGTGTTATAGCGAGATGGTTAATGCCTTGCGTAGTTTTGTCTTGAGATTATTTGTTTTTCGCTTATGGTACAACCCTTGCCTGCTTTGAGATATGTTAGGGGTCATAGAGAGAGTGGCTCTTCGTGGGCGTCGGCGCCTCATGATGAGGAAGGGCTCAGGATAACCCACGAAAGAGTAGTTAAACAAGTGATAACCTAAACAATAGAATTTAGAGGGTTGGGTAGTTTAAAAAAAAATACAAGATAATAAAACATTGGATTCCTCGGTTATGCACTAGGGCTACCATAGACTAGTGATAGACTGAGAAGGCCGTGGTCGGCAAAGTCATAGTCTCGTCCTCACGAGAGATTATCGGCTCCGCATTAGCTACCCTATGGTGCCGGCGCCTCAGTTAGGAGGAAGGGCCAGGAGATCCATAGATGGGTGACGGCGCCTCAATTGGAGGAAGGGCCAGGAGAATCCCATGAGAGCTATGCGATGACACTCTCCACTTGACACCCTTGTGCTTGGTTGTAGTTGCCTCTGGTTATTGTATCTTTATGTTGTTTTCGAGGGCTAGGGAGTCCCTAGATGGGTGCCGGTGCCTCGGTTGGAGGAAGTGCCAGGAGATCCCATGAGAGCTATGCAATGACCCTCCCGACTAGATACCCTCGTTCTTGTCCTTGTCGCCTCTGGATATTGTAGTCTTTATGTTGTTTCAGATTCTTGTGGAAATGATTTATGGATGCTCTTTGGTGACTTTCTTAACTATTGTTGCTTGGGTTAAATGTGATGAGTTTCATAGTTTCATTTGATTTGGTTGACTCATGAATGTTGTTGATTATGTCATTGTAATCCGTGAGTTTCATGATACCTTTGTATGATGTTGAGTCTTGTGGTTCCCTGTTTGGATGTTCTTGGTTGAGGTCTCTTCTTGTCAGCTCCTTAGCACGGGGGGTGGGTCTTCGGACCCACGTGGTCGGGTGGAACGTGCTAAGCACCCCATTGGGTCCCCAGTCGAGGATCGAGAGGTGCAGATTGGTGCTGTTGCGGCGACTCCAGAGTTGTATCCAGCTTGGAGCCAGTTATGATACTGTGTATTCCTCTATTCATTTGTATCATGTTATCTTGTCATGCGGTTTCTGTCTATATTGGGAAACATATTTGTATCATTGTAAGACTTGAACAGTGTAAAGTAATGAAAAGGATGTGATGTAATGTTTATCATTGGTGCACCTTGTGTGGATGTGGATCCATATTAGATGTTATTCAAATGTGGTATTTCTTTAAGGGAATGGTTCTTATTGATGGTTTTATATATATGCTTTGTCATGGATTAGATTTGGCTTTCATTCTTTATCATTGATGTATGGCATTAAGTTTCGTAATGTATCCTCGTGTACCCCAAGGGACGTAAATGATATTGGGTTTGTTAAAATGAGTTTTCATGTCATAACTTTTGTGCATCTCATGCATGTTAGTTTTACTTAAAAAAAATAAATTGTGTGGTAATTGTTGCTTTAGTTGTCCTTTGGGGTTCGCACATCGGGGCGTTACATGGGTTTTGGGAACTTTTAACACCCAACAGTATTCTTGAATTTTAATTTTAAGGAAAAAATAATAAAGCTTGGAGAAAAATCATTGGTTTTTGGTTTATTGAAAATGTTTAATTGAAAAAGGGATCTTAGGTCTGATTGGTAGATCACTAAAATCAATCATTTCCAATAAATATTAGGTTTCAAATCATTAAGGGTGTGAGATTGACTTACAAGCTAAAAGGTGAGTCAATAAACCTTGGATTTGATTCCGTAATGTCTTAGAAACTGATTGAAATTGATGTGGATCTATTGAATTGATTTAACTATAAGACCTAATATGAAAATGCAACTTTTTTTCATTGACAAAATTGAAAAACTAAATTTTGAGAGAATATTTAGAGAGGGTGAAGTATTGTGCATCTGGTATATGAATTTGAGCATGATTTTATTGGTCTAGGGTGCAAGAATTCCCTAGCTAGCTTCCACTTTCTTTAGATCTAAATTTGTAGGCCCATAATTCCCTATCTTCCTTCTATGATCCTACTTTAAAATCTCCATCTTCAAACATAGACCTATAAAATTATAGAAAAGGAGAGGAAAGTGGTGGCTATATATGATTTTTCCTTAGTTAAGCCCCTATTTTGGTATTTCTACCTCCATAGATAGCTGATAGACTTATTGATAAAAGTGTGTGCTCTTAACCTTACATGCATCTAAGGTTGTAATGAGCTATAATGAATAAAACCCTACTCACATATGTTAGAGAAGGATTCATATATATGATAAAAATGAGATCAAACCAAGAGAAATTCAAATACCCTTAGGAAAATCAAAATGCACCAACACCTTTCTTAGGGCAACGAGTAGGTTGAAGTTTGATTATGAGAACACTCTAAAAAAGGCATTAGGTTGTTGAAAATGGCCAATGTAAGATCTCCAAAACCTAGATTCCATCATGCTCTTCTATTGGCATTAAACTCCAATCATTATAGAAATCTTTATGAAATATGAAAATCCTCTCAAAAAGGTATATATTTGAATATATTTTTATGGAATATAATTTTCTTCTTACTCTTCTTCTTAATTTTGAAATAATAATTCATTTTTATGTAGTGGATTTTAAAATAAATTAAAATTTAGGTTGACTCAATTAAATTTGAATTTTGGGATAATATTATTTCCAAGGGCCAAATTTGAATTCACATCTTTGAAATTAAAATACCGACAAACACAAAAAATAAAATTTGTTGGGAAAAAATATAGCTGGTCTTGGGTGCCCTACGCCCTAGACTAACTTTCTCACACTTAAAAAAGTTTAACATGGGTGTTTAAGGTAAGGTAAAATCAATATTTTTTCATAGTTAAGAAACTTCCCATAATTAACTTGATGGTGTTTAATTGATAAGACATTTTTCAAGGTAGTGTAGACACATTATCTTGGGTTGGTAGGGAAATTTTAGGGCTTAGGGAAAGTCTTAATGCATTGACAAAAAGGTCACTCAAGCTAGTTCCAAATAGAGTGTGAAATTATACTTTCACCTAAAAGGGAGTACAATTTACAACACTACATTTATCCCCCACTTTAGGGCCCATATGACTCTATGTGCATATGAAAGCCAAAGTACTAAAATTAAATTATATCATGAAAATGATAATGTAGATGATGTAGACCATTTTCCAAACAAGAGATTGAAGACTGTGTAGTAATCTAAAAAACCACAACATTAGGAACCACATTAGGCACAAAAAAAAATCATTATAAATTCACAAAACATCCTACATAAACAAAAAAATGTGTTACTTCAAAACTTATAAAGATATTAAAGTTTGAGGGTAGATATATGCCTCATGATTCTTCTTTCTTTATGGAGGTGGAATTATAGTATCAAATTCACCATGTCAAATTGAATATGGTTTGATTTAAATTCTTGTGATAGGGTCATGATTTCATAACAATGAGTATCAAGAAATATACAACATAAACAAGAATGGAATGTAGTGATAGAAAAAGTAGCCCATTTTTCCTCACTTAATTTGGGAATAATTGACATAGAATTAATTGTGTCTTGGATTAATGTTGTGATGTGTTGTACACATTCACAATAATCTAGGACCCCTTTTTGAACTAAATGCACTTAAAATGTACTTTGTTAAAGTGTTGTAACACACTTTCACACTTTTCTAGGGTTTCTTTAATTAACAGAGCCAAATGGGCCCCATTTCAAATAAAATTTGCCTAGGTTGTACCTTATTTATAGTGTTGTAAAGTGTTGTAACACACTTTATCACTTATCTAGGGTCTCATTATTTAATATTGGTTAATTAGAGTTAATTAAACCCTTTAATTCAAATTTAAGCTTTATTTATGACACCTTCTAAAGGACCCATCCCGACATCCAATATTCAAATTGTAAAACATCTAATTTGGAAAAATCAAGGTTCTAGAAAATGGTGCTAGGGCCCATTCGCCCTTGGTGGCGAATGGGTCCTCCCTCTATAGGACTCCCATTTCTTTGCATATTTGACATGGGGTTTTGATGTTATTTCACCCCCCAAAGGCATTGTCATGGAAACTTGTGTTAGGACCCATTCACCCTAGGTGGTGAATGGGTCCTCACTTAATAAGGACCCCCATTTTGAATTTAATTCTAGTGAGATTCTAATAATATTCATTTCTATATTTAGTGTCAGCTTGAATTATTTGAATTTCGGGGTTAATCTCTAGATCTAGTATAAATAAGGGGTTAATTCACATAGTTTAATCCTAGACTTCGAAGCATTCATACATTATATCAAATTTTAGTTCACAAGAGTTTACAAGAGAAATTAAAAATGCATTTAAAGGAATATTATCAAGGTTTTATTGCAGCAATCTAAGATCATTTCACCATGTCTAAGGCATAGTGCATTCAAGCATGTTGTTGAGCTAAGATAGTTGATGTAGCATTGAAGATGCATCTTGCAATAATTGTTTCACATCTATTTGAGATCAATATCTACATTCTTCATGGCCACTTCATGTTAGATTGCAGATTTAAACTCCAAGACAACATCCAAGGTATCATCAATTACATATTTCATGTTCCATTCTTCAATTTCATTATCTCATCATTTGGTTTAATTACCTAAACAAGGTTTGACTTAGGAAAACCCCTATTCACTAAAAATCAACAAGTTATTCTCCTCTTCAGTGTGTGTTTGTGAATTTACATGTTGAAGATCAAGTGGAGAAGAAGTTTAGAGAAAAATTACAGAAGTTGCAAAGTTGCAAGATTATCATTTATAGTGCAAGAACAAATAAAGGAGGCTACAAAATTTTTTATAGGTTTTCGGGAGTTGACAATTGAGGATCTAAGAGTGTAGAAATCAAGGAAAATAACCCAAATCTCAATTTCAAAAATCCTAACAGGGACCAATTTTCCACTAAAGGCGAATGAGTCCTTTGTGCCCTAAAAAAGGCTTCCTGCAACAAGGTACACATCATTTTGAGCTCTAAAAACTTCCCTTAACAATTAGGGTTAGTTTCTGATTGTTATTTACATGTTTTGACCCTCATAATTGAATGCTTTATAATGAAAATTAGTGGTTTATCAAGGGTATCTGTAGGATCATGATGGTACAAAAAGTTGCAATATGATGGGTAGGTGTAGGGTATGTGGTTGACAACTTTTTTTTTTACCCAAAATTGATGAAACGAAAAGGGTTTTTAAAGGAGATTCTCAACTTTCCACCAATATAAATTATGCTTTACTTTGAATTTAATAAATAATTATTATTCATTTTCTATTTGAATTACGACTAAAGTCTTGATTGATAGGTTGATTGAAAAAAATCTATAGTTTTCAAATGGTATCACATTTTTTGAATCAAACATGTATCACATTTTAAGTCTTCGCATATTATAAGATTAAAAAAATAAATTAAATTTTATGAAGTTTTGACCAACTTAAGGTGGTTAGACATATGAGTTTTTATATTTTTTAAAAGTTGTAATAAAAAATTAATAATGAATTATTTACTTGGAAAAAAATTACAAAAAATATGCATCACATTGGGACATGAGTCCTCTACTTATATCTAAAATCTTATAAAAAAATATTATCATTTTATTGTGGTTGGGGTGGTTAAACAAACACCTACATATTTTTTCCCTAAAATTTAAGTACTACTGCATTGAACTTTCAAATTTTCACCAAATATATTTATTTTTTAAAAATAAACCTAGTAGTTTAGAAACTACATTCAATTTGTTATAGATTCTATTCTTACATATTTTTTAAATAATATTGATAACTTATTCAATTTTTTATGTCAAGTTGCCTAACTATGATTTTTCTGATTTTTTTCCACTTAAGGGTTTGTTTTTTCCATGATGATCCTACACATACCCTCAACTTGATCCATTTACCTTGCTAGTAAACCCTATTTTTCTATGTTTCATTTTGGTGAACCAGACTCATTGAATATTTCAATTTTCTAATTTTGAAGTCTTTCATTGCATCCTAGGCTATATCTTGCATTCATTTGCATCTCATTTGTATTGAATTAAGATCTCATTTAGGATTTTTTGCTTTGCATTTAAAACTTGCATCTTATTTAGGGTTTAAATTTTTATTGTATTCCATCTCTCTAAATCTAAAAAATACAAAAACAAATAATTCATTGTGCATATCATTTAGATCTCATAAAAGTATATTTGAAAAACAAAACAAAATTGCATTTCAACCTAGGCCTTTACATTTCACATTGCATTTATGGAAAATAAAAAAATTGAAACTTACTAGATCTCAAACCTAGAATTGAAAGACATTACTAAAATATTTAAAATCATTCAAAATTGATTTAAAAATACCTAACCAGTACCCATTCACTTTTACTGGTGAATGAATCCCTAAATAGGTCAAACTTGAACTCTATGGCATCTGAAAAAGTAGTAAAAATTACTTTGAAATTAGTAAAAACATCTCAAAAGTACCTAACCAAGACCCGTTTTCCCTTACTAGTGAATGAGTGCCTATTAGGTCTTGATCTACATTTTCTAGAAATTTAAATCTTAGTTTTAGGCTTCTATTTGTTGTTGTTACTTTCTTGTTTCATTTTTCTGATTTGTTGTTTCATCAAATTCATTGCATATAGCTTAAATTGCTTCATTTAGTGCATTATCAAAATTCAAAATTGCATCCAAAAATTTCATTCTCAATTTATTGCATTGTGTAATCTGTAAAGTACATTTCCTAGACTCTGAAAAATTACATTTCATTCTAGATTGTTGCATTGCCCCTTTTCTATTTTAGGGTTTGCACACTAGGCTTGTAAAACTTGTATGAGCTTTACAACTTGGTTTCCTATTAGCAATACTATTGTAAGACATAGTTCAAGGCTCTTATCATCTTGCGATATCTCACTCGCTATGGATCTTGGGTTTCCTAGCTCTTTTTCTAATAGTGTTAATAATCAACCCTCCATGGCTTATAGTTTGCATACTTCATTTCCCATGACTTCATCACATGTTTAGATCTTACAAGAAGACATAAATAAAATAGATGACACATTTGAAAACTTACAAGATCATATCCTTAGTGAATGCATAGACAGTAGCTTGGTTCCCATTATAAAAAATCTAAGGAAAGTGCTTAAAAATGGAAACAAAACAAAAATTGTCTATAGTCTCACTCACTTCATTCATGAGTATTGGAATAAGGAAAACAATAATTATATACATGCCACAGTCAATCTTATTGAAGCTATTGAAACTAAGAATGATGTGATGAATGTCGACACTGATGATGATAATATGGATACTATTGAACAACATCCCACAGATACTATGGTAGCATTTATCAAAAATAGACCTCATAAGCGCTCAACTAAAAAGCCTCTTGATATTGCTTTCTCAAAAAATTACATACTTAAGCATACACCTAATGGTCCTCTTTACATAGCTGGCCGAATCAATGAAAATCCCACTAATGGGATATTGATTGATCCCGTATGTGGAGAGAATACTACCACTAAAGAATTCTTATATGTGCATGATCTATATCAAGAGACATATGACAAACAAAAAGCATGGATCAATATGCATAATGGGTTGTCTTTCCCTATGATAGGCTCAATAGATCTCCCTTTAAAAGTTGCATTGAAAACACTAAATGTATCATTTTCCATGATCCCGCAGTCGGACCAATTTCATGTGAAGCTAGGTTATCCATGGATTCACTTCATGAATTTCATCCCTTTAGTTGTGCATAAATGTATAAATTTTCCATTTGGAAATGACATCTTTACTATGCATCATAGTGGATTTAATACTATCTCAACCCGAGGGAATTTCTCATTAGTTCTCTTTTGGCTCAAGCCTATGGAACCTATCAAGCCTTGTAAGGATTTCTTTTTCAAATCATATAAAAATTTCAAGGAAAAGAAAATAGTAGAATTATCCCTTCAAAACATGGCTCAACCTATGACTAAAGCACCTACTATCCTTGATGAAACAATGATTGAAGCAAAATCCCTTATGAACATCCAAGAACAACCCATAGAAAAACCTCCTATGATTTCCTACAAGAGACTGTGAGATAACATAAACAATCTCGTTGTCCCTCCTAGAGTCAAATTTTTTTACAAAGTTAAAGAGAAAGCAGTTGAACAATCTCCTATTGTTTCTTCTATTCCTCCCAAGGAAGAGAAGGCATCTATGATTGACAAACCTACTCTTACACAAACAAAAATTGAAAATAGACTAAAACACAATCAAAGTGCTAGAGAGCATAGGAATAGATGATGTGCTATTGCTTGTAGATTCCGAAGTCAAGAAGACAACAACAACATAGAAAATCAAAATTTGAATTTACTT
Organism: Sequoia sempervirens; assembly: GCA_007258455.2. Lineage (NCBI taxonomy): Eukaryota > Viridiplantae > Streptophyta > Pinopsida > Cupressales > Cupressaceae > Sequoia > Sequoia sempervirens. Next base: position 612,719,704 of record VDFB02000003.1, read on the forward strand.
GAAGCAATGCATGATGAAACTATACCCTTGCAACAACATAAACAAGAACATTCCATGGACATTATCATTCGATATCCTATTGTGATTAACTTAGATGATGACATCAACATTGCAAAGATTGATGAATAAGTGCATGATGAGTTTGTTAGATTTTATTTTTTTTAGACTATAGGAATCGGGTAGCACGACCCCCTCTAAATTGCAGTGTGCCTAGTAAAATTTTTAACGTGACCGGTGGCGCTGAGTTTGTTAGAGTTATCATACATTAGATAATAATTAATTAATCTTTAATTGATTATTAGTCTAATTTATTCTCACACTTTAGCTAAACTTAGGAATGCTTTATTAGTTGAGTTAATATTAGATCATTATGTCTCATCTCATGTGATTTTGACACTTGTCATGATCTGATCCTTTTCTCATATAGGGATTTGCTCTTATAAGCATTCAAACCTTATTATAATTACTCTTGGATATTATCTAGAGCTTCCATATCTTCTTGAAAGTCTCTTATATAGATTTTTCTTGTTGAAGAATATTGCACATATCTATTTGCATATCTCTTATGTGGAAGGTGTATTTGTTTGTTGTTTGATCCTGTGGCTCATGGTTTTGTGCTTGTTTTGCAATTCTAACATGGTATTAGAGTGTGGATTCAGTGAACCCCTTCTCAATTTATGAGGTTTTCTTATTCAACAAGGGTTGTAGGCTTTAGATCTGAATCCCCTTTGCTTTTTTGCAAATTTTGGAGGTGGGATATTTTTGAAGCATTTTTGTGTGAAAGGGACCTCGCCGTTGGATCCAAAGCTGTCGAGAAAGTCAAATTTGGCATTTGTTCCACCTAATTTTGATTATATTTGTCAGATCTGTGAAGGTTTGAAGAAAGAGATTTTTTACTAGATCCAGGGGGTACCTAATTTTTTAGGGCATTTTGAGCCCAAACAGACCTCATCATTGCATCCAGAGTAGCCAAAAACCCTAAGATTGACTACCAAATTGTCAAATTTTGAGTCAAGAACTTCTAAGGAAAAAAAATTCCCAGTAAGGTCGTACGAACTCCCCAACATGTGAATCGAGGCAATTTTTTTTAAAAATAATAATATTTATTTTCCCTATGAATTAAAAAATCATCAAAAAAAATTATTTTGAAAAAAATTGTTGAAAAGCCTTAAAAAAAGGCACGCATATTTTTTATTTCAAAAAAAAAATTATTGAAAGCTTTTGGACCCCATTATAGGGCGGGGTACCGATGCCTGCCATAGTGGCAGGTCGGCGGCTCCTTGGGGCCTGCCACCATTGTGGGGGGTACGGGATGGTATCGCCCCTGACACTATGTGGCAAGTGTGGGCCCCACCTCGGCCCTCCCAAACATTTTTTTTAATATAATTTTTAAAAAAATAGATTTTTTTTATTTTTTTTTCTTTCAAAAAAAATTAACGAGTTTTAATAATATTTTTCTTTAAAAAAAATGGTTTTTTTAATTTTATTTTTTTTAAATGTAATAGTTTTTTGGGCTTTTTTCAAATTAAAAAAAATAGTCAATTTTTTGCATTTTTTGCAAAATCTATGTAATAAAATAATCATGTTGTACCTGGAGGAAGAGATTTTTTTTTCTCAAACTTCTAAAATTGGCAGACCTCCACTTTTAGGGGTATTTTGGCTAACTTTGGCAGAGGAGTTCTTTTTCCCCACTCAGCCCCTCTCCATTGGGCTTTTCAGTTTCACACCTAATATTCCAAAGGCCATATCTCGACCATACGGTGGGATTTTTCAATGCATTTTTTTTAAATGGGATGGAATTTTGTGCTCTTCACAGTGGTGTAGGTATTTTCTAGTTTTGACATGGTTTTTTCTAGAATTCTATTTTCTCAGTGTTATAGTTGTTTAGTTCTCATTTTGGAGACTTCGATGAGCCATATCTTTTGCATCTGGACACATTTTTGGGTGCCATTTTTTTGAAAGTGCATGTTTTTTTGTGTACTTTTTCATGGTGCTACTAGTTTCCTCTTTTTCTATTAGAGAATTGTATTTTCAACATGTTGTCCATTTTGGACCTTATGGGCTCACATTGCATGTACTTATGATTTTGTAAATGCGTTGAGATAAAGTGCCTCCATATTGCACATGTATTATGGGATCTTGCACATCACATTGTGCCTTATTGTACTTGCACTATGATATAAAGTGCCATGGGGGTTGATGTTTTCCTTTATTTTTCCTTCATACCTTTCTCATGCATGTGTAGCTTTTGTTTTCACACCCTTTATATTTGCTTGTACTTTCATGTGTGCACATTTAGATGTTCTTGGTTCCTCTTCATGCACTACTTTCATGCATTTAGTTTCAGTTTACCTATCATGCCTCTCCCTTTTCAGCATTATGGGGGGTTTCTACTTTGGTGCTACTGCTTCTTTGGTTTTGCATTGGAGTGAGCTATGTATACAATATTTATTTCTATGTACTAGGCGGATGCAGTAGCTGGCTACCCATGCATTTCAGTGAGATGGAGCACTTACCATATGGACATTCTTACATTCCTATTTCTGGAGGTGACCTTCCATTTTCACTTGATCAATTCCTCAGACTATTGGTACTTGTGTCATCAGTGTCTTTGAGTTCTTGATGTTTTCCTTGGTTTTCCACTAGATTTGAGTAGTTTCATTGGGGGCATTGATACATATTCTTCTCTTCTTGATCATGATCATCATATGTTTCAGAGGAGGTTCTTCATTCAACATTTCAATAGTCATTATTTGACAGTGTTTGCAACTTTTTCATGCTTTAGTGGTGTTCTCTTTTTTCTTATCTTTTGGGACAACCTTGTCTTATTTGAAGGCTTCTTCAGTGCTTCACTTGGCTTTCATCTCTTTTTGGAGTAGAGTTTTTCCCATGAGGTTTTCTCTATTTCTCTGCATTATAGAGATCTTCTATTTGTACATGGGTACCTTCTTTGTCCTTGTTTATTGGGACCCATCATGCATTATTTTTAGGGTTTTTAGCTACTCCCTAAGTTCATCTTAAAGGGGTTGTTAGAGTTATCATACATTAGCTAATAATTAATTAATCTTTAATTGATTATTAGTATAATTTATTCTCACACACTTTAGCTAAACTTATGAATGATTTATTAGTTGAGTTAATATTAGATCATTATGTCTCATCTCATGTGATGTTGACACTTGTTATGATTTGATCCCTTTCTCATATAGGGCTTTGCTCTTATAAGCATTCAACCCCCATTGTAATTTTACTCTCGGATATTATTTGGAGATTTCATATCTTCTTGAAAGTCTCTTCTATAGCTTTTTCTTGTTGAATAATATTGCACATATTTGTTTGTAGATCATTTGTGTGGAATACCTATATTTTTTGTCGCTTGATCTTGTGGCTCGTGGTTTTGTGTTTGTTTCACAATTCTAACATATTTGAATACATTATTTACTTCTTCTATGAGCTTAAATGACAAATCTCCCAAAAAGAGTGTTGAACTTGGTGCTTCCTCTAGTTCAACACTTGCTCTTGTCACTTTGGCTAGTTGTCCTCCTATTTATACCAATTGAGATAGGGATGCGAATGACTTGCTTTAAATTGACTCACATGTGCCTTGCTAGTCTTTTTCTTTTTCATGTTTATTTATGTTATTGCATGTGCATAATTTGATCCCTTGTAATGTTTCATTTGATGTCTCTCTCTCTTTTTGTGCATTCCTCGATATGTACCTTTCATTCTTCTATATTTTATAATCATTTCATTTGTCTTGTGTTTTCCTTTTGGGGATGATGCAAGGTGTTGAGACATTTAGGTTACTTCCATGTTGACCCAAAATATTTTCTCCTATCATTTTCATTTGTCTTTTTTTTTTTTCTTTTGGGGATGACTCAAGGCGTTGAGACATTTAGGTCTCTTCCATGTTGACCCAAAAGCTTTTTCATTTGTCTTGTGTTTTCCTTTTGGGGATGATATAAGGTGTCAAGATATTCAGGTCTCTTCCATGTTGACCCAAAAGGATTTTTTTTCTCTCTTTGTGTCATTCTTTCAATTCTATGAGTATTTGGGGAATGATGATAGTTTTAAGCTCTATAAGAAAATTACAAAATACATACTGACTCTGAATCCATAGATCCCTTATGTATTTGTGGGGGAAACCCTTCCTTCCTATTTGATGATGTAGCTTTATTTTGAAAACATATGACATGGCATAGGGTTTTCTCAAGAAAGCTCTCATGTCTTGGGACAAAACATTGGCTAGTTTAAAGAAATTTTTCACAATGATGGTGTAGCAACCACTTTAAAATGGGGGCATACATCAATGACATCTTTTGGTATATTTGATAGTGTGATTTTATGTTTTCTTGTGACGTTTCCTTTTCCTAGTGGTGTCATTGGCTTTGATGTCCTCCAAGAGTGCGATATTTCTAAGTGTACAATCTCCCTTCATGGCATGATGAAAATGATGCATCCATAAGTGGCGATCTAATATCCTTGACTTATCTTCTCTTGGAGACATTAGGCACAATGTTCCCTAAGAAGAAGAACTTACATGAACAAAGAAAAATCCCCTTTAACAAAATTTTACATATATTCAAAAGCATTTATAGAAAGCATTACATTGTGGTGCCTTATCGAAGTTGTCAAGAGGATAACTTTGGTATGGTATGGGAGGCTAATATGATTCTCTCATTTTCCACCTCATTGGGATAACTCGCCTAGTGGACAAACTAAGGTTCCATTACCCTAGAGTGAGGATACACATATTTTGGGACAACTCACCTAGTGGATAGACTGAGGTTCCACTACCCCAGACTGAGCATACACATATTTTTGGACAACTCACCTAGTGGAAAGATTGAGGTTCCACTACCCCAGAGTGAGCAACCTATGTCATAGACAAACAACCATGTTCCACATCGTGTTGAAATGGTTTTGCTTGTTCCTTTTGTTGTTTTTCTTTATTTTTCTTGGCCTTTGATACAATATGATTATGTATCTTTGTTATTTTTTCATACTTCAGTGATTTGAATGTCTACTTTAGTGTGATTTTGACATGGAGTCAGCCTCTCACTAAAGTGGGGGAAAAATATAGTGATAGAAAAATTTTCCCCTTTTTTTTCTCACTTAATTTGGGAATAATTGACATAGAATTAATTATGTCTTGGATTAATGTTATGATGTGTTGTATACATTCACATTAATCTAGGACCCATTTTTAAACTAAATGCACTTAAATTGTACCTTGTTAAAGTGTTGTAACACACTTTCACACTTTTCTAGGGTTTCTTTAATTAATGGAGCCTAATGGACCCATTTTCAAATAAAATGTACCTAAAATGTACCTTACTTATGGTGTTGTAAAGTGTTTTAACACACTTTCACACTTATCTAGGGTATCATTAATTAATAGTGGTTAATTATAGTTAATTAGCCCCTTTAATTCAAATTTAAGCTTTATTTATCACACCCAATATTCAAATTGTAAAACATTTAATTTGGAAAATCAAGGTCCTATAAAATGGTGTTAGGACCCATTTTCCCTAGGTGGCGAATGTGTTATCCTTCTATAGGACCCCCCCTTCTTTGCATATTTTATATGGTTTTTTTATGCTATTTCACTCCCCAAAGGCAAGGTCCTAGAAACTTTTGCCAAGGCCCATTCACCCTAGGCGGCGAATGGGTCTTCCCTTAATAAGGACCCCCTTTTTGAATTAAATTCTAGTGGGATTCTAATAATATTCATTTCCAAATCTAGTGTTGACTTGAATTATTTGAATTTCAAGATTAATCTATATATTTAGTATAAATAAAGGGTTAATTCACATAGTTTCATCCTAGAATTCCAAGCATTCATGCACTATAGAAATTTTGAGTTCACAAGAGTTTACAAGAGCAATTCAAAAGAAATTTCAAGGAAGATTATCAAGGTTTTATTGCATCAATCTAAGATCATTTCATCATGTCTAAGGCGTAGTGCATTCAAGAATGTTGTTGAACTTAGATAGTTGGTGTAACATTGAAGATCCAATTTGCAAGCATTATTTCACATCTATATGAGATCAAGATCTACATTCGTCATGGCCACTTCACGTTAGATTGCAAATTTACATTCCAAGACAACATCCAAGGTATCATCAATTACATATTTCATGTTTCATGCTTCAATTTCATTATATCATCATTTAGTTTAATTTTACCTAAATGGGGTTCGACTTAGGAAAAACCCTATTCTCTAACAATCAAAAAAAATATTCTATTGAGCGTGTATTTGTAGATTTACAGGTTTAAGATCAAGTGGAGAAGTTTAGAGAAAAATTATAAAAGTTGTCAAGTTGCAAGATTGTCATTTATAGTGCAAGAACAAAGAAAGGAAGCTACCAAATTTATTACAGGCTTTTGGAAGCTGAGAACTAGGGATATGAGAGTGAAAACATCAAACAAAATAACCCAGATCTTAGTTTCAAAAACCCTAACAGATACCCATTTTCCACTAAAGGTGAATGAGACATTTGTGCCCTAAAAATAGGCTTCTTGCAGGAAGGTACACATCATTTTGAGCTCTAAAAACTTCCCTCATAGTTGCTATAATATTAGGGTTAGTTTTTTATTGTTATTTGCATGTTCTAACCCTCATAATTGAATGTTTCATAGTGAAAATTAGTGGTTTATCACCTTGATCCATTTACCTTGGTGGAGAACACTATTTTTCTATGTTTGATGGAATAATAAATCCAATGTAATGGACGATATTTGAAGTTCACAAGATCAATTTATGTTGACTTTAATAATGGTATGAGAAACACATTATTTATTTTGACTATAAATGATAACAAATTTACCTTTTTGACATTCATTTTCACATTTGTAGTTTGAGAGTTGAGAGAGATACTATCCTTAACCCTACGAGAAAAGATGCCACAACAATGACCATACCATGCTCTAATGCTAGAGCCCCTGAGGGAGCATGTTGCTCAAGGTATGCTAGCATGAGAGGTGAGTGATGTTTTCATGCACTTAACTTAATTTTTTCCATTATTTCACATATTTTTAGGGTTTTTTATAAAATGAGGGTTCCTTATACCATCTTTGATGTCCTAGACCTCTAAGGGTTCCCCTGACTAGCATGTGCACCCTAGACTAGCAAGGGCACCCTTGATCAAGAACATAGTTTGATTACTTAGAGTTGATTATCTAATGCCAATTTTTTTTCTTTGATACAATATTTATAATGACTTAATTTATTTTTCTTGACAAAATTCACTACAAACACATGAGCGATTAAAGGGGCACCTGATTTCATTACTTTCAGAAGCAGGTCACATAGATTTCTATTCCAGAGTGGCAATAACTATGCACCATTGGTCTCTACTAGGTATACACCATGCCTTCAATGAGGTATCATATTGCCATGCTCATGGAACTCATGGAGTGGTGGGATGTAGACACCTCTACTTTCTATCTTTTGATGAGAGAGATGCCAATCACTCTAGAGGATGTATACCATATCCTCATTACTTATGCAAGGGAGCAGTGTCTGGCATGATGATATGTGGACCCAAGTAGAGGTCCTAGAGGATAAGTACTACTGCATCAACCATGATATACCTTGTGAGGGTAATGGTCATATTCTCTTGCAATGGTTGTTACACACAGGTATAGATATTCCACTTCTATAGTGGATCATGATTGTCATCGTAACCTTAGTTGTATGACTAGATGGATGAGGTACACACCTTCATGGGGGCCTTGTATATATGATATATAGGTGATGAAGAGGTAATAGATAGTGTATGCCTGGGGGTGAAGCATGCTAGCCCATTTATACTCATAAGTTAATATATTTATTTACAACAATAGCATAATGTTATGGACATGTTTTGTTGAATAATTCATATCATAAGTTAAGATATTTATTTACAACAATCACATGAGTAAGGTACATCCTTGATCAAATGTGACTAGTTTTTAAGCATGCAATCTCCTAATATTCTTTATTTTGAAAAAAAATATAAACTTTCATAATCTATAAGATTTTCCATTTTCTATTGACAAGTTATTTCAAAACCCAATTCCCTCACCATCCTATTCAATAATGTATATTTTTTATATCAATTAAGAAAATGTAACTCACGCCATTGAACATTTAACAAAAATCCAAATAAGGGTTAGGTTCACCTTTATCTTGTTACTGTATATTGATATGAAAAGAATAAATTGAAACTACTATCTTCTCATACTAAAATAAATATAGGAAAATGATAGAAACAAAGCACACAAACTTAACAAAAATAAGAATCTAAAACCAAAAGTAACTATTTGTATATGAAATTCTTTGACTAAAATTTTAAATTAGAAGATATATCATCCTTGTATCATGACTGGTTGATTTGCTTCAATCTATTTGTTAAAATGATATTTAATTATATATCTTCAATGGAACTTGAGATTTCATTTTGTATTCTTATAGATGATAGTTAAATCGCATCGAAGAATAATAAGACTCTGGTTGATTGAATTACTTTAACCTACATATTAAATTAAGATTTCACATTATACATTTTATCATTTTATGCTTTCATGCTTTCATGAAATTGAAATTTCACATAATGACTAAATTATAGTGGAGAATAATAAGATTTGGTTGATTGGTCTACTTAAAAATACTAGTTAACACTCAAAATTGAAGTTGGGATTTCATTTTACATTTCCATGAATAATGGCTAAGCTCTAGTGGGGAATAATAACAAAGCCTTGTTTGTCCTACTCATCTCGCCTCTATCATGTGAAAACCATAAGATTTGTGGCTTAGCCTGCTTGGATTTAAGCCAAAGGACGTGCTTCGATAGAGACAGCTAGCCTGCTTGGATTTTCCGGCCTATCATATATCCATGTCACCTCGGTATGTATTTAAAAGTTTCCACATCATTGACCTTATCTTTGCAGAAAGCTCTAATTGTATTCAGACTACAAATCTAATTTAAATGACCCCATTTCATGAATGATGACCGCTTTGAGATTAAATTCATCAAGCACAAACAAACAGTTATGAGATTAGCGGAGTGGATAGTCTTCTTTTGCCATGGCGAGATTGCATTGGAAATATTGTAGCTTTCAATTTCTGGGATCCGTCCCAAAACAATGTATTACACCGAGTTATTACTTTTGACGACTGTGAATGAATTCTGAATTGGGTTCTATTGCTTCCAAAAAACCTTTCACTTTCCACGCTTCCAACGTAATTTTATTGTCTGGCTATTTCCTTTGATAATAATTGTGAAAGCGTTGAGACTTCACGGGAAAAACAAGAGTAAGTTGAATCGTCACCGTACAATTAGAGTACGGGAGCAAGAGATCAGTAGTCCCCAGCTCCGCTAACCAGGCGTGGTTTCTTTATTCCCTTGCATGAACACGAATCATGGTCCATACAAGCAAATAGCATATTTGAAATGAAAGAACTTGACAGGTGCCCATAGTTATTGAGCCTCTAAAGAATCATGAAAAAAAGTTGACGGCACATTTGTGGGTTCCATTAAGCTCCATATTTCAATGAGGTCGTTGGTCCGTTGATGGAACACGTCCTCTATTTCAAACTATAGGCTTTACGATATCAATTTTCTTAATAATCTGTTATGTTTAGGCTTCAAACGTAATTTTATTGTCTGTCTATTTCCTTTGATCGAAACGTTAGGGGAGAAGACCCAGTAGCCGCCGGGGCTAACTTCGCGCAACCATAGAATTCAAACCGTATGTCGAATTGGAAAAAAAATTTATGGGTTTTTTTCGCACATGAGTTAAGTGCTTATAACTAAGGTTTCAGCTTCTGGGCAATTCGATTGAATGCGGGAGCATTGGATATGAGCGCGGAGGTAAAAAAGTCACCTTTTAGAGGGCTGTCCCAGTAGCCGCTCGCTCTAATTTCAATCAATTAGAGCTGTTTTAGCACTTAAATCCCACTTAAATCAGTCACTTTAGCACTTAATGAGCGGCTATTGGTGTTTTTGTAATTAGTTATTCAATAACATAAAGTTTTTTAGTGGATCAGAGTTAAAAAAAATTTTGGGGGTGGAGTGAACCTGGAGGTGGCGGTTATTCAATGGGTGGTAGCTATTGGCTCTTCTCCCCTATAATAATTGTGAAACCGTTGAGACTTCATGGAAAAAAGAAGAGTAAAGTTGAATCACTACTGTACAATTAGAGTACGGGAGCAACAGATAAGTAGTCCCCATCTAACGAGGCGTGATTTCTTTATGCCCTGCCATGAACACGAATCATGGTTTATGGGTGAGTTTTCTTGAATTGTCTATATCATAAGTTGCAAAAAATCTTATAATCACATTACTCAATTGCTATCTACAATACCAATTTTCCTAACAATCTGTTATGCTTATGGGTGAGTTTTCTTGAATTGTCTATATCATAAGTTACCAAAAAATCGTATAATCTAACAAATATCAAATTTTTGATCAATCTATTATGCTTATGGACAAGTTTTCTTGAAACATCTATATCATAAGTTATGAAAAATCTTATAATCTAGTATCTTATCTTTAGTATATAGAAAAGTTGATAGCAAAAATATCAATGGTATCAAAAACCACACGCCATGACACAAATCTATTGTCTCTATAATTATGGTCAAACATATTGAAAACATATGTAACTCCTATGCCACTTATACTCTTCCTACATGTCAGATTATTTTGTGATGATGTGACTATTTAATTGCACCTTATTATATTGAGTTTACTTAGGCAATTTTTTTTATTATTTCAATAGGATAAGATGATTGAGTATATGTCATTTCACTCTTTCATGGGATTATACTTTTTCTTTGTCCTCTCATAATTGAAAAATTAGTTAAAAGAATCCCTTATTTTTAGTTTTTTTGTCTCGTCCACATCCTCATTAGATTTGGAATTTTAGGGCTATATATTATAGCTCTTTCCTTCAAATGAGTAAGTAATTATGACATTAGTCACCTATGATGAATATTAAAATTCTTGTTTTGTTATTAGCTATTAGACATTTGATCTTGGATAGAATTATTTTTTATTTATACAAAATTTCAACATATCATAATTGTCGAATTGACCAAGATCCCAATCTTAGATGCTCCATAAGGTCATTTAATATTTTTATTATAAAAATCAAATTAGAAAAGCACTTTAAAGTTCCCAACTTTGAAATTTTGTATATAATCTATCTATTTAATGCCTTCTTACCTAATATTCCAAAAATCTTAGACATAAATAAATAATGGCTCCACCCACACATAGATGTCCCATTTTTACCTACTGCAACACCTAAATCATCCACACTTGACCATACTTAATTTTACCCTATCCTAGCATTAATTAAAAAAGGCTAATTATTTAAATTAACCTCCTCAAGTATCTTCCCAATGTCAATCCCATTTTTCTTTATAGTTCATCCTTAATTAAATTAATTCAAAATTTATCTACTTAAGTTCATCTTTATATTCATATCATCTAAGAAGAATAAATATAAAATATTCACTTAAACCTAGGTATGTGCAGAATCATCATGGAAAAACCAGGGCCTTAAGTGGCAAAAAATTCAAAAAAATCAGAGTTAGGCAATTTGACATAAAAAATTGAATAAGTTATCTATATTATTTCAAAAATATGTAAGAATAGAATCTGTAGAAAATTGAATGTATTTTTTAAACTACCAGGTTTATTTAAAAAATAAAAAATTATTTGGTGAAAATTTGAAATTTCAATGCAAGGTACTTAAATTTCAGGAAAAATAAGTAGGTGTCTGTCGACCACCCTAACCACAATAAAATGATAATTATTTTTTATAATATTTTAGACATAATTAGAGGACTCATGTCCGATGTGATGGATATTTTTTATAATTTTTTCCAAGTAAATAATTAATTATGATTTTTATTACAACTTTAAAAATATAAAACTTCGTATGTCGACCACCTTAACTTGGTCAAAACTTCATGAAATTCAATTTTTATTTTTTTAATCCTATAGTATGTGAAGCATAGAATGTGATGCATGTTTTGGATTCCAAAAATGTGATACTGTTTGAAAGCTATGGATGTTTTTCAATCAGCCTATCAATCAAGACTTTAGTCGTAATTCAAATAGAAAATGAATAATAATAATTTATTAAATTCAAAGTAAGGAATAACTTATATTAGTGGAAAGCTAAGAATCTCCTTTAAAAACCCTTTTAATTTCATCAATTATGGGTAAAAAAAAGTCATCAGCCATATACCCTACAAATACCCATCATATCACGACTTTTTGGCCCATCATGATTCTGCACATACCCACCTCCTAAAAATATCCCTCAATTAATTAATTGGCTAATTTCACTTAATTAAATTATTTAATAATGATCATGTTAATTAATCATGTCACATTCTCAAATAAAATTATATCCATTAATTTATCCTATAAAGTCCTCACTATCTATATTTCTCTATGTGATCCTCACATGTGTGTGAGGGGACTCACTTATCACATCTCACATCCCTATTTGATACTCACACATTTGTGAAAAGAAAAAATGCATAATCTCTCTTCTCTATGTTGTCCTCACACATTTGTGAGAGGACACTTTTCATGTCACTCTTCTCTATGGTCCTTCTCATACATGTGTGAATACTATTGATCTCAATCTTTCAAGTCTCCTTGATCATCCTTCTCTCCAAGTGCACCAATCACAAATGTGTCACTTGGAGATATCACATTCATACAAGCCTCTCAAGATTCCTCAACCATTGATCAAGTATTCAAATAATCTATAAATCAACCTTCACCCAAACCATTTTCATCAAGTATCTTTAATACAAATTCATTTTTTCTATTTTAGAGAGCATCTACATCCTTCCATCATACATAATGACCACAACAACATAGTCTCCATGTGTGTGTGAAACAAGAGGTATTGGTGAGGGAATACTTGTTTTTCTAATGTCTTTGTTGCTACTTATCTTAATTAGAGGTTTTGATTAGGGTTTAAGTTTATTGTTTGCATCCTTATTTATCATCTATATTTTACTATCCATATTCTAGTAAATCTAATGGGACCTTGTCCAAATAAAAATATTTCTTCTTGGAGTTTATTTTTGTGATTTTCTATAGGTTTTTTATATTATTGGATGCATTCCAATTATATGAAACCTTTTAGCTATGTCATTGCATTTTTTGTAAGCAATTATTTTAAAATTTTAAATTCAAATAACGCACTATGTGGTTCATGTTCCTATTATGTGTGTACACACCGAAAAAGTAACCCTTCTACTTTTTCTACCTTGTTTGGGTCGTCTTTGTGATTTTAGCTTAATTGTTCCTTTATTTAGTGTTGTAATGTGGATAACACATTCACATTAGGTCTTGGGCCCTGGTGAACTAAAATAATTCAAGTGGTACCTTACTTAAGTGTTGTAAAGTATTGTAAGACACTTTCACACTTTTCTAGGGTCTTATTAATATATTTAACCTAAATAACCTCCTTTTATCATTTACCAAGCCTTATTTCAGAGTGTTGTAAAGTTTTGTAATAAAATTTCATGCTTTTCTAGGTTTGTCATCAATAATTTGACCCTTATTATGCTTTAATTGGCCCAATTTTACACTTACAGGCCTTACTTAAGTGTATTTTTTAAGATAATCCCAATAAACATCATTTAATACATCTAATTTTTGAAACCCACTTAAAATTCCTAAGTGGGACCCATTCAACACTAAGGGCGAATGAGTCCCCTTTGGTACAAAAATCAAAATAATTTTGAATTTCTACCAGGTTATTATTTTCTAAGATCTAAGGTTGGTCTGGGATGTGGTATATTTAGGAAATATTTCATAACCAAGTATAAATATAGGGTTTTTCAACTCATTTCACCTCTCTCCTATTATCTCAATCAATTCAACAAGCAATCAAGTGATCTAGCATTCAAGCATTTTGTTTACAAGAGCATTCAAGTACTTTGAAGCCATTAGTTGCATGTCTTTAGAATTTCACTTCAAGGGTTTGGTGAGTTGTAGCATTGCATGTTGTTCATTCATCATTCTCTTTCCATATTTCATTTCATTTTCAAAGGTTTAATTACCAAACCAAGGTTTGACCAAGGAAAACCCCTATTCACTAACCCCACAACAATTTTTCCCTCTTTGCATGTGTTTTGCAGGTCTAAGTTTGTATATTTTTCAAAGAGAAAGATTGTAAAAGTTGTCAAAAAAATTTCAAAGTCATTCAAAGTTGTCAAAGCCTTAAAAGAAGTTTGGAGAACACCTATAGGTCAAATTCTACAATTTTGGATCTAGAAACTTGTCAGGAGTAGAAGTGCAGACTGGGAGCTACAAATTCTAGTTTTGAATTTCCTAAAATATGGAAGTGTAAAGATATGCCATCAATGGCGTATGAGTCCCACTACCAAGCCCAAAATAGATATTTTGTAGTTTTGAGTACTTAGTTGTCTGAAACCTATTCTGACGGAATCTTTTAGAAATAGGACTAAGTCACCCAGCTTGGCGTATGAGTCCTAGTGGGAATCAATAGTGACTTCTTTAGGATTCCAAAGCTCCATTCCATCCCTTTCCAGACTCTAGGTGCACACTTTCAATTTCATAGTTTTTTGTTACAGTTTATTTGCATTTCTAGGTCATTTTGCATATCACAACATGTTTTCAAACACTTTGCATTTTCTTAGTTTTGCATTAATAGGTAATCTTCTTTATCAATTTCCATCCTTAATGAAAATACCCTTCAACAAATTTCAATCTCTTTTGCATTGGAATCTCAAGGATATGTTCTTGAGTGTGAACATTGTGAAATCGAATTCCTCTTCCTTCATTCCCCTTTTGGTGTGATTAAGGAAGTTGTGCATTCCATTTCCATTGTACAAAATGTGGAACATGTTCCTAATGTATGTTGCTTATACATGACATGTGGTTCTTGTGCATGGTATGTTGTCTTGATACCCTACTTTGTTGTGCATGTGATTTTTTTCATTCCAAGGCCTAACATGGTTTCTCTATAGGTTTTTTCACCTCTAGGGATTCTCTAACATTATTCTTAGTACATTTATTCTTTTATTATAGGATAGTTATTTTTTTTGGTTTTTTTATGACTATTTTTATTAGGGTTTTTCATACTCACTCTTATGACATTTCACCACTATTTGGATTTTTTTTCTTTCTATTAACCTCCATTTTCTTATGTATCATTATAAAGATCTGTCTTAATTGTTATTTATAGGATTTAATTTATTTTGATAGTATATTATTATTTTTTGTCATATTTTGGCTCCTTCAATGTAGATAACACACATTTATGGTGACTATACATGTTCTTGGTGCTTGTGCATATTTTATTATTCTTGTGCTTATTACATTGTGGAACTTTTTTAGTGTCTCATACACCTATTTGTTGTTTGGTCTCACAACATGCTCCATTTTGCTCCTTGGCAAGATGTGGGCCCCTTTTTCTACTACCTTTCTTTTCTACCCTTAGCTTTTTCTTGCTTCGGTGTGTTGCTTTTAGAGGAATGGTAAAATACAAGCTCTATTTCAGCCTACCTGGTCATTGCTTAAATTCTCCATCCTTCCTAGATTCGGGGTGTCACGGTTTTCTTTACTAAGTTTTATCAATTTATCAAACCTGGAAGTCTCGAAGTTGATGTGGTTATGTCAAGGATATTATATCTTTGGCTGGTCCTAAGTTTCCTGCTTGGTGGATGAGTCATCTGGTGCACGTGAGTCTTTTTCTTCATCAGATTTTCTAATAGCTAGCTTTTGTTTCTTTAGCCAAAGGTCAAAAACTAGAGGTTTTGTTGCAAACATGTTTGAATTATTTTTTGGTCCTACTCAAACCTAGAACTCGATTCCTAGTTCCTCTCTTTGCACCTGATTCCCATGAACCTGGTGGGTAAATGTCTCAGTTCTCAGTAATCTTTCTAAGGTTTGGAACCAGATGATTCAAATCTTGTGATCATCAATAGTCACATATTTTAAAATTCCTTTTCCTTGTAAGAATCAAGGTGACACGCAAGAGTACCAGTTAAGTTTCTACACCGTCGTCTTCTCTAGTGTAGGCCTGCATAGAAACCAATGTGTTTGTGATTTGAACTGTAATCCTCCATGATTGCATCTTTATTCAAGAAAATTAATGCATTGTAATAGATAATTAATGAAGGTGGAAAATGGCACATGTACTTGGCACCACCTCAAGCATGTAGTTACTTTTACAACTCTTTACCTTGTGCCATATACTAATTTGCAAGGACATTGAAAGATCAAGACTCATATTGCAAAGTGCAAACAAAGGTAAACCTCGAGAAACCAAGAACTCAAATACCAAGGGTTTCAAAGCTACATTTTGAAAGTGATTTTTTTAAAATTTAGTGAAACTTGGTGTGTCTCAGATAACTAAAATTTTGTTAGTCATCTTATGCATGCATGTTTTGAGATAATGGTATTTCCCCTAGTAATTGAGATTATTGACTGTTTTGAAATGAATTTAATCAAATAGTAGATTGAATTTTTTATAAATTGTTGAAGATAACTAGTTAAATTTAACCCCAACTCACACACAAGGCACATATCTATAAAAATGTAGGATACATAGGTAAAAATGAGTACTTTCGAAGCAAGTCTAAAAAATGAGTTTAAATATTTTTCTTCACAAGCTATACCGTTTGGTGGGATAATAAATGATACTCATTTGGGATGGTTTTCTGATGTTGAATTCATTGTACAAGCCTAGAAAGAGAAATTCTCTCAATGTATGAAAAATTTAATAGCAAGTGGGTTACTTTTAGCAGGAGGGTTTTCACCAGCAATGGAGGTCATTGAACTAGTTATGCAATATTTGAACTATTACAACCTAGATAAGAGAGTTGTTGAAAAGGAGGGAGAATCTATGCAAATATTTTCATGAAAGGAATTGTATATACATTTGGGCTCCTCACATTTTGCTCAGATGAATGCGGTAGATGTGATAATGAAGGATAGAACTTACTTGAGTGTTGAAGAACATAACAAGGAAATTATGAACACACAATGGTGCCACGAGAAAATTAAAAAGAAAATGAATCCAATTCTAAGATCTATGTTCAATCCATATGTTCAAGATGTTATGACCATGTTAAGTAGAATAGATGGACTTAGGGATGCCAGTAAATTTGAACCATGGATGTTCGCAATTATAGCCAAATTAATCGAATGCCCTGTGTAAATGCATTAGGGAAGTTTTATCAGTGAAAAGCTACATGATTAGATGAAGTTATTCCCACAATAAGGATGGTTTTATATGTCTTCATATGTGGTCTATTGCTATACCATAAGGGAAAATAAACAAGGGTTGAATAGAGTTGGTACCTTGGGCAGAGAACCAAGAAATAGTCTGATATATGCTCATTTACCCTAAATTAATATTCATGAATACAAGGAGCATTATCAGAGAGTTAATGATGTATTTTCCATGAAGCTGGTAAGAATAATGGAGGGTGACAAAACTAAATTCTTTTCTCTAGAAGCACAAAAGATTATCAAATAGGTTGGAGGTTGGTACATTTAGTTTCCTACTTTCACCTACATTAGGGCGGAAGGGTTTGAAGTATATCCTTTCATGTTGCCTAGGTACCTAATAGATAAATTGCTATTATTGGAATTGGTAAGACAGATGAAGTCATCCCATGTGCTTTTTAGTGTGGCACATAAAGGAAGTTTTGTCTGATTTCCCATCATAATGGGGGATTATAAGTGCAATTCAGCCAAAGAAATTGATTTGTGTGAAGAAGAATTAAAGATGTATAGATTAGAGTTCTTTACACTCCAAATAATTAACTATGATATAAAGGGGAATATTTCCAAGGGGATAGCCGACAAGCATTCCCATGTTCATCATTTAGAGGAATTATGGCTCAATTATGATGGAAAGAACAAAGTAAGGAAAATATCATATCAAATATTGTCATAGCAATCAACACAGATTCTTGGGCTTCATGACATTCTCGATCAGTTGGATGAAGATGATGCAGATGTTTTGAATCCAGTTTATAATTCAACCAAGGTTTATGATGAACCCATTTTGGGTCCAAATTATGAAAGTAGAGAAATAATGACCATTGAGGAAATTTCTAAACAATTTTTGTGCAGACTCAATGATGGATTGATGGATTTTGTAGAAACTTGAAAAAAGTTGGAGTTAGGCCCACATACTCGCTCAATATAAGGAAGAAACAGAGAGAAGAAGATGATTCCAAGTATGAGGATCCCATTAAGAAGAAAAAAAAGGCTAGCAAGGAAAATATAGTGGTGCATATTGAGGAGAGAAATCCCGATGCCCCAAGCCAAAGGGTTTTAGTGGCACCATCTAGCCAGCATAAAGAAAATAGACCAAGTAAGGTCAAAGTGATGGTGAATCCTAAAGTGACATCTTCTTCCACAACAAAGCCAAAGATTCAGCCTATGATTGATGAGGAGGTGAGAATAAAATGAATACTCATGCTCTAACAAGGTCTACATCCTAGAGGGTTGCATCATTATTTACTTCTCCCCCTTCAGTCAACATAACTACAATAAAGCAAACACTAGGAAACTCTTGTGGTCCTAGATGAGAGCTCTAAACTAAATGAAGATCAAATTAGGGAATAGATGGAGAAATTGGGTGCCATGATGGAACAAGTAAAAGAGAAGAAATCTAAGGAGAAGCCCATTTAATAACTAGTGGTGGAAGAAATGTCATATGCAGGGTCAATTCCCATAGATACTAAAGAAGAAGAATTTATAAGAGGAACACTCACCCCAGAGGTGGGAAAACTTGAAATACTTGTTGAAAAAGAAATAGGGGAAACTATAGGATAAGTTCCCATTGATAATGTTGTTATTAGAGATAAAGTTGACTCCCAACTTCTCTTAGGGGATAGTGGAAATGATGTTGAAAAATAATAGGTTTTGAAGAGAAAGGAGAAGATTGGGTTGAATTTGAAAATAGAGAACCTTCACAAACATTAGATGGCGGGGTGATGAATAAAGATAATCTTGATGTAATAGGATATGAAGAAAGTGATGCCTTGAAGATTGATATTGAGCACATGGTAGGACAGGAAAATATAAGTCTTGGAAATGAAGAGATAGTGGTGAATCCTGGTAATCTAGAATCCATGCTAGTGAATACTAAAAATGTTCCTAAAATGGTAAAAAAATGGTTAGGGAGATGCTAGCATATGGTTTAGGACATAGAGCATACCCACACACCTTTCCAATTTCATTCAAGGGTAACCCTTGAGATCTCTTTGCAATGGAGATAGAGATGTTGCTAAGGGATATCCTAGGGGTTGAAGATGATATATTAAGGGGTTCAACACCAAGTTTAAACTTGGAAAAGTTAATGAAATTCACAATGAAATATAAAACCCTAATTGAATGCAAAATAACACTAAATGACCTAGAAAATGCTTGAAACAATACAAAATGATAAAACTGAAAGTGTGCACTTGGTAATCTGGAAAGTTGCTGGATGGAGGCCTAGAATCCTAGAAATTCTACTTTCATAGTTGAATGGGACTCATTTGCTAAGTTGGGTGAATTAGTCTAGTTTCTGGGAAAATGCACTAGAGTGGGTTTTAGCTAAAAGGGTATCTAGATTTGTGAAAATCCCTGTCAATCCTGCACAGTGGGACTCATTTACCACTAGTGGTGAATCAGTCCACCTTTTCTTTTCTAGAAATTATGAATCTGATTTTGTGCCTCTCAATCCAATCTACTCTTGATTGGTTTCCGGATCCGAAACTATAAATTGCTACATGTAGGCCTTCTCCAAGCTTCTCCAAGGCTTGATGACAACTTTAGGGATTTGAGAACATTTCTCTAACTTTTCTCCTTGGAAAATGTGCAACCTAGCATTGTAAATTATACACAAAAAGATGGAAAATTGTTGTGGGGTTAGTGAATAGGAGTTTACCTTGGTCAAACCCCTTGTTGGTAGTTAATCCTTGAAATGAAAGAAAATATGAATGGAGAATAATGAATAAACAAATAAAAATGTTGCAACTCACCAAACCCTCGCAATAAGGTGTTGCAATTATGATTGAAATGGGTACAATGGATGTGGTTCTTGACTCTTTCTTGAATGATGTTGATCTTGCTTGAAACACTTGCTTGAATCAAAGAACTCTACACCACAATTTCTAGCACAATAACAAGCATGATGCAAGAAGTCTTTGACATGATGATTGGCACTTGAAGAATTCTCTAAAATGCTTGATAATTTTCCCTTGAATGCTCTTGTGAATGATCAAATGTTTTTGTGAACTCTTTTGAATGATATGTGTTGAATATGAGTGAAAGAACCTTGTATTTATACTCAATTATGCAAGAATTCTTGAAATTACAACACCACAAGCCAACATTAGATCTTGGAGAATAAAATCCTGCCAAAGATTTAAATTAAAAATGATTTTAAGTTAAACAAGACTCATTCACTAGTCTAGATGAATGGGTCCCACGTAAGGGGACGCATTCACCTAGGATGTAAAATGAGTCCTACCTTAGGAATTTGAGGCGGGTTTTTAGGATTTTGGAGTTTTAAATGGTTTTTTTTAGACTATCCTCAAAAATACACATAAATAAAGCTTGTGGATGCAAATTGGGGCCAATTAAAGCATAATAAAGCCCAATATTTCTTGATAGGCCAAGAAAAGTGTGAAAGTGTGTTACCCCACTTTACAACACTTTAAAATAAGGCAAGATTAATGATAAAAATAGGTTATTTAGGTGTAATTCATTAAAAGGCCTTAGAAAACTATGAAAGTGAGTTACAACACTTAAGAAAGGTACCATTTAAGTCCATTTAGTTCACAAGGGCCCAAGACCTAATGTGAATATGTTAAGAATATTACAACACTAAATCAAGGCCACATTAAGAGGACCTTTTCTGGGCCAATTAAGTTAAGGAGAAGACCAGGTTGAATTTGAAAATACAAAGTCTTCATAGGCTTTAGATGGTGGGGTGATGAATAAAGATAATCTTGATGTAACAGTACATGAAGAAAGTGATGCCCTGAAGGTTGATATTGAGCACATGGCTAGACATGAAAATATAAGTCTTGGAAATGAAGAGACGGTGGTGAATCCCAATAATCTGGAATCCATGCTAGTGAATACTAAAAATGTTCCCATCTTGGAGAATGTGATAGGCGGGGTTGAAAACAAGAGAAGAGAAGTTCCTGAGGGTGTTGAAAACTAGGAACAAAGAAATGTTATAGAGGTAGAAAGTAATGAAGATGCACCTGATTAGTTGATTAGAGAATTGGCTTCCCCATTGGAAGTGGAATTAGTACCTCTAGATCTCAAGAGTTTAATGTAGGAAGTGGAAACACCTAAACCTAGGTGAAGAGAAAAAATGAAACATGCCATGCAAAAGAATGTAGATGGAGGAAGAACACTTCGTATAGCTAGTTTGGTAATAGATAAAAGTAAAAATGAAATAACACGTAAGGAGTATAGAGTGAAAGTATCAATGTTGGACATTCATCCTAGGGGCAAGAATTAGAAGAAATGAAGATGAATTTAGAGAAAACTGTCACCAGGGTGCATAAAAGTAAACAAAATAAAAGAGATTTGAAAGAATGGATTTCCCATCTAGAAAATTCTATAGTATCATTAGCCCAATCTAGCCAAGCATAAGCTGAATTTCCTCAAAATCTAGTACTCATGTCACAGAAGCAGGTGGATACTATAGCAACACTTCACCATAAAATGAGTGTGTTTGAAGAATGGATGGAGCACTTGGTAAGGAAAGGAGAAGAATTAATCATAGATGCAATTGAGAAATACAAGGAGGAATACCATTGGTGTCAAGAGTCTAAAAGATTAGAAGGAGAATGTAGGTCCTGCTAGGAGAATATTGATGTTGAAAGGAAAAATTTAAAGGCTCTCATTTAGATAGATGTCCAAGAATTGATAAGTGAAAAGATAATCTTGGAAAAAGAGGTTCTGATGTGTGCAAAATGGAAGAAATAGTTGAATTAGGAAGGTGACACCTTAATACAATGTGTGGAAGGATTTGAGAAAGTCACCAAAAAATGCAATAAATTGATTGACATAGATCAAAGTTTCATTGAAATATTAGCATGATAGGATTGTGATCCCTAAATGATAGGACATGATGGCAAGGAAGTAAAATATTTCAAGGAATATCTTGAAAAAGTAAATAAAGACCTTATTTAATCATTAAATCAGGAAGTCATTGATGAAATTATATAGTGCAGAAATGCCATGGTCAACTATGAAACAAAGAAGATGTAGAGGAATGCAAATACCCCGCAAATATCATAAAATTATGCCAACCTCAAATATAGCTGGAAGGTAATTCAAGGAATTTTAAATGAGCATATGCATCAGGTATTGGATTCCTTTCGAGAGTACCAATTGAGGAAATGTGAAGAAGATTTATTAGGCTCAGAGTCTGACTCAAGGCAATAAATCACTATATATTGAATATCAGAAGAAGAAACAAGGATATACTATTGAAAGAAATTTTGCAGGTTCTTCCTAGTCCCAGTGGAGGTGTGTTCTCTAGGAATTTGAAGAATACTAGTGGCCTTGTCTTGTACAAAGTGTTTGAGTACCAGAGTTTGGAGACTTTGAATATTAATGTTGATGAAGAAGTCAAAGCTTTGAATTTTTCTAGAATATTCCAATGACAACATGTGTCTTCCACGTGTTATGTTTTGATTTGTTGTTTATGAGTCCTTTGATAGATTTAAGTTCAAAATTTTGAGGCCTTGATCCTATAAAAGGCCATTTAATTCTTTAATTTTATTTTAAGTTCATAATTTGTGGATGTTGGAAGAGCCAAAACTTCTTTAAGTTTTGTTATTTTTTCCTATTTTCTTAATCACTCTAGATTAAAGACTTGTATGCACATAGAACTAATCAATATCAAAGCTAATTTGAAAGATACCGAATGTTATCTTTTGTTGTTGGTTGTTTGTTCAACTGGACAAGATTGTATGTTGTGTCATTTAAGGGTGCATATAGTACCTACCCAGTGTCCAAATTAAGCCCCCTTCTTTAAAAGCTCACACCATTTTATGCCTAGTTGTGAACCAATTTGGTGAAGTATAGAGTTGTTTGCTTTGATTTGGTTAATTCTTGTGGCATGTGTGGATAATACTGGGGAGGTCTTTTACTTTTCAATTACTTTTGATACTTTATTTTAGATTAGATGTTTAAATTTTAGAAAATGCTCCAAAAAATAGATGAATGAATGGAAATTTTATTGCAAATATATTTTTTCCATTATATTTTTGAATGCTTAAAGCTAAATCTACTTAAGTGATAGAAAATTTGTTTGAAATTCATGAAATATTACATATTTTTTATTTCATGAAATTTTCTTATGATTGGCCCAAGAATATTTTTCACCGAACCTTATGATTCCTTTTAGAACTAGAATTTATCATTTACCCATCGTGATTAACAACATTGTCACAATGAACCCTAATGCAAACCTAGTATGGTCAAGACCTAACTTAAATGAGCCTTGGGATTAAGCTAATTCATCCTAAATATTTAGGTTGTCTTGGTTCCATCTTTCAAGTAAAGATAGGTTCCCATGGTCTGTCTGTGAGAATTTATCTACGATAGGTTCCCATGGTCTATCTGTGAGAATTTATCTGCACTATTGGTGTGCAACTAACATTGTGATCAACATTATTGCCTTAATTTTTGGTATTTCTCTATCTTCCTTGGTGTTTGTTCCTATCATGTGGTACATGTTCCTTTATTTCTTGAATTTTTTCATATTCCTTGATATTTATTCCTATCATGTGGAATATATGTTCTATCTGTTGGAATATGTCATTCCTTTCTCTTAGAGCATTGATTTTCATGGTTTAGAAAAATTCTTTTGTTCTTCTTGGTTGGATTACCTTTAATATCTTGTTACTAAACTTTTGGTTTATTTGTGAAGACCAAGACCGTCAAACTACTAACATGTTGTAGTATCCCTCTTGTTTGTATCTTTCTGATGTGAGATCAATTTTTTAACTTCACTATTTCCTTGTGATTTAGTTGTGATTTCTATTATTGCTTTGAATGGTGTGTATGAACCACCACATGTTTGAGATGAGATATCTCAACATATTGGTTGTTGGTATTTTGTATGTTTATATTCCTATGCAATGCTTAATTCTTTCATTATCATTATGCTTTAGTTTAGTGACATGTGTATTACTTATGTAGTGATTAAATGTGAAACTGATTATTGATAATCATAATGAACAATTTATATAATGGATGTTACTTTAACATTTAATGCTATTGTACCATATTAAATTATTATGTTGTGTTTCAATTATATATAGATTGAGTAGGTACCCTTGATGTGCATTGAGTGGTTATATGTAAAGGGTTATTACTTCACCTAGATATGCATGTCTAAGTTATTCCCTAATGATGGTTAATTCAAAGATGCCACATTGGGCCTCCCTATCTATTCCCTATTGTAGTAATTAGGATAGTCACCTAATGATTAATTATTAATTAATTAATTATTAGGTCCCTTATTACTTTAATTACTTAAGCTAAACTTAGGAGTGGATTTTATTATTAGATTATGCTATCTATAGTTCAATTTGTCTCATTGCATATGATTAGGATACTTGTCACAATCTAAGAAAATCCTCATATAGGGTTTTCTTCTATCTTTTATAAGAATTCATTATTGTAGTTTTAATCATTCACATTCACATTCATTATTAAATATAGAAGGCATATTAGATGCTTGTGTAAATTAATTATTCTCTCTTGGCTTCAAATCAAATGAATTTCTTTGATCTCTCACTTTTTATAAGTGTTTTAGTTGCATGTTATTTATAGCAGCTATGGGTTTTACTATCAACTCCAACATGGTATTGGAGCACCATATTTGTGACTTCCCATCCAAATTTTGAGAGATATGACCTTGAGGGAAAATTAGCTCATCTTGGAGTGAAACAAGCACCATTGTTAAGTCAAGAATGACCAAAAAATCCTTAAGATCTCTTGTCATTTCATTGAATTTTGAGAAATGAAAAAAAATAGTGGTTTTATAGATCCACAGATGAATTTATATAGTCATATAGATTTGTATGGATATATAAAACCATATAGTGTTGGGTTGGGTCTATGCACCCTTGTGTGCAAGTCCATTCGTATGAATAGGTTAGTTCATTTTTTTGTGTTTAACATTTGATTTTTTTGAAAAAATCACATTGTAAAAAAATTAAAAATTAAAAGGGTAATTGTACCAATAAGGTACTCGACAAGAACATTGTTTCTTGTGCCACACTGGCCCTATGCAAAAAATAACGACTTAAATAACTAATTGGTTGTGATAAATCACCCATTGATAGTATAAAAATAGTGAGAACATGATAATATGGCCATTAATTTTGATGGTGAAAAAAAATGGAAAATTCACAAGATCGATGGATTTTGTACACTAACAAGGATACTCCAACATCGCAAAGAATATTTTGTGAACTACTAGCATTCCCAATGACCAGAATTTTTTTGATTGATTAGCATTTTTCTCTAGATAGAAGGAATATTCTCAAAATATTTCATTGATGTCAGTCGTATGACCAACCCTCTTGCCCCCCTCCTAGCATCATTTTCTCTAAAGGATCTAGTATTTCCTTTCTATACTAACTTGGGAATATCATGTTGAAATCGAGCAAATAAGATATTGTTAGATGATGGTTCTACATACTTTCTAGTGGTGTAGGTCTCATTATCAGATTTTTATGTTGGTTTATTTTAATCTCAATCAAAGTTAGATCATCATTTTCTACTTCTGAGCTAATTTTTTTTATATATCTCCAATTTTGATGATTCTTACGATGTTGGAAAGGTATTTTAGATCTCTTTAGAGAAATACATGCACTTTTCCTAGAATCTTCCCCAAGTACATTTTATTTAGTTTTTTGTGATTTCACATTTTTCCTAATTACTTAGATGTCTTAGCACTTGGAAAGCATCTGTTTGCATGAGAAGAATTCATTTGATTAGTGAAATTTGGGGAAATATAGGGATTTTTGTGTGAATGAGGATATGCACCTATCTTCCCTATTTCATTAGGAAGAAGAGATCCCCTAATTCAAGATTGAATTTCAACCCTTAGGTGTGTCAAACTTACTGGAGATCTTGTTTTTTCCTTATGATTGAGGATGGGGTAAATCAACCTAAAATGCACTCTTGGGAGATAAATGAAAAATATTAAATGAATCTAATTATGCAATATGAAAATTGAAACATAAATTTAAAGTACATAAAAAAAATAAAAAAAATCAATTGCTGGTAGATTTGAGAATGAAAATATTTTATGCACATGTCACCAAAACCTCCTATTAAGTGTCCTCCTGGGATAGATTTTCCCTAGGGTGAATGTGTCTTGCTACAACAATCCAAAATATATTTTGATAGTCCTCTTCTCCTGCGTATGCACTCTTGATTCCTTTATATTTCACAGTCAGAAAGTTGGAATTAAACTATGCATGTGAGATTTTTTGGCTTGACAACTTTGATTACAAGTTTGAAAACTTTGTAAAATTTCACTTTTTATTAGTCTTTAATCCTTCTTCACTTGCAAATTTGCAGCACACAAAGATAGTCAAAATTGTTTACTTTTGGTGAATGGGAGTTTTCCTTGGTTAAACCCCGTTTTGGTAAATGAAACATGAATGGAAGGAATGATGAATGAAAAAATCTATGTTGCAACTCATCAAACCCTTGAATGGAGTTCGTTAGAGGATTGAAGTCTAACACATCTCTCCAAGGTCTTTATCTTGCATTAAATTGCTTGATTGGATGTTGATCTTGATGCTTGAATATTGAATTGAATGCTTGAAACCTATAGCACAATGTTAGATCCAAAAACATGCATGAATGAAGATAAATTTGACATCATGGTTGAGATCTTGAATGCTACAACAAATGACTTAGAAATCTTCCCTTGAATGTTGTTGACAATAATATTTGTTCTTGTGAAGTATCTTAAAAAGTTCTATTTTGCTTCTTTAGGATTTGAGTTGATAGAAATACCTTGTATTTATAGGTAATTTTATAATTTCCCAAAAATTAAACATCTGGGTATGTGCAAGATCATCATGGAAAAAACAGACCCTTAAGTAGCAAAAAATTTAGAAAAATCAAAGTTAGGCAACTTGACATAAAATTTTGAATAAGTTATCTATATTGTTTCAAAAATATGTAAGAATAGAATATGTAGAAAATTGAATGTAGTTTCTAAACTACTAGATTTTTTATTTTATTTTTAAATCTATTTGGTAAAAATTTGAAATTTCAATGTAGTAGTACTTAAATTTTAGGGAAAAAATAAAAAGTAGGTGTCTATCTAACCACCATAACCACAATAAAATGATAATATTTTTATAAGATTATAGATATAAGTAGAGGACTCATGTCTCGATGTGATGCATTTTTATTTTTTATTTTTTTCCAAGTAAATAATTAATTATGAATTTTTTATTAATTTTTTAAAAAAATATAAAAACTCGTATGTCTGACCACCTTAACTTGGTCAAAAATTCACAAAATTCAATTTTATTTTATTTTAATCCTATATTATGCGAAGCATAAAATGTGACACATGTTTCAGCTTCAAAAAATGTGATACTATTTGAAAGCTATAGATGTTTTTCAATCAGCCTATCAATCAAGACTTTAGTCATAATTCAAATAGAAAATGAAGAATAATCATTTATTAAATTCAAAGTAAATCATAATTTATATTGGTGGAAATCTAAGAATCTCCTTTAAAAACCCCTTTTGTTTCATTAATTTTGGGTAAAAAAAAAGTCGTCAGCCACATACCCTACACATACCCATCATTTTACCACTTTTTGGGCCATCATGATCTTGCACATACCCATCTAACAATTGAAAATTGAATTTGAACCATAAAAATTCCACCAAAAACTTATTAAAAATTAGAGTCCTAAACTTAAGTAGGACCCATTCATCCTTGGGTGAATGGGTCCTAAGACCTAAATCCATGACACTCCAATTCCAAGGAAATTTAGTTAATGTTTTCAATTGTTTAATACAAGTTTCCCTTATAAAAAATGAGATTAATTAGGATATTAAATGCATAATTGGTCCAATTAGAGGATTAATTAAGTCCAACTATATTAAGGGACAAAAAAATAGTGTGAAACTATAATGGAGTACATTTTTTGACACTACATTTAGCCCCCACTTTAGTGAGAGGATGAGCCCTACACTCAAACTCACACTAAAGTAGAAAAATTAAGCATCAAGAGAGGTCTAATTGTACAATTATTTGAAAGATAAGACAAAAAGGTCAAGGAGGATGATCAAGCCCCCAAGATCTAGGATCTAATGGTAAAACCAACAAAGGCATAGAGAGACACATGCTTATGTTAAATATGCAGCAACACTTAGACAAGATGCACAAGCATACAATGCCAAAATTAATGTGAAGAGAAAAATGGGTGGATAAAGACTTGACTACTTGTCCAATAGTTATGGATAAAGCCTTAGGTATTTGTCCAAAAATGTTCACAAGTGGAAACTCATTGTCCACTATGCAAACAAAATATACTCACACGAGATAGTGAGATATGTTATCCATTAGGTGAGCCCCAAAATGTGACCAATGGGAAAGTCATGCCAAGTCTATAGGCTATCATGTATCAACCATACCAAAGTTATACCTCCTAATAACTTTGATAAGTCACCATAGAAATGGTCAAAAGGCTAGCAAGTTGTGTTAAGTTGGGTACTCATGAAAAACAAGGCTCCACTGGCAAGAAAGTTATGTTATGCTTGGTGGCCATGAAAAACATAAAGGATCCATTGGCAAAAAAGTTGTGTTATGCTTGGTTTCATTCAATAAGGTTGTACATGCAATAGGATATGATATTCAAAGGGGTTTTGTTGAGTTCATGGAAGGTCTCACCTTAGGGAACATTGTGCCTAATGCCTCCAAGAGAGGACTAGTCGAGGATAAAAGATTCGCAACTTAGGGAATGCAAGTTGTAGCATCATCACTAATAGGAATTCCATATTCCAAGAAAGGTTTCACTATTGAGGAACATCAAACCCAATGTCACCACCAAGAAGACACATCATGTGAAGTAATAAGACCACACTTTGAAGAAAACAATAAGAGGTGATGTGTATTCCCCCACTTTAAATAAATTACTAAACACCATGCTGTGAGCAATTACAGTAAAGTAGAATACAATAAATTTGAATAAATGAGAACTTTATTTGAAAATCCCTATGCTAAACATATGTTTCCATAATAGAGATATGTCATGGAAAGGAGGTTACCCACATATGCAATCCTAAGATAACACATAAGTGATCCATGGATTTGGGATCAACGTTACATCTTTGCTATAGTGATATAATCAAGCTTGTAATTTCCATCATTCCCCAAATGACTCATGGAAAAATGAGAAAAAAATAAGAATGACACATAGATAAAGAAGAAAAAGGAGAAGCTTTTGGGTTAGCATGGAAGAGACTTGAATGTCTTGATACCTTGCATCATACCCAAAAGGAAAATAGAAGACAAGAGAAAAGATAAAGGTTTACAATATATAGAAGAATGTAGATACAAATAGAAGAATGTCACAACATATTTGCTTCATTTATATCCTTTCACCAATGAAGTGACAAGGGTCATCTAGATTAGGCTCACAAATATATAAAAAAAATTCCAAGAAGAACTATATGAGGGATCACATTACAAACATGCAATAACAAAGAATGTGAAATGATGAAAAATAGAAGACTAGTATGGCACACGTGAGTCAACGTATAGTAGGTCATCTATACATCCCAATCTTGTTCATCATATGCAAAAGGAAAACAACTAGCCAAAGAGACACAGACAACTATTGAACTAGTACAAGGCTATCTAACTCCTTAAGCCCACTAAGTGTAGGACAAGGATGAGCCAAGTCAAATGATGAGAATGTACTCCTTTCAATATGGAAATAATTTGTAGTAAATGTAAAACCTATAATAGCGAGTATTCTATGATGCTACAATTATCACATGGAAAGGAGCAAAGTGCATGTATTCTAGTTAATTACATTAATAACATCATTTTCATGGATCCACCATTGTAAAATAAAGAACTCATCAATAATATGCTCAAGAGTTCTATGAAATGCATAGTAGTTCATGTTTGTACTATTTCTTTTTTTATTTTCTTGAATAGTTGGAAAGTAAATCAATCCTGGATGGAGGAGTTTATCCACTTTTTGTTAAGTCTCTATTGTAGTGTTTAAGAATGGAAATTCCTTAAGCTTATAGGGCTTATATTTCTTACCAGTTTGGGAAATTATTTGAGGTGGAGGAGCTAAGGTAATTACATAATCCTTATGAGTTATTAATTCGTCTCTTGATATGATCTTGTGAAAAAGAACACCTTTTCCCTTAGGAGATGTGCAAGGTGGGGATCTTGATATCCTAAGCCCTTGGTATCTTTCTATGGTATTTGTTCTAGAAAATTGTGGATTGCATGTTCATTTGTTATGTCACATCATTCTTTGTGTAAGATCTTAAAGCCTTGACCATTACTCCTTTCTAAGTTAATCAGTAACTCGATGAGTATAAGATAAAAGCATATCATTGTTGTCCTTGTTAACAAGTTCGTTAATGATTGATGATTGAAACTTGCTTTATGCTTCAGTTTTAGGATGTAAGAGGTTGAACATATCAAATGATGGAATTATAGGTGGTGTTTGCATGGATGGATAAAAGGATGCATTAGTTTGAAGATTGTGTAGGGAGTCTTGTATGAACTGTTGCATGATATCTTCATCTTGACCTAAGATATCCACCTCACAAGGAAATTCATTAGGAAGTGAAGGTTCATGAGTAAGATCAATTTCATTAGGGTTATCAACAAACAGACAACTTGAAACATCTACCAAAGATCTTAAGGTCCTCCATAGATTACCAATACACATGTCCATGATGAAATTTAGTGTAAAGTTTTAGATTCAATATATGAAGATTTTCTGATTTTTTAATGAAAGATACTAAAAAATGATATTTTTTCAATGTCAATTTTGATTTCAAACAATGCACTTGATTTGACTAATTGAACTTAATGCAAGAAATTACAAAAAAAAAAAAAAAATTGAAACTAAAACATACAATTAACAACAACATAGAATGAAGCAAATACAAAAAAATTACTACCCAAAAATTTGAAAAAGTACATGTATAGAGACCAATTCACCCTAGGGAAAATGGGTCCTAGGTCAAGGCTCTAAAACATCAAAGTTTTAATTTATTTGTTAATGTTTGAATTTCAAGTTTTAGGTTGTAAACTATGATTTTAGTGATTGAATTTTCTAGATTTAGGTGTCCTAATGTAATTGAGATTAGTGATAAATGATGAAAAATGTGACACTTTTTGAAATTCTTTGACTCAATTTATGAATTTGAATGATTGAAAATACACTAATATGCAAGTACTATGAAAAATCAATGTAATATGCATGCAAATATTTTGGAATTTTTAGATTTTAAACAATGAAAAATGCGAACTTAAAACCCTAAATGAGATGCAAACTAGTGCAATCTTAATAGGTCTAAATGAAATGAAAACTAATGAAATGTAATTCAAATTAATTTAAATCCTAGATCTAGGGTTTGAATGGACACCAATTTAAGAATTTTAGATGTGCAATGTCGGGTTCATTGAAATGAAATGAAGGGAAAATATAGGGCTTTCATGTGAATGAGGGTATGCACCTAACTTCCCTATTTAATTAGGAAACATAGATCACTAAGAACAAGATTGACTTTCAACCCTTAGGTGATTCAAGGGTATCTTGAGGATCATCATGGAAAAAAGCAGGCCCTTAAGTGGCAAAAATTCAAAAAAATAGAGTTAGGAAACTTGACATAAAAATTTGAATAAGTTATCTATATTATTTCAAAAATATGTAAGAATAGAATCTGTAGAAAATTGAATTTAGTTTCTAAACTACTAGGTTTGTTTAAAACAAAAAATCTATTTGGTGAAAATTTGAAATTTCAATGCAGTGGTACTTAAATTTTAGGAAAAATAAAAGTAGGTGTCTATCACCACCCTAACCACAATAAAATAATAATATTTTTTATAAGATTTTGGATATAAGTAGAGGACTCATGTCTCGATGTGATGCACATTTTTTTATTATTTTTTTCCAAGTAAATAATTAATTATGATTTTTTATTACAACGTTTTAAAAAATATAAAAACTCATATGTCTGACCACCTTAACTTGCTCAAAACTTCATGAAATTCAAATTTTCTTTTTTTAATCCTATAGTATGTGAAGCATAGAGTGTGATGCATGTTTTGGATTTAAAAATGCAATACTGTTTGAAAGCTATAGATGTTTTTCAATAAACCTATGAATCAGGACTTTAGTCATAATTTGAATAGAAAATGAATAATAATTACTTATTTAATTAAAAGTAAAGCATAATTTATATCAATGGAAATCTGAGAATATTCTTTAAAAACCCTTTTCATTTCATCAATTTTGGGTAAAAAATAGTCGTCAGCCACATACCCATCATATTGCCACTTTTTGGCCCATCATGATCTTGCACATACCCTCAAACTTAATGGAGATTTTGTTTTTTTCCTTATGATTGAGGATGGGGTAAATCAACATGAAATACACTTTTGGGAGATAAATGAAAATTACTAAATGAATTCAATTATGCAATATGAAACTTGAAACATCAATTTAAAGCATAATGTAAATAGAAACAATCAATTTCTAGTAGATCTAAGAAGGGGAAGAATTTATTTACCTATAACAAAAGCTATTTTTGTGTCCTCCTAGGATACATTCACCCTAGGGCGAATGGTACTTGCTATAGGGATCAAAAATCTATTTTGATAGTTGTTGGAATCGAGTCTGCACTCTTGATTCCTTTGGATTTCAGAGTCACAAAGTTAGAATTAAATTTTGCAAGTGATTTTTTGTGGCTTGACAACATTGATGACAACTTTGACAACTTTTCAAAATTACGCTTTTGATAAATCTTCAATCCTTCTTCACCTACAAATTTGCAACACACATAGAGAGGGAAAAAATATATATTTTTGGTGAATGGGGGTTTTCCTTGGCCAAACCCCATTTTGGTAATTAAACCTTGAAATGAAATGAAACATGAATGGAAGGAATGATGAATGAACAATGCTACGTTGCAACTCACCAAACCCTTGAATGGAGATCCTTAGAGGATTTAAGTATAAAATATCTCTCAAAGGTCTTGATCTTGCATGAAATTGCTTGATCGGAAGTTGATATTGATGCTTAAATCTTGACTTGAATGCTTGAAACCTACATCACAATGTTACCTCCAAAAACATGCATGAAGGAAGATAAGTTTGAAATGATACTTGATATCTTCAATGTTGCAACAAATGACTAAGAAGTTTGATCTTGAATGTTGTTGACAATAATATTTTTTCTTGTGAAGTCTCTAAAAAAATTCTAGCTTGCTTCTTTAGGATTTGAATTGATAAAAGAGCTTTTATTTATAGGTAATTTTCTAATTTCCCAAAAAATTAATAATCCAAGGCTAACAATTGAAAATTAAATTAGAATCATAAAAATTTCATCAAAAACATATTAAAACTTGGGGTCCTAACCTCAAGGAGGACCCATTTGCCTTTGGGTGAGTTGGTCCTAGGACCTAAATCCAGGACACTCTAATTCCAAGGTGATTTAATTAATGTTGCAATTGTTTAATACAAGTTTCCCTTTAGGAAAAAACTATTAATTAGGATTCTAAATGCATAATTGGTCCAATAAGAGGCTTAATTAAGTAAAATTCAATTAAGGGACCCAAACATAGTGTGAAAATTTAAAAGAGTACATTTTTTGACACTGCAATTAGATTTACAAAATACTAAGATTATTAGTCTCTAATTTTTTCATTTAAATAAATATCATGGGTTTTTCCATTCATACTTCTATGGTCATCTTGGAAAAGGATAACTGTGAGTCATGGTGACATGATATCTTGCCACATGTAAAGTGTCTTGATATCTCTCCTTATATTTATGGACTCATACTTACAGAAGATACACCAAGGATTTATTCAACATGGAGTATTAATAGTGATCATGTTGTAGTAGTGATTTGTTCTAGTGTTGATCTTGAAACTATGTGTGTTGTATCAAAAATTTATTGTACCCACTTTGGAATCAGCTTTGGGAGATCTATGGAGACCCTCATATCTCTCCATTTATAGAGGATCACATTGTAGATTGTATTATTCCTCTTGTAGATGTAAATTGTATAACATTTTATGATCCAGTGCTTTAGAAGAGCTTGAGAATATCATAGATCTTACAAGTTTTGATGATTCATAGACTTGTCTTCATGATCCTCCTCTTTTATTCAAGCCTCAATTTCCATATATTTTTTTTCATAATCATCTTGGCATCACCAGATCCTTGGCCCCTATTGCTCTAGTGTATAAGGACATTTTGAGAGGGGGAAAATAATAGAGCATAAACAAGAGAAATGTAATGAAATAGAAGCTAATCTAAATCAAAGACACTAATCTACATCTATTCCTTCACTCATGAAATGAAACTAAACTATTATTGAATTCAAGAAACAAAATCAAAAGATGAAAGCATACATGAATTCATAAAAAAGAATAGTGTTACCATCCTATGTTAAAGTGTATTCACATGATGTTGGGTTGTCTATATCACCATGAAGCCTCCATTATTGCATGTGAGAATATTTTATTTGATATTTGTTGATTGAAGGTATATGTTGAAGTGTTGTCAATGGTGATTTGAATCTAGGTAGTACTTCATTGTGTAAATGATGTTGATTCTTCGATCCTTTTTTGTGATGAAAGAGGTTTATTATATAGAATTTGTGATTTGAAATGGATGGTTAGGATCACATATTAGAGATAACAGTCCATTCCAAATCATTACTTAATTACATTCATGTGCCAATGTAAATATGCATAAGCTTTGAAAGCCCAATTTTATTGCATATTTATTATAATATGGTAAGTCAAATTATTGAAAGGATTGAGGTTACCATCAGAAATTCCTGATGATGAAACTCTAGCTTAAGCCCTTACACAACTCAAGCTAGAGAGAGGATTGAAGATTGAGGAAAAGCGAACACCTAAGATCAAAAAAATATTTTCACAATCTAGGATTGGCCTCTAGGGTGTGGACCTAATGCACCCTTGTTGACCAAATAGGAAAAGGAGAGCCTACGTGCTCAACCATCCTCTTTTGCAAAGTTTAATGTAAACTTAGATGATAATCTAGAGGAATGTCCTCTTTTTGATACCAAGAAATTAGAATGATTTAAGTAGAAGTCTATTGTAAATAAGGGTTTATTGAATCACCCTAAATAAAAAAAAAATTAGATAATATCTTTTTGGTGTGTTCAATGAGAGACTAAAATGTGTTTATATTGCATGACTGTGTATGTCTTCTATGTTGAGGGATGTATGCATATGAAAATTATGTGATGTAGCATAAGATCGTTCATTCATAGAACCTTGTGTTCAGATGTGATAAATGTGACTATGTTGTAGGATAAGTGTGGGACAAAATGGTGACCACCAGGAAAGACAGGGGTGGTAGTGGTTCCAATAACGAATCAAACAAGATACTAGAGAAATTTATAGAGCTTCTAAATCAACGAGAGTCTCACATAGATCAATAGAGCAAGAAGTCTAAGTGGCATGCGTGGACTTGGACCATAAGAATGTAAAATGGAATCAAGGAGACAATGGTCTAGGGGAAGGTCCATAAGGGCGAGTTGAGGTGTTGTGCCCTCAACACACACACCTCATTCAAAACAAGGAACCTCTTTTCTTTCGCCTTGTCGGGTCATCCTGTCACTGCCTCATTTTGTGTGCCCCCATTTTGGTGTCCCTGATGGTCAACATACATTTGAATTCTCATTTTAAGTTGATCATGTTTCATTCCCCCCATCTTAGTTAAGTCTTGGAGCCTTCCGGACCTTGCCTGGTAGTTTGCTTCTGCTAGCAGCCTCAAGGCTTGGCGGGCTTGCCTCACTAGATTTTCCTAGCTAGGCTTCCTCTCAGTTTTCATTGTTCCAAATTGACGTAAGGCTTCTACCTTCCCAACCGCTAGGACCCAGATCCCTATTCACTGTTCAATTTGAACTTATGATGAAAATCGCCCTCCCTTTTCTATGTCCAGGCCTGACAATTCAGACTTCTGCCCATGGGATTCGGTGCTGACTTCATCATTTTTGAGTGAAAAAACTGCAATGGTGCTCTGCTATCCCGGCCCTAGGCTCCCCTTTGTCGTTGAATTCCAAAGTGTATATAGAAATAGCTGCAGGGTGTAAGGAAAATTAGATGCGGAAACAATTCTCGTAACATCAATACCTCAGGAGAGAATGTAGATATACTTTTAAATTTTTCAATTAGAGTCCAATTAAGATGCACTATGGAGTAAATAATAGAAACAGAGTATTTGACAATCACATAGGAACACCAGATATACGTGGGGAAACCCTTATGGGAGAAAAACCCACCACACCAAGAGAAATCCCTTTGTATTATAGTAATGGAAATTACATACAAATGTCAGACTTATCTTTCTGATGTCTGTTTACAACAGCATTCACCATGAACAATCTTGTACAGGAACCTTTTAAGTTATAGTCATTATAGAACATAATACATCTACTTATCATACAACAATCTATTGAATCAACCTTCGAAGCAATCAACAGATCACAATCTGCAATCACAAAGTATATCCCTGTTGTTCCATGTCTGTTGAGCTTCCTCACAGAACCGTCACAATGAACTACCTTCTAACTATTCAGATTCAACTTCTCCTATTAGTCCACGAGACTCCACATAGGATGGTCAATCAGTCAACAGAATTCACACTGTGTTGGCATCTTGATGAGACACTAACATTGTCTTGCAAATTCCACATAACCTTCATATTGATGTCGCCAAGAGTCACTATTATCGCCAAGATGTCCTATCGAGCTTTCATGTGTTAGACCAAATCACCAAGCAGTCGCCTAGACCTATCGCTTTCGCCGGGAGATCATAGTGAGTCACCAAAGGTTATACCAAAGTCACAAGTCATATTGAGCTCCAAAGAATAGTCGGCAAGACTTACATCTTTCTTCGAGAGAACATACCAAACTCCAAGACTTACCCCGAAGGCTTCAACATAAAGCATTTTCGATGAGACATGTTACTTTTGCTAAAACATCACACCGAGCTCTAGGACTTACCCCAAAGTGTTCATACGTCACCAAGAGTTATTATGAAGATCCCTTATCATTGGTGAAACTTACATAGTTCACCGAGACTTCTTTCTGAGATCATTCGGGTTACCCTGATAGCCATAGGCTATCAACAAGACATCCTTCAGTCGCTAAGACGTTTCTCCAAAACCCTTCCAGTTACACCAAACATCGAACAGTCGGCAAGACTTACCACTCACGCCAAGACCTTTCCCCGATCGCTTTGAGATACTCCGATGAATGTTTGGATGTGTCCCAGTCGGTGTGACCTTCACTGTTCACTAAGACTTCTCACCGAACCAACATAGGTTATCTCGAAGCCCGTAGTCATCATGAGTCTCCCCAATTTACAATTGAATGGCCTGTCAGCCAAAGAACTCCACACGATAAGAGATCACCCGAACACCATATGTCACATCGATAGAAACATTCGGTGAGATAGAAGCTAGGTCACAACGACCTATACAAAACATTATGTTACCAATCTGCTAGTCATCCAGACATGATAGATGTCATATCGACTTTGCTCCAATGGAGGTTTCAGCCTATATTGATTGACGCATAATTCCAACAATCTCCCACTTGATGAAGATCATACAAGCACCTCTAGAGCACAACATAACTTACTAAAAAATCAAGGGCACTAAGGCCCATTGAACTGGAACACCACCTGAACTTGTCTGTGCTCACTAGCTTCGTCAATGAATTTGCAACATTGTCCAGAGTATCAACCTTTTCCAAACTAACCTTTCCATCATCCACCATATCTTGTACAAAGTGGTACTGTACATCAATATGCTTCGTCCTGGCATGGAAAGTAGGATTCTTTGCTAGAAAAATTGCACTCTAACTGTCACAGAAAATAGTTATTTCCCCTACATCAAAACCAATGTTAGAACACAAACTTTTCAACCAAACTGCTTCTTTATAAGCATGAGTAGCTACCATGTATTCAGCCTCCATAGTGGACAAAGTGACTACAACCTGTCACTTACTCATCCAACTCACTGCACCGCCATTTAACATGAAAATTTATCCACTGGTGGACCTGCTGTTGTCAATGTCCCCTGCCCAATCATAATCTACATAACCATGAATGTTGAGAGTCCTCTGTGATTCAACCAAGTTCCCATGGTAAAACAAATCAAAATCTGAAGTACCCTTCAAATATAAGTACTCTCTTCACAGCATCCCAATGCGTTCTTCCTCGATTAGCCATAAATCAACTAATAACTCCCACTACTTGGGAAATGTCTAGCCTTGTACAAACCATTGCATACATTAGACTACCTACTACACTAGCATAGGGTACACTAGTCATGTCCTCCATCTCAGTAGGATATTTTGGACAGTCCTCAACATATAGGTTTGTTCCCTGCATGACTAGAACCACTAGCTATTTGCAATCATTCATACAAAATCTCTCAAGAATAGTCCTAATATATTTACTCTAACTGAGCCAAAGCTTTCTATTCTTCCTATCCTTGGTTATCTCCATTACCAAAATATACCTTGCAGCACCAAGATCCTTCATTTCGAACTTAGCAGACAACTGAGACTTAAGATCATAAATCATTAGCTTACTATTGCCTATGAACAACATATCATCAACATAGAGAGCAATAACAAGTACTCAATCACTTTCAGCTTTATAATATATGTAGTGATCAAATTTTGATCTTAGAAAATCCCAAAAACAATTCAAAAGTATCAAATTTATGGTACCACATTCTAGGTGACTTCTTTAACCCATACAAAAACTTCTTTAATTTGCATACCAATTTTTCTTCACCTTTTTCAACAAGGTGCTCAGTCTAGGACATAGATTTCTTCTTCAAGATCACCATGAAGAAATGTTGTCTTCACATCCATCTGTTCAACCTCTAAGTCATATGCTGCTGCAAGTGACAAAATAAATCTAATGGACGTCAACTTAGCTATAGGAGAAAATATTTCCCCATAATCAATTCCCTCTACTTGGGAATAACCCTTTGCAACTAGTCTCGCTTTGTACTTTTCTACATTGCCATCCAAACCAATCTTCTTCTTAAATACCCATTTGCAGCCAACAGCCTTTCTGCCTTTAGGCAAGGGCACATGAGTCCAGGTTTCATTCTTATCTAATGATGCCATCTCTTCTTCCATGGCTTCTGACCAAGAATCTAAATTAGAAATTGTAAATGCCTCTTTTATAGTCCTAGGCTCATCAGTGCTAGAAATTAAAGTATAGGCACAAGTAGAATCAATTAAAGAGAACCATACCTATCTAGTTGTTTTCTTTCATGGGTTGACCTCCTCACTTGTTGAGGCTAAGGTTCTTCTTCTTAAGAACTTTCAGAACTACTTGAGCTCTCCTCAGTTTCAGGTACATTTTGAATTTTGAATTCCTCTTTCTCTGGTGTAGGAGGAATTAATGCTACATCCTTATTTTTTTTGACTTTGTCTCTGACTGCAGATCCAAAGTGGAAGGTTTCAGCTCACGAAATATTACACTTATGTTGTATACAACCTTCTCTATATCAGGATTCCAAAGCTTGTATCCTTTTATAACAACACTATAGCCAATAAAAATACATTTGACAGCCTTGTTCTCCAGTTTAGATCTCTTCACATTCGGCACGTGAGCATATGCCTCACAACCAAAAACATGAACATGTCTAAGAGAGGGATTCTTACCAGACCATGCTTCCAAAGGTGTTTTTCTCAACAAGAGCAGAATTTGGAGAACTATTAATTAGGTAACATGCAGTAGATACAGCCTCAGCCCAAAACTTCTCCTCCAAGCCAGCACTACTAAGCATACTTTGTGCTCTCTCCATCACTTTCCTATTGAACCTTTCTGCAACTCCATTTTGTTGTGGAGTATAAGGTGTAGTCTTGTGTCTTTTAATTCCATGGCCTTTACAGTATCTTTCAAATTCATCAAAACAGAATTCACCGCCATTATCAGTCCTTAAGAATTTTATTTTTCTACCAGTCTGATTTTCAACAAGGTTCTTAAATTCCTTAAATCGACTAAACACTTTTGATTTACTTTTCAAAAAATAAACAAATGCTCTTCTTGAGTAATCATCAATGAACGACACATAGTATCTTGATTTAGATAAAGAAGTAACATCTACTAGACCAAACATATCTAAATGAATATAATCTAG
The DNA here is from genome assembly GCA_007258455.2 of Sequoia sempervirens. NCBI lineage: Eukaryota > Viridiplantae > Streptophyta > Pinopsida > Cupressales > Cupressaceae > Sequoia > Sequoia sempervirens. The sequence continues at coordinate 612,760,192 of VDFB02000003.1, forward strand.
TAAACTAGAAGATTTATGAACACTAGAATAAAATGAAACATGGTGTTGCTTTCCATATATACAATGCTCACAAAATTCAAATTAGAAATGATAATCTTCAAACCCCTCAACCAGGTTTTTATTCTTCAAGGTTTTTAAAAAAAATTCTCCTATGTGGCGTAACCTATGATTCCAAAGCATAGTCTTCTCTACAGGAAGTTTTACTTCCATAGAGTTTACATAATTAGGGATATTTCCCTCTTTACCTCCACAAGCAGCTTTCAGTGACTTTCCAGAGACACTGTTACATTGAACAACATGTGCATACAGCTTGTACAGGGTACCAATATGAGCACCTCTAGCTAGCACCATTGAACCTATAGTCATCTTACAGCCATTTCCAGAGAACGTAACTTGTACTCCAATATCATTCAACATACTTACAGAAAGTAAGTTTCGAGCCAGACCTAGTATATGCATTACATTATTGATCCCTTCACTCTGCCATCAGGGAATTGTATTCTAACTCTTCCATGGCCAACAATCTCTAAAGTTGAATCACTCACCAAGTACACCTTTCCACCATTGTATTCTTCATACTTTGTGAACCATTCTCTATGTGATTTCATGTGGAAAGATACTCCAGAATCAATCAGCCAGACATCATGTGATGCCTGAGTAGCCAAGGCTATAATGAAGGCATCACCATCACTATGAGAAGAACCATTATCGGAAGAGCCCTTCTTCTTCTTTTTCTTCTCTTTACAATCCTTTCGGATATGACCAAGTTGCCCACAGTTCCAACATTTCACCTTGGAATTCTTGCCAGGAGACTTTGATCTCCCCTCTTATTTCGATTTGGACTTCTTGTCTTTCTTCTTGCCTTTCTCTTTCGGTCTTCCTCTGACAGCAAGAGCTTCCTTCACCATCTCAGAAGATTTCCTTCTCATCTCTTCTGATAGCAAAGATGTAACAACATCTTCCATCTTGAAATTTGATGTTGTACTCCAAATAGCCATCACTAGATGATCCCATGAGTCTGGAAAAGAACACAACAATAGCATACAATGATCCTCTTCTTCAGTCTTCACACCAACAGATGTCAATTGAGCAATCAACATATTAAATGTGTTCAAATGATCAGTAATAGACCCTCCTTCCTGCATTCTCAACGAGTACAACTTCTTCCTCAGGAACAATTTATTCACCAAGGACTTCCCCTGATAAATAGGTGCCAGTCTCTTCCACAAGGAAGATGCAGTCTTCTCTTCATGCACATTCAAAAGCACCGAGTCTTCCAAATAGAGCCTTATCAACCCCTTAGACTTCCTATCTGCAAGGTCCCAGTCTTCTTGCTTCATGCCTATAGGTTTCACTCCAAACACAACAATCCAAAGATCATGATCAACTAAAAGATCCTCCATCTTGAGTTTCCACAACTCAAAGTTACTACCATTGAATTTCTCTATTTCAAACTTTCCAGATGTACTAGCCATCTCAACCTATAATTAGAAATAAAAAACTCTACAAGACTCCCTCTGAATAGAATTGACACAAAAAACCCAACGTACCCACAAGGATAGCACAACTAGCCAGGCTCTGATACCACTTGTAAGGAAAATCATATGCAGAAACAATTCTCCTAACATCAATACCTTTGGAAAGAATGCAGATATACTTTAAAAATTTTCAATTATAGTCCAATTAAGATGCACTATGAAGTAAATAACAGATATAGAGTATTTGACAATCACACAGGAACACCAGATATACATGGGAAAACCCTTACGATAGAAAAACCCACCACACCAAGAGAAATCACTTTGTATTACAGTAATGGAAATTACATACAAATGTTAGACTTATCTTTTTGATGTCTATTTACATCAAAATTCATCATGAACAATCTTGTACAAGAACCTTTTAAGTTATAGTCATTACAGAACAAAATACATCTACTGATCATACAACAATCTATTGAATCAACCTTCGAACCAATCAACAGATCACAATCTGCAATCATAGAGTATATCCCTATTGTTCCATGTCCATCAAACTTCCTCACAGAACCATCACAACAAACTACCTTCTAACTGTTCAGATTCAGCTTCTCTTATTGGTCCACGAGACTCCACATAAGATGGTCAATCAGTCAACAGAATTTGCACTGTGTTGGTGTCTTGGTGAGACACTAATAGTGTCTCACCGATGCCACATAACCTTCATATCGATGTCACCAAGAGTCACTGTTATCGCCAAGACATCCTATCGAGCTTTCATGTGTTACACCGAATCACCAAGCAGTCGCCTAGATCTATCACTTTCACCAAGAGATCATAGTGAGTCACCAAAGGTTATACCAAAGTCACAAGTCATATCGAGCTCCAAAGAATAGTTAGCAAGACTTACATCTTTCACTGAGAGAACATACCGAACTCCAAGACTTACCCCGAAGGCTTCAACATAATTCACTATCGCTGAAACATGTTACTTTCACTAAAACATAACACCAAGCTCTAGGACTTACCCCAAAGTGTTCATCTATCACCAAGAGTTATATTGAAGATCCCTTATCATCAGCGATACTTACATAGTTCATCAGGACCTCTTCTTGAGATCATTCGGGTTACCCCAATAGGCTTAGGTTGTTGGCAAGATATCCTTTAGTTGCTAAGATGTTTCTCTGAAACCCTTCCAGTTACACCAAACACCAAACAGTCAGCAAGACTTAACACTCTCGCCAAGACCTTTCCCCAATTGCTTTGAGATACTCTGATGAATGTTTGGATGTGTCCCCATCAGCGTGACCTTCACTATTCGCTAAGAATTCTCACCTAACCAACATAGGTTATACTGAAGCCCATAGTCGTCATGAGTCTCCCCGATTTACGATTGAATGGCCTGTTGGCCAAAGAACTCCATGTGCTAAGAGATCACCCCGAACACCATATGTCATAGCGATAGAAACATTCAGTGAGACAGAAGCTAGGTCACAACGACCTATACAAAACATGATGTTACCAATCTACTAGTTGGCCAGACATGATAGATGTCATACCAACTTTTCTCCAATGGAGGTTTCAGCCTATATTGATTAAGGCATAATTCCAACATAAGGTTGCGTCATTCTGGACCCCGAGCCCCAAACCTCCTGCCGTCATCTATGAATTTGAACTTCACCAACCCCACTGTTATCTGTATGGACATTAAATGCAGGTATTAAATGCATATTTGGGTATATATACCTAGCTCAACTTTCCATTTTCATTTGTTATTTTTTCCAAAAGAGTTCAAAGTTCTTGCCATAGGAGTTCATTGCATTCATCACCCACCACCTTCGCATCTATGATCATCATTTGTCCGTCCTTAGTGAATTTCACATCTTCCCATTGAAATTTTGAGGTAGGTTCACCATCCATTACTCTGAGAGTTTTTTTTTATGATTTTATGCCTAAATGATGAATAAACATGGGCTAAAATGCAATAACTTGGTAAAACCAAACAAAACCTACAAAACCCATGTCCTCAAATTTTGAAAAACCATCCTGATCCTCTCCTAAGATCATACCGGAACTAAACCATGCCACTATCGTTCTTTATGTAGGGAGTTTGTGCCTTCTAGGCCCGTGCTAGCTCACCTCTATCCAAACCTTGCACAAACCAACTAACCCATCGATGAGGAGAACCCGCCTCCTAGGCCCAAGACCCTAGACCTCTGTCATCCAAGTGTCATCAAACTTAAGAAACAAAAAACTCAAAACCAACCTCCAAATCTACCTCTCGGGCCCACCCTCGCAGGACTCTGCATTGCCCCTACCATTACCAAATGCTAAGGAGAATGCACCTTTCTGCCATATGGGGTCCATCTTGCCTTTTTCCACCCTAAGTTGAATGTTGAATAAACTGTTCCATCATGACGCCGGATCCCGATCCGCGGGGTTCCGTCTGTGGGTTGCTGAGGAGTCTTCGTCGTTTAAAATGGCCATGTGGTGATGTCTCCTTGCTTCTCAACTTCTGACCCTCTAGTTTTCATGATGACCTTTTTGAAGGAATTCTCTGGTGTTATTGCCTTCACCAGGCTCCACCCACTAGGATTTTGTCCCATCTCAGTCGATTCAAAAGGGAGAATTAAGCCCATCTTCCTGAGTTTTGGGTTCCGCCCCTCGTTTACCGAGAAACTTAACAAAGAAAACTAAGAATCCAAACTCGATGATGGGTCTGGTCTGTTGGGCCACTCCCACCGGGTTTCTGTGCCATGATCGTTGTTCCAAACAGTGAAACCCTGATCGCTTCCTGCCCCTTCAGGCCTGAATACCTAGAATTTAAAAGTGAACATCAACCATCTTCTGAGCTCATGGGTCTTAGACCTCAGAGTTCCAACCCCAGAACTTCGTTTCTTCCTGGTTGTTTCAAACAACAAAGTTTTGACAGCTTTCTAGCCCTAAACCTCTGGGGGCTCCAAAATTGATCAAAATAACCTCAAATTTGGAAACCAATCTCAACCCACATGCTCAAATTTGACCTTCTTCGACACAATCCTTTCAAACCATCAAAGTATGAATACAAGAGAAATCACTCAGATTTCCCTACCTTGTTCACCCTTTCAAAACAACATTCTTGCCAGAGAAGTATAGCCCCTTGGGCCCAGTTTGCCCAAAATCCCTCCAGAAAATGACTAATGGCATCTTGAAGTAAAAGTTTGATTTCATGAATGATGAATTATTTGATTGGATTTCATTGATGGGATTTCAGCTAATGTTAATTCTTTCATAATTGGTTGAATTCATTATGTCTTTGTTTGCAGGATATATGGAATCGTGTGCAAGACCCTCGAGGTTAGCTGTAGAGAAGGACAAGGGAAAAAAAATCAAGAAAAACTCATCATGGAAAAGAGGACAAGGACCAAATGAAGTACCATTTCTAAGGTGAGCCTCTACACTCAAAAATTGTCACTAACTAGAAGGAAATCATAGACACCAATATTGGCCATAACGATATTGATGAGTTCAAACAAAGGGTTAGAATCCACCCGAAGATTGATAATGCAAGACTAATCAAACAAAGTAGGACTAGAAAACCTCTAGGCTTCCCCCCATCCCTCATAGCCTCTGAATTGGTCATGGCTTGTCGACAAGCCTACCAGCCGCAGACACAAACCATTGTTGATAGGGATGGGAACATCCTTGCTAACATCTCAGCAGAGACAATTACTAAAACTTTTCACATTCCCACCTTTGGGGAGATGGAGGTACCCACCATGGAGGAAGGTAAGGCAACATGGGATGAAGACCCTATGGGCTGCAAAAAGCTAAAAAAATAGTACTAGCTCAAAGGAGAAAAGGGGTAGTGCTCTAAAGGTGCCTCAAGAACTCTTTCACAATGACTTTTATGAGGACTACCACGACCTAGTAACCATGTTGAGCAGGGTAATGGGCCTCCCCACTACTACATATTTCCAAGAATGTATGGTGTATTTCATTGAGCAGATCCTTCATGGGGACAAAGATGTCACCACAAAAGCCTCATTCTACTGGGGAGGCATCATAAGCAACTGATTCCATGAGTAGTTTATGAAAGTGAAGAAGACCTCTAAGTTCTACATGACCTCCTATCTGGTGTACTCATTGGTTGAGCAGAGGCAATATAGTGGACTGTTTATGGAACCCAATAAGGAGTTGGGCCAAAGATTGAAGGTTTATGAGAGATATCCCTAGCTCTAGTTCAAGAACTTCAAAAAAGAGTATTGCAGGGTGAATGACATCTTCATCGGCCACATCATCAGGTTTCTCGAAGGGGATTTTTAGAGAAGGGTATCTCACAGTGCTCAATCATTCTTAAAGTAGTAAACCTTCTTATTCATACAATACCCCAAGTTTATGTATATTCATGCCCAATGTTTCATATAAAGGCCGAATAAGCTGTCGCGGTACCCCAATGACCAGATTATACTATTAGAGCTCTCCCGATAATTGCAACATGTGCATTCACTCCTCGAAAGTAGACATTTGGAAGGGATCCCTTATCCCTTAGCCTTCGACCAAAGAATGTACAAATTACAAATTTCCTAGTGTGCTAGGAATTCTTAGCTGGAATTGGCGGAGTACCATTTCCTCCTATACACTACTCAGCCATAGGTGGACACATATGGGCATGTAAGAAAGGAACTGGGACCAGGGTATACCCACCTACATCACATTTAATATTTTTGTGCAGATTGTGAGGATGACAAGGAGGTGCATGCAAGGAATTACATGCAGATGACCACATACTTCCTGAGAAGGGTACAACTATTTCCCATACCATATCAGGTTGAGGAGGATGAGAGCACCATCATGGATCCCATATATAATAGAGTCACTAACTTGCCACTGCTTGCAATAGATTGGGATGAGTAGGAGGTCGATGACCTCGATATTGTAACTAAACCAATTGTGGCACATACCAAAGAATGGGTTAAGGGACAAGTAGCCCGATTAAAGCAACAAGGGGTTGACCTAACATATGAAGAGCTCAAGAGTGATCCTAGTGCCATGGAGGATGTCACTGCTACAACTTCAACAAGCGTAACATCCAAGTCTCCTCCACTCACAAGATCGAAGAAGAGAAAAGGGATTGAAGCAAAATAGTCTCTAGATCCTGAGGTTTATTCAAGGAAAGATTCAGGAGGCTCACCCTCTAAGAGGCCCAAATGGGCGGGAAGCACTGTAGAGCAGCCAACAATTCAAGAGGGTGAGGAGGGAAAAACAGATCAACCAAAACCTCCCCTAGCTTTCCCTGTCTTTGCCACCCTTCTGCCTATTTCCTAGGCCATGGTCACCACATCCTCACCTATAGTGAACATCTCAGTCCATCTCACCTCCTCTCCCCCGGCCAGGCCCATAATAATGGTTGAATATTCCTCCACCACAACTACTCCACTTTCCTCCACTGCCATGTCACCTACTACATCACTCTGATTGGCAGGAGTGACAACACCAATGCTCGCACTAGCATTACCAGAGGCTTTGCTATGGAAAATGTAGAATTTCCCAGCTAAGACTTCCTAGATATTTTTGGATCCCACCATTCAAGTTGCCTTAGCGTAGGTCCTCGCCAGTGCTACACCTTCGCAACCTCCAACGGGACTGCCAACAATGTTAATTTATGAAGAATGGGAAAGGTGGGAGAAAAAAGCCTTGAACACAATGGAGGAGGAAGTCGATGAGTACCATGAACACTCGAAGTATGAGTACCGGATGATTGACAGGGTGGTTTGCAAAGAAGAAGAAATAGAGTCTTCTGAAAGTGGAGATGAAGAGGAGGGTACAGGTGGTAGAACCATTATACAAACCTTCGATGATGATCTCGAGGAGGAAATGGCCATACAATTTAAGCACGATGAAGAAGAGGCAGGAAAGTCACCTCCTAGAAAAGGGAAAGAAGGTGGCAGGATAATAGAAAATGTAGAACTCCTTATAGGGGAATAAGAAGAGGATGCCCCACCTCCTTATGAAGAAGGAAATGTAGAAGAAGACAAGCTCAAGGAGCATGTGCACGAGGATGAACAAGTTGGAGAAAGAAAAGAGAAAGGAATTAAGATAGAAGAAATCCCATGGGAGCGATTTACTACTAAGCCTCCCATAAAACACCTCATGTTCATCTAAAACTTTGATGAGGAAGAAGGAGACAACACTAAAATGGAAGAAAGGGCTCCCATGGGTGAACAAATAGAAATCCAAACAAGGGAAGGTGAGGGTGATCGAGAGTCGCCCAAAGGAAAATCTACTATGCCTGAATGGCTGGAGAGGACGTTTGAAAAGAAGACTTCTACCCCAAAGGATCAAAGAGCAAGACTAGAGGCTATCCTAGCCCAAGCACAGATCACAACAAAAAAGGAGAAGAAGCCCAAAGTTAGATCCAACGTAACAATGGATGCTTCTGGGTCCCGAACTGTGTAAATAGCAATGTCGGTAGTAGGCCAAGAAGGAGTAAGCTATAATATTTCCACCATTAACTTGGGAACTACTACTAGGGAGCAAAAGGTGGAGCACCTCGAGGAGTCTGTGGCTATGATGGGGCATTTAATACATCAAGATAAAGTCTCAAAAGATGAGCTTAAAGCACATGTAGCCGACTTGACAACTTACATCAAGCAATGGTCTTCATGGGAAAATGAGCTCACACTTAAAAGGGGTGATCATTGGCTAGTGGATGTGTGGAAGCAGGACTTTGATAACAAGAAAGAAAGGTTGGAGCAGGTAATTGATAAAGTGGATCCAGATATTGAAATGGTAAAAGAAATTAGGGTGGATTGTGCCTAATATTTCAAGCTAATAATGGTATATGACATACCCGAGGTGCAAATTGATTAGAGAAAAAGAAGCCCCATTTCCAGAAAAGGATGGAGGATAGGATGTCAGATGTGATAACGACAGATTTCATTAGTTTTTCTACCCACGCTTTTTCCTAGTTAGAATTGTTCAAGGACCATGCCACCAAGTATGATGATGACTTGAAGAGGCTTGAGGACAACTCCAAAGAATGGAGCTATCAAGTGTTGTGGTCCGAGATCATGGATGTTGATAAACTCCAACCGATAATATTGAAATTCATGCAGTATGTGGCTTTCAAGAAGTAGGAAGGTAGCCCTATTATCAGTGAAGAACTTCTAAAGGAATAGCTATACAAAAAGACCAATCAACAAAAGACAAAATGCTACAGTGTTGTCACTAGAGGATGAAATAGGAATGAAGACAAAATTATAGTTTAGATTGTAATATATTGGGGGGTAGGTAGAACCCTAGTTGTAGTGAATCTTGGCCACACAATGAGATTAAATCTTGGCCATTAGTTCTACTTTTTAGTTACTATAAATAGGGGTTCTCCTCTCATTTTCAAGAGTTGAGTTGTTGTAAAGACATGCTGCAAAAATTTCTAATGAAAATACATTGACTTGGTGCATTTTCTAAGTTCTTCACATGTTTCATGATTCAATCTCCATTGTTAGATGCTTTATTTGTATTTACATTGGTGTTCTAGTTAGATTTAAACTACTTAAATAGATTTTAGTAATGTTGTTCCGTGATTATAGAAATTCTTGTTTTGTAGATGACTTCCTAGTCCATACTTTTTGTTGTTTGCTACTAGAAAATGGCTATGTAAAGTTAGTCTGGGCTTGTATTCAAAGTTGATCCACACTTTTATCTTTGTTCATGCATGTATATGGTGAATGAATGGTGAAATATCTTCAGGCCTTAAAAGATAGCACAAATTTCATGAGACTGTGAATTTTTTTGGTTAAGTGAAATTTTGTTTGAAGGAAGTTGTCCATGGAAGGAACTCCATGATTACTATTCACAATTAGTTACAGATCCAGGGACCTTCTCCCTTCCCTGCTCTTTTTCCTTTTTTTTTAGAATCAGCCTATTCTAAGGTTCATTACACATTGTAAAGCCAAAACTTGAAGAAAACATTGAAGTTTTAGATTGTCGTCCAAACCTATAGCAAAGTGCACCTTAACTCCCATCTCATAAACTTCAAATTTTAAGATCCACTCTGCATCTAACTATGTAATTTTTCCCTATTATTACCAATAAAATCACATCAAACATCCACTAAGGAGTTCCATGCAAGTCATGAACTAACACCCAAGAGACCTTGGGGATATTTTCAACAACTTGTTGTTGGATATTTCCTTTCAAGAGAGGTAGTGCACGTGTGTATTGCCTATGTTGAGAAAGTGTGCAAAACACCCATCAACAGAACTAGCACTAGAAGGAGGGCCTTGTGAAGTTGGATCAAATTGGATCATTCTCCCTAGAAATATTTCAAAGAGTTCTACGGTCGACACCAAACAAGGGAGAATTTCAAGGGCTACAACCCCCCACAAGGGAAAAATGAACTAGGGTGGAAATGCTACTTCTTCCCCTTCCTCCACCCCACCCACTTACCTTCCACCTTCACCTCAATTCAACTCTTGTCCATCCTCCACCCAACTACACCAAACCACCTTTTTACCTCTCATTTCTGGTAGTCAGGGAGTTGCCTCTCTCCCAACACTTCAAACCCAAGGTATAGTCCAAACAGCCACAACCCAAGGTACAGTCCAAATAGCCACAGCTGAGGTTTAGTCCCAGACTACTATTTTACTATAGGTATAACTCCAAATCATTGTCCCTCAATAGTAGATACCACCTCTACCTCCTACCATGGCTTGGTTTCCACAAAATCCCTCGCCATTGCACTTTGGAATTTATGATGATATGCCCAAGAATCTGGAGGGTTTCTATTCAAAATTCAATCCTTGTGACCCACAAAGGATGACAAAAGAAAACATGAAGATATTTGAAACAACAATCATAGACATGTAAATCAGTCATGAAGATGTTGCATGCCACCTTTTTCTGTATTCATTGGGTGAGGAGACTTTTTACTAGTACATCAATCTGCCGAGGGGGTCCATTACTTTGTGGGACCTCATGAAGAACACTTTCCTGCAAAAGTATAAGATTCCAATCAGCCCTTTAGAGCTATACCAATAGTTTATGTCTATCAGGAGGGAAGTCAATGAACCCATTGGATTGTTTAATGATTGTTTCCATCGTGCCTTCATGAGACTTCAGGATCCATACATACATAATGATGCTCCAGCCCTCCCCGTCTACTATGCAACATTAGATAATCTCACACTAGCTTTGGTAAAGAGGATGCATTTTCCACTCACCACACTAGTAACTGCTTATATAGAGGTGGTTGTCACTAGTGAATATTTGGGACAAAAAATCTTCGGTCCGCTACCTTCTTTGGGACCAGTAGCTCACTTGATGCAATTTCAAGGGCTTAATCAAGCATTCGCTCATCAGACCCCTCTTATCAACCAGGTGCCTCAGTTGTCGATCGTTCCACACCTGAGGCAACCAATGAATCATGCACCTCCCGTGCCTTCTTATTTGCAACCTTAACAACAAAAAAGCTATCCTTAGGCTCCCTAACAACAACAAGTGTATTCTTAGTAGCCCCAAGCAGCATTGTACTTGTTGGGACCAAAATTCCCTCTAGCACATCAAAATCAACTAGTGGCCCTACCCGTCTTTCTCCAAAATCTAGTACAGCAATCGAGCAACACTGTTGAGAAGGACAAATTGGAAGAATTGACTGAGATGGTAAGGAAAATGTCTACAAAAATGACACACTTAAAGAGTCAGAATAATCAGTTCCAGGCATCCCAACATAGCATCTAGGCTAATTTTAATTGGGAAAGCTGAGAAAAAAGGGATGGTAGGGACAACAGGGAAGTAAACACTTCTTCCAAGTAGAATTATGATAGAGGACAAAATTCAAATCAAAACTTTGAGAGGAGACCTTCTTAGAGGAAGAATCACACGTGGAATACAAGGCCCAATAACAGAGGTGTCCCTACTCCTCTTGATCAGCTGACTAGTAATGAAAAATGACTAGTGGGGTATATTTTGTCAAGGTAGCTTTATCCAGATGGTGTTGGATCCACAAAAAATAGTAGACACTCTAAGTTGGATTGTCCCTAATTCAAGATAGTTGCTAAAATTTTCCAAGTGGAGGTCCAAAATGTTGTTGATGGTGTCGGTTGCAGAGATATCATTCCATTCAAGCCTTATGAATCTTCCTGTCTCGTGGTAAACCAAGTACCATTCCCACAAAGAGGCTACAATGAACCCAATGTTGAGCCCACCCCCATTGAGAGCGAAGAAGTGCAAGAGGTAAGTAATGAACAAACCTTAGCTCAAATTTTTGATTCAGTAGATAATGGTCCACTAGATGAGGAAGAAATGCATATAGATAAAGTTCACATGTTCCACCAATGAGCAACACCCTACTTCCTTAGAAATAGGCAGGCGAGTGGACCCTTTACAACTTCTACCCCACCGAACAATTTTACTACTCCACCTGACCCTAAGGCTAGCAATAACCTTGGGCTTCCCCATGTACCCACTCAATATCTTAACAAGGATAGGCCTCAAAATCAACCACATGAGAATCAGCCTCAAGGCCAACCCCTAAACTAGTCAAGTCAAATGAAAACCCAACCTACTAGCTCCACTATAGGTCGAGCCTTTGGCTCTGAGATTGAACAAATAGGTGAATATGTGGTAGAAGAGTTAAAGAAAGTAAAAGTTAGTTTATCTACCTTCAAACTACTCAAATTCCCTATTGTAAGGCATGCCTTCTTCATGGTACTCAATGGGACCCCATCCTCTAACACCACATAAGATATGTCAGCTAAAAGAGTCACCTTTGAAGAACCCAGGAATGAATCCAAGATTAAGGACAGTATAGGGAAAAGGAAGGATGTTCCCTTAAATCAATCTATAGGTAAGCAGCCAGAAAAGGAACCAGATTAGAACAATAGGCATATTTCCAAAGATCTGGATAGATCGAGGATAGAAATGGCAATAAGAATAGGATGCAAGTAGCTCAGATAGATAGGTCCCCAGGCCTCTTCTAAGGAAAATTTGAAACCCCACCTTTCCTTACCACCATCTGGATATTCGGGAAGAATTTGCACAACTACCTGCTCAATTCAGGAGCATCTGCCAATGTTATGCCCCTAGCAGTGTGCGAGGCTCTTGGGATCACTCCCACACCCTCAAAAAGGAAGGTGACCTAGTTAGACAAGACATAGATCAACATTGTGGGAGAAATGAATCGGATCCCGATGCAAATTATTGTAGATCCAAGGATACAACAAGTCATCGATATTCAAGTGGTAGACATTCCCGATGCATATGGGATTATTTTAGGAAGAGACTTCACTAGAACGTTGAATGAGTATGCTACCATGAACCATTCTCACATGTGGTTTCCATGGAAAGGGCTACCAAATCAAATCTGTATAGACTACGAGCCTCGTATGATGTATATGATCATGGAGTACAACAACCTAAACAAGGTGTTGTTTGTTGAGACAAAATTGGGAAATTACTATCCTTTTTCCTATTAGGAAAAATTTGAACATCAAGAAGAGTTTGTTGCCAAAATACTCTTGGTGCAATGCAACCCTCCAACCAACTTCACTCAAATTCCTCAAAATACAGAGATGTTGGTAGAATTAGGTGATAAACTCGATGAAGATGACAACTTGGAACTACTGAATGGTTTCTAGGAATTCATGGAAAAGTGCAAAAATGACCGACTCAATTTGGGTGCCCGAATGGATTTCCAGGATCTCTTGCTACCAAATTGGTGTAGAATTCACAATGCTTCCCACTCTGAGTTTGATTGCTTCTTGTGCTAAAAGTGGTAGAGCATGTCAAAAAATTAGCTATCCCTTAGAAGGAAACACCAAAGGAGGTGATAGCAGAACCACCTGTTGTTAAATACACTGAGCTGGAAGATTCCCCGAGGGTCACACAAGCAATGACCCCACCAGAAGGAAATGAAAGACTAGTTGGGATTGAAGTCAAAGAGCTTTCTAGGTTTTGGACACTTTGATTTGATGGGTCCAAGTCAAAAAAAGGAGTTGGTGTCAAGTTCGAACTCATTATCCCAATGGGTAAGACCTTTCTTGTTGCCCATAGGTTGTAGTTTTATTGCACCAATAATGTAACTGAATACGAGGCATTAGTCCATGGTCTTCTTATGGCCCTAAAGAAAAATATAAAAATGATGCAAGTGTTCGATGATTCTAAACTCATAGTCAAACAAGTTAGAAATCTGTATTGCTACCATGATAGAAGACTTGCAAACTATAGGCATAGGGTCTAGGACCTCATAGAAGGTTTAGATGCATTCAATATACAATTGATCTCTCATGCTCAGAATCATATAGCCAATGCCTTGGCTCAGGAAGCCAACACTTTGCAACCCCTCTCCTTGTCTGGGCTCAAGAAATTTACAGTTGAGTTGACATCCACACCATCTATCCCAGATAATGTCACTCATTTTTAGGTCTTCAATGACGACAAGCATATCCTTGAATTCATTACAAGTTCTAATGTCTTTGCCACCCAAATAATTGATGAGCTTGATCCGAAGGAGGCTAAATTGGACATATAGGGGGTCATCAACCTCAAAACCAACATGATTCTGAGAGGCATGGTTCAACTTGAGCACATATTTGATTTGGATCAAATTAGGGACCAAAATTAGAAAACAAAGAAGGAAGCCATAAGCAACCAGTGTGATGCTCACAACCTTTGGACCCCCAAGGAGATGAATTTTTTTATTGGAAAAGTGTGCACACCCGAGGAAAAGAAGGTAATCATCAATTCTTTGCGAGAGTATCATGACGTAGTGGCATGGATCTATGAAAATCTAAAGACTTATGACACCTCCATCATCACACACACCATCCCTCTCAAGACAGAAGCTAAGCCATTTCGCCAATGACAATGTCTTATTAATGCCTTATTAGAGCCCATTATTTACAAAGAGGTACAAAAGCTGCTTTCAACAAGAATTATCTTCCTGATTAGGCAATCCACATGGGTGGCCACCCTGGTCCTGGTCAGAAAAAAGAATGGAAAAATTAGATTGTGTGTAGATTTCCACAATTTGAACAAAGCTTTGGAGAAGGATAACTATCTGATACCTTCATTGGATGGAGTACTACAAATTTTCAATGACTCCCAAATTTTGTCCTTCCTCGATGGGTACTCTAGATATAACCAAGTTATGGTGCAATACGAAGATCGCCATAAGACAGTGTTCACCACTAAGTGGGGAATCTTTGCGTACAAGAGAATGCCTTTTGGGCTCATGAATGTTGGTGCCACTTTCCAACATGCCATGGATATTGCCTTCAAATATTTTATTGGAAAGTGCATAATTATCTACATGGATGATTTAACTATGTTCTCTAAAAGGCAGAGTGATCATGTCTCTAATTTATGCAAGTTGTTTCAAAGGTGTAGGAAGTTTGGAGTTTCCCTTAACCCAAAGAAGTGCATTTTTGGTGTGGCTGAGGGTAGGTTGCTTGGACATTTTATTTTAGAGTAGGGAATCTCCATATATCCTAAATGCATCCAATCTTTACTAAAGATCCTACCACTAGACAACAAAAAAGAATTGAAATCCTTCTTTGAAAAGATCAACTTTGTCAGGAAATTCATCACAGGTTTTGCTGAGATTGTTAAACCACTAAATGCCATGTTAAAATAGGATGTCAAAGTTGAGTGGACTGTCGAAGCCAAATAGGCCATTGTTGAGGCACCTGTGCTAGTTAGCCCAAACTATTAGAAGACGTTCTACATCTATTCATTTGCCTCAGTGAATTCTTGTGCTAACATCTTGACTTAGAAAGATGATGAAGCAAATGAGCACCCAATCACCTTCATGAGTGATCTATTGAAAGACATTCAATTATGCTACCACAATGTAGACAAGAAAGAATATTCCCTCATTAGGGGAGTAAAAAAATTTAGGCATTACATCTTGCACAATAAAGTGTTCGTCATTGTCCCTGACCCCGCAGTGAAAATGCTGCTCATACAAAATGAATTGGGTGAATGAAGAGCTAAATGGGTCACATTGCTCCAGGAGTATGATATGGAAATGAAATTGATGAAGTTGGTAAGGGGACATGCACTTACCCGCACAATTTTTAAAGCAACAGCAGAAGAAATACGTGAATTCATTGTGTAGCAATACTAGCTCGAGGATGTTTCCTTGGGAGAGTGGTATGAGGACATTGTCTATTATTTGTTGAATCACAAGTGTCCACCCCACTTACAAGGAGTCTAAAAAAGTGCTCTTAGATAGAAAATTAGTAGTTAAATGTTGCAAGGGTCCATTTTATACAAGAAAAATCATGAAGGAATCTACTTAAGATGCCTAGACAAGGAGGAGGTAGACCGAGTCTTGAAAGAGTTTCATGACAAGTTTGGAACTTGTCATGGATCCAGACCTTCCATTGCACATCATATATTAAGAGTGGGATATCATTGGCCAACTATCTTCAAGGATTCTTATTGTCATGTTCACTCTTGTCACACATGTCAGACCACTGCTACCAAGGAGAAGAATGTCGTTGTCCCAGCACAACCCATGTTGGAGGTGAGACCGTTTGCACAATGGGGTGTTAATTTCATTGGTCTGGTAAGCCTCCATCATCTGAGGGACATAGGTACATTCATACTGCTACTGATTATTGCACTAGATGGACATAAGAAACTCTATGTAAGCAATGTACAACTGAGATAGTTACAAATTTTCTAGAAAGTTTCATTTTAAATCACTTTGGTTGTCCTTATGCATTGTTGTGTGATAATTGACCTACGTTTGCTTCATTAAAATTTTATAGTTGTGCCTTTGACTATGGAATTGCGCTTAATTTTTTTTCAAATTACTACCCTCAAGGAAATGGCGTTGTTGAGTCCACAAACAAGAACTTGATCATAGTGATCAAGAAATTTCTCGATAGGAATCCCAAGGGCTAGCATACCCAGCTTCGATTCACCCTTTTAGCAGATCGCACTCACCACAAGGCTACCTTTTGTGATTCCCCATTCCATCTTGTTTATGGCCTAGAGCCCATATTTCCTATCCACTTGAATATTCCCACCCTCTAATTTATCAATGAATTGTACGAAGAGAGGGACTATAGAGAAGCTCGGTTAAATGAGCTCTTGAATTTAGAAGAAGTACGAGATCATGCAATATAAAATTTTTCCAAACATCAGGGCATGGTTAAGAGATGGTTTGACCACTGAGCCAAGATCAAGGCCTTTAGAATTGTAGATGTAGTCTTGTGTTGGGACAAGGCCCATGAAAAGAAAGGGAGACACAAAAAATTCAACAAGCTTTGGCTTGGCCCCTTTTAAATAGCTAAAATTTTGGGAGATAATGCTTTCCACCTAAAGACCTTAACTGGTGAAGATGACCCATTGACATTCAATGGGTAGCACCTCAAGCATTACTTCCAAGCCTGAGCTCTATCGAGCTCTGTCCTGTAAATATTTGTACATAGTTTAGAGTAGGTTTCCTTTTGGTTCACTTATGTTTTGTTGTTTATTTGTTTTGCTTGTTCCTTGGCTATTTTGTTTCAAAGAGGATGTTCTTCGTCCCATCACGGTGGTTGTGTTCGTTCAATGAATGGTTCGCTTTGTTGTCTGTCCTTGGTGTTCTTTGGCTAAAAATTCATTCCCAACTATTGGTCCCTAAAGGATACCTAGAAGTGGTTTCCTCATTTGAACTCTACCTTAGAACTCGACCCTTGGTTGGATCTTTCTATGCACATCTCAGAACTTGCACAAAACACATTTTAATATTTCTGAAGGACTGTACAATGGCTGCTATAATACCCTAGCAAGTTAAAATCCTAAATCTACACCAGTGACCATTGTGGTTCCCAAACCCATTGTATGCTTTGGTACTTATGTGGTCGAGCAAAAGTAAGCGAGAAAAAGAGCGTTAAATGAAACATCAAAAAAAAAAGGAAGAAAATTCTAAAATCAGGCGACCATATGGGTGTGCAGATAACTCTACTGGGGCTATGGATGCTCGGCTGGTAGTAGAGAAATATCTATGGGATGACAATGACAACTTCATTGGGGCTATGGATGCCTAACTAGCAGCGGGGCAATGTCGAGGTTACTTTTGGTGTTGGATTGTTTATATAGCTTGCTCGGTTGGATTAGCAGCCACTTGTCATAGTTCTATGGGAAGGAATAAATTCACCACACACACTTCTGAGATTTCTTGTAGACTGACCCAACTTAGAATCCTGTCCTCCCAGTTCACTATTGGAAGTCTGCTCCTAGTCTACGAAACCAAAGATTTTGGGTCTAGAATGAATGCTTATCCCTAGAATGCTTGGGATCGTGTCCAACGGATTCACAATTTGTTGTGCCCTCAGCACACACACCTTGTTCAGAATGGGGAACCTCTTTTCTTTTACCTTTTTGAGTCATTCTATCACCACCTCAATTTTTGTGCCCCCATTTTGGTGTCCCTGATGGTCAGCGTACCTCCAAATTCTCATTTTAAGTTGACCATGTTTCATTCCCCCCATCTTAGTTAAGTCCTAGAGCCTTCCGAACCTTGCCTAGCAGTTTGCTTCTGCCAGTGGCATCGGGGCTTGGCAGACCCGCCTAGTTGGGTTTCCCTAGCTGGGCTTCCTCTGGGTTTTCACTATTCCAAAATTGCGGAAGGCTTCTAGCTTCCCAAGCACTAGGACCCATATCCCTATTCGTCGTTCAGTTTGAACTTATGATGAAAATCGCTTGCCCTTTTCTATGTTTGAGCCCGGCTATTCAAACTTTCACCCGCGGGATTTCGAGTTGACTTCACTATTTCTGAGCAACAAAACTGCAACAACGCTTCGCTATTTAGGCCCCGGGCTCCCCTTCGTCATCAGCTTCCAAAGTGTATTTAGATTTGGTCTAAGGGTTGTGCCATTTTGAACCCTAAGCCCCAGACCTCCCACCGGCATCCATGAATTTGAACTTCACCAACCCCACTATCGTTTGTACAAACATTAAATGAGGGTATTAAATGCATGTTTGGTTATATATACTTGGCTTGACCTGCCATTTTCATTTGTTATGTTTTATAGAAGAGTTCAGAGTGATTTCCAGAGGAGTTCAGTGCATCTTTCACCCACCGCCCTCGCGTCCGTGATCATCATTCGACAGTCCTTAGTGAATTTTGCATCTTCCCCATCGAAATTTTGAGGCAGGTTCGCCATCCATTCCTCTAAGAGTTTTTTTATGATTTTACACCTAAATGATGAATAAACATGGGCTAAAATGCAATAAATTGGTAAAAAATGACAAAGCCTACAAAACCCATGTCCTCAAATTCTGAGAAACCCTCTAGATCATCTCCTAAGATTGGACCAGAACTAAACCGCGCTGTTGTCATTCTTCGCACAGGGCATTTGCGCCTTCTGGGCCTGCACCAACTCGCCACCGTCCAACCTTTCACAAACCAACTAACCCATTGGTGAGGAGAACCCACCTCTTAGGCCCGAGACCCTAGACCTCCATCATCCAAGCGTTGTCAAACTTAACAAACAAAAAACTCAAAACTGACCTCCATCTCTGTCTCCCAGGCCCGCTCCCGAGGGACTCCACATTGCCCCCATTGTTCCAAAACGGTGAGGATAACACACCTTTCTACCCTCTAGGTTCTATCTTACCTTTTCCCACCCTAAGTTGAACACTAAATAAATTGTGCCATCATGACGATGCGTCCCGGTCTACAGGGTTCCGTTTGCGGGTTGCCGAGGAGTCTTCGCCATTTAAAATGGCCATGTGGTGATGTCTCCCCGCCTCTCAGGTTTTGACCTTCTAGTTTCCATGACAACCTTTTTGAAGGAAATATTTGGTGTCCTTGCCTTCAATGGGCTCCACCCACCGGGATTCCTTCCCGTCTCGACCGGTTCAAAAGGGAGAAGTAAGCCCATCTTCTCGAGTTCCAGGTTCTGCCCCCTCATTTGCAGAGAAACTTAACAAAGAAAACTAAGCAGCCAAAATTGATGCCGAGTCCGGTCCACTGGGCTATTCCCACTGGGATTTCATGCCACAATCATCATTCCAAATAGCAAAACCCTGACAGCTTCCCGCCCCTTTAAGCCCGAACACTTAGAAATCGAAAGTGAACATTGACTGTCTTTGGAGCTCACGGGGCCTGGACCCTAGACTTCCAACCTGAGAACTTTGTTTCTTCCTAGGAATTTTAAACAGAAAAGTCCTAATAGCTTTCTATCCTTGAACCTTCGACGGCTCCAAAATTGATCAAAATAACCTCAAATTTGAAAACCAATTTTGACCCACACAATCAAATTCGACCCTCTTTGACACGAACCTTTCAAACCATCAAAGTATGAATACGTGAGAAATCACCTAGATTTCCCTACCCTATTTTCCCTTTCAAAACAACATTCCTACCAGGGAAGTCCGCCCCCTAGGCCTGGTTTGCCCAAAATCCCTCCAAAAACTGATTAACAGTGTCTTGAAGTAAAATTTTCATTTCATGAATGATGAATTATCTGATTGGATTTTGTTGATGGGATTTCAACTAATGTTAATGCTTTTGTAATTGGTTGAACTCATTATTTCTCTATTTGTAAGATATATGGAATCAGTTGTAGGATCCTTGGGGGCAACTGTAGAGAAGGACAAGGGAAAGAAAGCAGGCAAGATTCCTTGTGGAAAAGAGGACAAGGACCAAATGAAGTACATGTTCCAGGGTGATCCTCTACATTCAAAAATCAACACTGACTGGAAGGAAATCATAGACACCAATATCAGCCACGTCGATATTGATGAGTTCAAACAAAGGGTTAGAATCCACCCAAAGACTGACAATGCAAGACTAATCATACAAAGTGGGATTGCAAAAGTTGCAGGCTTCCCTCCATCCCTCATAGCCCTTGAATTGGTCATGGCTTGCTGAGAGGCCTACCAACCATAGACACGAACCATTGTTGATAGGGACAAGAACATCCTTGCTGACTTGTCAGTTGAGGCAATTACCAAAACTTTTCACATTCCCACCTTTGGGGAGATGGAGGTGCCCAGCATGGAGAAAGGTAAAGCAACATGGGATGAGGACCCTATGGGCTGGAAAAAGCTAATAAACTAGTACTAGCTCAAGGAGAAAAGGGGCAGTGCTGTAAAGGTGCCTCAGAAACTCTTTCACAGTGAATTTTATGAGGATTACCACAAGTTGGTAACCATGATGAGTAGGGTAATGGGCCTCCCCACTGCTTCGTATTTCCAAGAACGGATGGTGTATTTCATTGAGCAGATCCTTCATGGGGACGAAGATGTCACCATGAAAGCCTCATTCTACTAGGGAGGCATCATAAGCAATTGCTTCCACGAGTAGTTTATGAATGTGAAGAGACCTCTAAGTTCTACATGACCTCCTATCTAGTGTACTCACTAGTTGAGTAGAGGCAATATAGTGGACTGTTTGTGGCATCCACTAAGGAGTTAGCCCAAAGATTGAAGGTTTATGAGAAATATCCCTAGCTCCAATTCAGGAACTTCAAGAAGGAGTACTGCAAGGTGAATGACGCCTTCATCAACCACATCATCAGGTTGGTTGAAGGAGATTTTGAGAGAAGGGTCTCTTGTAGTGCTTGGGCATTCTTAAAGTAGTACACCTACTTATTCGTACAATACCCCAAGTTTACATATATTCATGCCCTAGGTTTCATAGAAAGGTCGAATAAGCTACCCTAGTACCCCAATGACCATATTATACTATTAGAGCTTTCCCTACAATTGTAGCATGTGCATTCACTCCTCGGTAGTAGACATTTGGCATGGATCCCTTATCCCTTAACCTTTGGCCAAGAAATGTACAAATTACAAACCTCCCAGTGCACTGGGAAATTTGAGAAGGAATTGGCAGAGTACCATTTCTCCCTACACACTGCTTGCCCATCGGTGGACCCATATGGGAATGTAAGAAAGGAACTAGGACCAGGGTATACCCACCTACATCACATTCAAGATTTATGGGAAGATTTCCAGGATGACAAGGAGGTGCATGCAAGGCATTACACACAGATGACCACGTTTTTTGTCAGAAGGGTGCAACTATTTCCCATACTAGATTAGGTCGAGGAGGATGAGAGCACCATCATGGATCACAGATATAATGCAATTGCTAACTTACCACTGACTGCAATAGATTGGGATGAGCAGGAGGTCGATGACCACAATATTTTAACTAAACCAATTGTGGCACGTATTGAAGAATGGGTTAAGAGAAAAGTAGCCTGATTAAAGTAGCAAGGGATTGTCTTGACATATGAAGGGCTCAAGAGTGAGCCTAGTGCCATCGAAGATGTCACCACTATAACTTCAATAGGTGTGACATCCAAATCTACTCCTCTCACAAGATCGAAGAAGAGGAAAGGGATTGAAGAAGAACAATCTCTAGATCCCAAGGTTTATTCAAGGAAATATTTAGGAGGCTCACCCTCTAAGAGGCCCAAATGGACGAGAAGCACCTAAAAGTAGCCAACAATTCAAGAGGGTGAGGAGGGGAAAACAAATCAACCAAAACTCCTCCAACTCTCCCTGTCTTTGTCACCATTCCACCTATTTCCTAGGCCATGGTCACAAAATCCCCACCTACGGTGGACATCTCAATCCATCTTTCCTCTTCTCCTGTGGCCAAGCCCATAATAATGGTTGACTCTTCCTCCACCGCAACTACTTCACTTTCCTCCACTGCCATGTCACCTACAACATCACTCTCATTGGCAACAGTGACAAAACCAATGCCCACACTAGCATTATCAGAGGCTTTCTCGTGGCACATGCATAATATCCCCTCTAATATTTTCCAAATCTTTCTGGATCCCACCTTTCAAGCTACCTTAGCATAGGTCCTCATTAGTTCTATGCCTTTGCAACCTCCAATAAGACCGCTAGCAATGGAGGCCATGATATTAATTCCTAAAGAATGAGAAAGGTGGGAGAAACAAGCCTTAAAGGAAATGGAGGAGGAATTCGATGAGTACCATGAACACCTGGAGTATGAACACCAGCTAATTGATAGGGTGGTTCACGAAGAAGAATAAACATAGTATTCTGAAAGTGGATACGAAGAGGAGGGTACAGGTGGTAGAACCATTATACAAACCTTTGATGATGATATTGAGGAGGAAATGGCCAGACAATTGAAGAACGATGAAGAAGAGGTAGGAAAGTCACCTCCTAGAGGAGAAGGGAAAGAAGGTGGCACAATAGTGGAAAATGTAGAAATCCCTATAGGGGAACAATAGGAGGATGTTCCACCTCCTTATGAAGAAGGAAATGAAGAAGAAGACAAGCCCAAGGAGCATGTGCACAAGGACAAACAGGTTGAAGAAAGAAAAGAGAAAGGAATTGAGATAGAAGAAATCCCACGAGAGCAATTTCCTACTAAGCCTCCCATCAAATGCCTCATGTTCATCCAAGACTCTGATTAGGAAGAAGGAGACAACACTAAAATGGAAGAAAGGGCTCCCATGGGTCAACAAATGGAAATCAAAACAAGGGAAGGTGAGGGTGATCAAGAGTCACCCAAAGGAAAATATACTATGCCCGAATGGTTGGAGAGGCAGCTTGAAAAGAAGACTCCTGCCCCAAAGGATCCAAGAGCAAGACTAGAGGCTATCCTAGCCTAAGTGTAGATCACAACCAAAAATGAGAAGCCCAAAGTTAGATCCAAGGTAACGATGGATGCTTCTGGGTGCCGAACTATCCAAATAGCAACACCGGTAGTAGGCCAAGAAGGAGTAAGCAATAATATCTCCACCATTAACTTGGGAACTGCTACTAGGGAGCAAAAGGTGGAGCACCTCGAGGAGTCTATGGCTATGGTGGTGCATTTAATACAACAAGATAAAGACTCAAAAGAGGAGCTTAAAGCATAGGTATCCAACTTGACAACTTGCATCCAACAATGGTCTTCAGCTAAAGACATGCCTACCATATCCACAGCTCCAACCCAACTGTTGTCCAAGGAAAAAATTGACAAGCTGGAAAAAAGAAATAACTTGGAAAAAACTATAGAGAGCCAGTTCTGACAGGTTCTATATGTTGGGAACATGGGTATCAGTCGGGTTGTTTGAACAACCAACAAGTTCCTAGATTGACAATAGTCTTTGGAAGGCACAAAGAAGCTCTGCACTGACTTCCCTACAATGTATAGGTCCACCTATCCAAAGATCGAGGCTCTCCTCTGGCTACAAAATGCCACATGGGAGAACGATCTCGCACTCAAAAGGGATGATCATTGGCTAGTGGATGTGTGGAAGTAGGACTTTGATAACAAGAAAGAAAGCTTGGAGTAGGTAATTGATAAAGTGGATCCAGATATTGAATGGATCAAAGAAATTAGGTTGGACTATGCCCAATATTTGAGGCTAATGATGGGATATCACATATCCGTAGTGAAAATTGATCTGGAGAAAATGAAGCCCTATTTCCAAAAAATGATGGAGGATGGGATGTCAGATGAGATAACGATAGATTTTATGAGTTTTTCTTCCCACGCCTTCACCCAATTAGAACTATTTAGGGACCATGCCACCAAGTATGATGATGACTGGAAGAGGCTTGAGGACAACTCCAAAGAATGGAGCTATCAAGTGTTGTGGTCTGAGATCATGGATGTTGATAAACTCCAACCGGTAATCTTGAAATTCATGGACTATGTGGCTTTGAAGAAGTGGGAAGGCAATGCTATTGTCAGTGAAGAACTTCTAAAGGAATAGCTATAGAAAAAGAGCAATTAGAAAAAGACAAAATGCTACAATGTTGTCACTAGAGGATGAAATAGGGATGAAGACAAAATTGTATTTTAAATTGTAATATATTGGGGGGTAGGTAGAACCCTAGTTTTTAGTGAATCTTAGCCACACAATGAGATTAAATCTTGGCCATTCATTCTAATTTTTGGGCACTATAAATAGTGGGTCTCCTCTCATTTTCAAGAGAGAGTTGAGTTGTTGTAAAGACATGCTGCAGAAATTTCTAATGAAAATACATTGACTTGGTGCATTTTCTGAGTTCTTCACATGTTTCGTGATTCAATCTCCATTGTTAGATGCTTTATTTAGATTTACACTGTTGTTCTAGTTATATTTAAACTACTTAAATAAATTTTAGTAATGTTGTTCTATGATTACAGAAATTCCTGCTGTGTAGGTGCCTTCCTAGTCCATACTTTTTGTTGTTTGCTGCCGGTAAATGGCTATGTAAAGTTATTATGGGCTTCAATTCAAATCTATTCCACACTTTTATCTTTTTTCATGCATGTATATGGTGAATGAATGGTGAAATATCTGCAGGCCTTTGAAGATAGCACAAATTTCATGAGACTGATTTTTTTGGTTAAGTGAAATTTTGTTTGAAGGAAGTTGTTCATGGCAGGAACTCCATGATTACTATTCACAATTAGTTATAGATCCATGGACCTTCTCTCTTCCTTTCTCTTTTTCCTTTTTTTTAGAAACATCCTGTACTAAGGTTCATTGCACATTGTAAAGCCAAATTTGAAGAAAACATTGAAGTTTTAGATTGTCGTCCAAACCTACAACAAAGTGCACCTTAACTCCCATCTTATAAACTTTAGATTTTAAGATCCAGTCTGCATCCAGCTACATAATTCTGCACTATGATTACCAGAAAAATCACATCAAACATCAACTAGGGAGTTCCACGCAAGTCATGACATGAAACCTGAGAGACCTTGGGGATATTTTCAACAACTTGTTGTTGGAGATTTCCTTTCAAGAGAGGTAGTGCACATGTGTATTTCCTATGTTGAGAAAGTGTACAAAACACCCATCAACATGATGAAGAGCTTAATAAAAACCTCAAAAGAGTAGCACCACCTAAGTTTTATGGTAAGGCTATCAGAACAAGATCCAAGGCTTGTATTATAGAAATGGAAAAATACTTTGGGTTCCATGACCTTTCTGAACAAACTAAGGTGACATGGGCTACATATCAGCTCTCAAGTGAAGCAATGACTTGGTGGGATAATGAGAAGATATAGCAAAACCTATAGCCTACTAAGATTTCTTGGGGACTCTTCCTTCAATCTTTTAGGAAGAGGTGGTTACTACAGCTCTTCTTTGACAAGAAAGTGATATAATTTTAGAACTTAAACCAAGGAAATATGATTGTGATTCCATATTGGGAGAATTTCACCAACCTATTGAAGTATGTGCCTTAGTATCAGGGGGATGAATGGTTCCATATCTATAAGTTTATAATGGTACATAGACCACACATAACAGTTGAAGTGGATATGCATGAACCTCAAACCATAAATGAAGTCTTTCAAAAGGCCACCAAACAAGAACAAAATTTGTAGTACCTATCTAATATTCACAATGATTAAAGTTCTAAGTATTGATATGGTGAAAAGAAAATTCATAAGGGAAGAAGAGTCATCAGATCTATAATCTCAAGAGAGGAAGTGAATCACAAGAGGGGGTGAAGATGGTAATGATGGAAAGAACAAGAGAGGAACCAAAGGCAAGGGGAAAGATGAACATAATCAAAATTTATTTAGAAATGACAAGACATGAGGTCCCAAAGGGCCTTGAGATGGATTCTATACTTGTGGAGGTGACCATTATGCCTCAAATTGTCCTCAGGGGTCAAAGTCATGAAAGGAAGGAAGATATTAATAGAATCACTAGATCCATGCTGCAATGGATAGTAGATAGGAAAACTATCAGGCTTTTCCCATTTAGTTAATGGGTAAGCTCTATAGCCAATCTGCCTCTATCTTAAGTGATACTAGAGCTACCAAATGTTTCATAGATCCTAGAATAATATCTAAGATACCCATTATACTTTGATACATGGAAAATTCATGGACAATCTAGTATGGTAATTGAGCAAAGTAGAGGGAAGTTACATGTCTCTTTTGTAGTGAGTTAGAGCTTCCAACCTTTGAAACTGGAGTCAACCTATATGTGGTAATTTTGGGAATAAATTGGTTAACTGAGCATAAGGCTTTAGTGAATTATAAGGATAAGGTGGTCAATTGTCTAGATGATTATGGAAACCTAGTTGAGGTTTGTGGAATGTAGAGACCCTTAGAGCTTAGACATATTTCTATGATGCAATTCAAGAAGGCTCATCAAAAGTGGTGTCAAATTTATGTGGTGCATGTTAGTAATCCTAATAGTAAGGAGCCGTATTTAGATGACTATCCTATTCTCAAGGAGTTCCAATAAATATTCCTTGATGAACTTATAAAATTTCCTACGAAGCAGGAATTTTATTTTCTATCGACCTAGTTCCAAGACTTAAGCCTCAATCCAAGGCACCTTATCGGATGACCACCATAAAAATCTATGAGATGAAGGCTCGGTTAATGGAATTTTTGGTTAAGGGATTCATAAGACCTAGTGTGTCTCCTTGGGGAGCAACTATTATTTTTGTGAAAATAAAAGATGGAACTTTTTGTCTATGTATATATATTATTAGATGTTGAATAAGGTTGCAATCAAGAACTGATATCTACTTTTGAGGATCAATGAATTGTTTGATTAAATGAAGAGAGAAACAATGTTCTCCAAAATTGATCTCAGGTTGAGGCACCATCAATTGAGGATTAAGGAAGAAGATATTCCAAAGACTACATTCAAAACTTGGTAAGGATATCACAAGTTCATAGTGGTACCTTTCAGTTTAACTAATGCACCAACAACCTTTATGAACCTTGTGAATTGTGTATTGAGAGACTACTTGGATGATTTTGTCTTGATCTTTATTGATGAAATCCTAGTCTACTCAAGACTATCGAAGAGCATGATAGACATTTGAATATAGTCTTTTAGCAATTGTGAGAAAGGAAACTCTTTGGAAAGATGTCCAAGTGTTCCTTCTATCAAGACAAAGCACACTATTTGGGCCATACCATTTCAGCTGAAGGAGTCTCTATGGACTTGAAGAAGATCAAGGTAATTGTGGAATACCCAGTGCCTTAGAATGTGTCAAAAGTTTGTAATTTCATAGGCCTCGTAGGATACTATAGGAATTTTTTGCAAGGGTTCTCCTAGATTGCATCTCCTATTACCTCACTCCAAAGGAAGGGAACATGGTTTGAATGGATCAAGAAATGTGAGCAAGCATTCCAACTCCTGAAGGAGAGGCTCACAAAAACACTAGTGTTGACTATCCTTCATCCTAATGGGAGATTCACAGTAATCATAGATGCTTCACGAGAGCGATTGGGAGCAGTATTAATGTAGGGTGGACAATTAGAAACATATGAATCAAGGAAGCTCAAGTAGCATGAAGTGAACTATGCACCTCATGATTTGGAATTGGTGGCCATAGTTCATTCCTTATAGATGTGGAGGAATTAACTTTTGGGAAAACTATTTAAACTCAAGATAGACAATTTGGAGTTGAGATTCATATTTACCTAGCCAAACCTTAATGTATGACAAAGAAGATGGTTATAATTCCTTAGTGAGTATGATTTTGGAATTGAATACATAAAAGGGAAAGAGAAACAAGTGACTGATTCTCTTAGTAGATGAAGACATATGATAGCTATGATCTCAACAAGGTCTAATTTGAGGTAGCAAGTAATTCAGAATCTGCTAGGGGATGAGCACTATTAAAGAGTGAAGAGTTCCCTAGCAAAAAATCCTTTAGATAATCGGTTTGATGGGTATGAGATCAAAATAGATGGTATTTTGAGGTACTATAAAATAATGTATATTCCTGACTTTGGGGAGCTAAGAAATTTGGTTTTAGAAGTTCACAATGCACCTTATTCAGGACACCTCAGTGTATCCAAGATGATCGCAAAGTTAAAGACTTTGTATTGTTTTCCTAAACTCAAGAAGGATGTAGTGGAGAATGTAGCCAGATGCTTGGAGTGCCAATGAGTTAAGGCTGAGCATGCACATCTAGCTAGGTTATTGTATCCTCATGACATACCTGAGTATAAATGGAAAGTGACCAATTTGGATTTTGTAAAGGGGTTACCATTGAGCAATAATGAGCATGATGTTATCTTGGTCATGATTTATCAGTTGATTCGAAGGTTGCACACTTCATTTTAGGAAACCTTAAGGATGGATTGTTGACCATGGATAAGAATTTTGTTCAAGAGATCTTCTATTTACATGGATTGCCAATGACTATCATTTCTGATAGGGACATACAAATGACCTCAAGGTTTTGGATGAACTTGAATGCAACATTAGGGACTAAATTGAAATTCAACTCAACATATCATTGTCAGACTAATGGGTAGAAAAGGAGGGTAAATTAGGTAGTCGAAGACCTCCTCCGAATGCATTACATGGACCAATAGTATAGGTGGGAAGAGTATTTTCCTTTGGTAGAGTTTTCTTATAACAAATCATATCATACATACTTAGGCATGGCACCATTTGGAGCCTTGTATAGGTGGAAGTGTTATACCTCCATCAGTTGGGATAAACTAGAGGAAAATTTTATAGTAGGACCTAAAATGCTTAAGAAAATGGAAGAAAAACTATGGGTAATTAAGATAAGATTGAAAGAGGTGATAGATTGATAGAAGCATTATGCCGAAAAGAACCAAACTCTTAGACAATTCGCAATAGGGGAAAAATTTTTATTGAGAGTTAAAACTCATTAAAGATCTATTGCTTTTAGAAAGTCTTGAAAGTTAACCCCAAGATATGTGGGACCATTTGAAGTCTTGGAAGTGATTAACCCAGTTGCTTATAAACTAGTTGTACTACCTACTCTGGCTCGACTTTATAATGTGTTTCGTGTTTCCTTGCTTAAGCCATATCATCTTGATGTGACTCATGTACTTGATTAGCAATCCTTAAAGGTACAAGATCCAAAAGTGGTGTTAATGGAGCCTATTAGAATCCTAGATATATGCAACATTAAGTTGCAGAGCAGAGATATTGCTCAATTTAAGGTCCAATGGGACTAGTCCTCAGAGGAAAGTGCTAATTGGGAGGATGAAAAATAAATAGAATGCTCCTTTCCACATTTTTTTCTTGAAAGAGAAAAACAATAATTTTGTTTGAAAATTTTGAATTAAGATAGTATGATATTTCATGCTTTAAAACTGTGTAATGCCCCGCCACGCAACCCTAGCGGAAGTTGTAATTAACTACTCAAACGAAATAATATTTTTTTTTGTTTAAGTAAAATTAACATGCAAGTTCACTACCCATTTCCAACATCCCCTAAGGTTACGAGACTGAGTTTACTTAAACCCAAACAAGAAACATGAATTCAAACCATAACATTTAATTACTTACTAAATTAAATACACATGCATTCCATACATGATAAAATTACATCCAAGCATAAGAGATTACACATGTTTCCAATAACAATAATGTACAATACGATTACAAATCCCATTCCACGAATGAGGTAAAACCCAATAAACATGGTTACAAATTACATCTTCCACCTCGATACAAATGAGGGGTAGTAAAATTACAATAATAACTGAAAAGAATAAAGCATGAAAGTAACTAGATCCCACGAGCTCTCTAACTAGAAATCTTGTCCACACAAACAAGAAGATGACCCAACGGATTAAGGTGCACGTTCCACCAAACCATGTGATACCTGAAGGCTCACCCCCCATGCTAGGAGATAGTAACAAGGATTCCTAGACAAGACACCTCTAGACACAGGCTACACAAGACTGAATTGAAATTAAATACAAGTACAACATCACATAACAAAAAGGTTACAATGCTTCCAGAGATAAATTATCAATTGCATCACTGATACAAACATACTATTGACTTAGGAGAAGTGTCATCACAATTTCACATGGGATATCTTGGTAAGTCTTCCTAGGTCCCAGACCCCATCTTAGGATATCCTAGAAACCTCTAACGACTCCTGGCCCCTCATGCAAACCAATGCGGAATCAGTTATCTCTTGTAAAGATGAGATAAAGATCTTTCCATTCCAGGCCTTCTTGTCTCATCCCAAATCTATACAAGCCCTTGTGTCCATGAGTGAGGAAAATTTAATCTTGTTAAATGTTTGATGCAACCTAAACCTCTAAGAAGTTTATTTACGTTATCACTAAATTAACTAAGTTACGAAGAGTTTCCCTGACACCACTTTGCGTGTTGGCCCTCATTGCAAGCCACTCTAAGACAACATGCAGAATAACTCCACACCTAAGGGTACACAAGTGCAACCTAAGGAGAATGACTCCCTATCCACGACATAAAGTCAACACATATCCCGTTCATGATAATCGGGTATCTAACTAGATCCAACAAGGCGCACTATCGAAGGAAAAAAAATGTTGACTAACACATTATGACAACCCCCAAATTCAAAGAAAACCCAATCTGGAAGACTTACATAACAATTGACACAATTGCCTAACACCGAGAATGAACAAGAACATCACTAGAAAGCATTTCAGGAAATTAAATAAACTAATGTTAGGATTTCCTAAATCCAATCAACTCAATCAACGTTACTTTCAATTATTCAAAAATAAATAAAATTTAATTTGCAATGTTGAGAAATTTAAAATCAATGATTTAACTCTCTGTTTCTCAATCATACAAAATAATCAAAATCAACTTGTTAAATTAAATCATTTGATTAAAAAAATCAATTTTTATTTCAACTACGATAATGAAATAATCACCTTAAAATAAATTGTATTTAAATACACATATATATTAAATATATATATAAAATATATACTTAGTGTATATACAAATTTATATATATTTACATATATCCATTTAAACTCAACCATTTAAATTATTTAAAAATGCAATATATATATATATATATATATACATTATATATATACACAATATATGCATATTATATATATAAATAATTATAATTTTTTTATTTAAATATTAATATAATATATATACATATAATATATATATATTATATTATATATATAATAATTAATAATTAATAAAATTTTTAAAAATAAAAAATAAAAAACAACCATGCATAAGGGGCCAGGGGCCCCTCCCAAAGGGAGAGACCTGGCTACCCACACAACCTCCCCCTTTTGGGGGTGCGTTGTTGCCTTTGGAGGTAGTGGCGCTGCCTCCACAACACCTCCCATGGGGGGTGACTATCGGGCAGGGCCCAACCTCACCTCCATTATAAAAATTTTATTTTTATTTTTTTTATAATAATTTTTTTTTTATACAAAAAATTTCTCTAAAAAACCAACAGAAAACAAAAGCTCTATTTTATGGTAAATATCCAGAACAAGGTATTCTTTTTTTGATAGAGAAAAGAAATCTGGGTAAATAAAAAAAATCTCAGCATAATTTCAAACAAATATATATAACATTTATATATACAAAAAATGTATATTTGTATATATATACAAATTTCCATTGTTTTACAGTCAAGTTGTGCAAATTTTTCCTCCAAACAAAATAAACAGATAATGAATTTTCAAGCACAAATTCTTAATTTCTAATTCATAACAGGAATTTCTTTTGCTCATCTTTCTATTTTCTATTGTTTGATTCTTTCTTTGTTTTCTTTTTCTATGATTTCAACAGAGGTTTTTGAAGTTTTGAAACAAGATTTGACATGGGTTTTCCTTGCAAATCAAATAGAGTTTAAATCTTTCCAACAACATAATAAAAATTTGCAAAACATTTCAAAATGAAAACTAAATTCATAGGAAGAAAACCTGGTTTTTCTCAAAAGCTTGAAAGGTTTCCAATGGTGCTTTGAATCCTTATTTTGTTTCCAACTCCTCCAAGAATTCCAACTTGCTTCTCCAAAATCCAAATCCAATCCAGCATGAACAAAACCCTCTTTCCCTTTTTTTTTTCCCCACAACAATTTCTCTCCACAAATTCCAAATTAAAATTCAAAAATCCAATGGAATGGCTCTCATAATCCTTCCCCAAATTTAGTCAGCTCCTCTAAAATATCACATCCACCATAGTTATTGCAAATTTGGAGATATTTTGATTTTGATTTTATTTTTTTATTTTTTTATTTTTTTATTTATTTTTTATGTTATTTTATTTTATTTATTTAAATTCCAAAATTTCTTTCAACATGAATTTCATACACTTAAAAAATTTCTTTTCAACAAAAAAGGAATTTAATTCTTTTTAAAATAAAATTTCTTTTACATACTAATTTTCAAAAAGTGCAATTTAAAACATATTTTCATTTTTCCAATTTCAATCAAAATACCTATTAATTCCAAAATGAATAACTTAATTCAATTCATCTCCATTAATTTAATTAATCAATAGAATAAATCTAATCCAAGATTAGATTATTTTATTAATTAAATTAAATTAATTAATAAGATAATTAACATTTCTAACATTGCCACCAGATATATTTATTCATAAATTTAGCTACCCAAGCCATTTATTTACCTTTATAATTTGAAATTAAATAAAAACCAAGGTGAAATGGACAACATTAAAACACCTAAACCTGACTACAACTTAATGACACACTATGGCTAGGGTGATAACTTGGCATGGAAAACCTAGCTACTATCTCCCAATCGAATATCGTTGGCCAATGGACACACTCAACCTGTGAAATCAGGTGGAGTCGATGTCTTATACCTTTCAACCTATGAGCAAAGAGTATATCGAACATGCATATATATATGATATAATAAATCACCCTATGATGAGGAAATCTCAGAATCATAGGGTGCTCACAAGTGAGTGATACAATCACGTCCCCTTCACCAATACAAACTTTTTAACTGACGAGTCTAACATCAATAATATAATCAAAAGCATTAAGCATCTTTAATTAAATATTTGCTACGCTAATTCAAAACATGCCATAATGATAACATCAGAATAAAATTCCATCACATCAAAATATCACATACGCATCGCTTAATAGTTTGTGATCAAATAGAACCAAGTACCATAGTCAAAGTAATAGCAGAACAAAGAATAACAAAGAAAACATTGTACGATCAAAGAGCCAAAATGGACGGGGTGCTACAACGCTCCTTTCCACATTTTCTTTCTTGAAAGAGAAAAACAATAATTTTGTTTGAAAATTTTGAATTGAGATAGTATGATATTTCATGCTTTAAAATTTTGATGTTGAAATAGACATACATTTTTGATCTGATGTTGAAATAGACATATATTTGATCGAATGTGGAAATAGACATACATTTTTTATCTGATGTTGAAATAAACATATTTTTTGATCTGATGTTGAAACATACATATATTTTGATTTGATGTTAACATATATTTTTTTATCTAATGTTAAAATAGATATATATTTTTTATGTGATGTTAAAATAGACATATATTTTTGATGTAGTGTTGAAATAGATATATATTTTTGATGTGATGTTGAAATAGACATATAGTTTTGATGAGATGTTGAAATAGACATGCATGTTCAAAATTTGATATAATGATCTTTTATTCAACTTACTAGACATTGAGACAATGTCTCTTCCAAGAGGGGAAGGATGCCATAACCCAATCTTATTTGCATATTTATAATAATATGGTAAGTGGAATTTTTGAAGAAATTCAATAAATATTAAATGAAGATATTGGGATATTCAAAAATTTAACGAAATAGGTTGACTGATGTTGACTTTGCTAGCTTTTGAAAATTTATTTTATATGTTACTAAGAATTGAATGTTATTGATCAATTTTCAAGTGCAAGTGTTTGCAATTGGAGGGTGATAAGTTGAAGGACGAGAACACATTTGAAGTAGGATTGTTTAACCGGATTGAATGGTAAGCTAGTTAGAATTTGGGTGCACACACCACAATGGAATGATGACTTGCATTAGAACTATATTGTATATATAAGAAAATGTAATTTCTTGACTTGAACTATTTCATTGTTTGAAAATGGATGGTTTTTAGATTAAATTTTATATTCAAAACATTGTGATTTGAAGGAAAAAAAGTGAGCATTTGTAAAGAAAATTCTTTTCTTTAGAGTAGAAATATATATATATATATACATGATCAAAACGAATATTCAAGTTCCTTAGTTTAAATGATAGTTTATGGAACCTTTGAGCCATTCCAAAACAAGTAACTTGCATATAAATGCATATATATAAACATATATATACATATATATACATGTATGTAAATCGAACACACACACACATATATATGTATGTATGTATGTATACTTATGTATATCTCTATATGCATTTAAATGATTTCATTCACATCTACTATGTATTCAAATAATGTATGTATATGTGTGTGTGTGTGTGTGTATGTATGTATGTATGTATATATACTTAAATATATATGTATGTATATATACATTATTTGAATACATGGTAGATGTGAACTAAATCATTTAAATGCATATAGTGATACAAATATATAAGTATATATACATATTAAAATTCATATTGAATTCAAATAGATAGCTAATATTATGAATCAGAATGTGTAAATCAATGAAAAATCTTAAGGAAAAAACCAGGATGGATGTTTCCTACCAAATCATAAAGGCAACACTCAAAACAGAGGTTGACTGCCACTAGTAGAATTTGGCAAATAAATGACTAGGTGACTAAAACTTTTAGTCACAACAACTAAAAATGATTAAATTCTACTCATTTTTTGCAACTCAACTATAAATGAGTAAATAAATGACTAATTTGGTCATTGACTAAATAGTTAGTCATTTATTTAGTCACAATTCATTTGAATAAATCATTTAAGGAATCAAGAATATAGCTTGCCAAAATGCTCTAAAACTTTAATAAACATGCCCCAAAACTTTTGTCAAAATCTTATTTTCAAGCGTAGCCCACCATAATGGAGTTTTCATTTTAATAAACATACTCTAAAACCTTCGTCGAAACATTATTTTTAGGCATAGCCCACCATAATGGAGAAGTGTTTCAATAAAGAATGACAGAGAACGGTAAGGAGATGTGCATGATAGAAGGAATAGGATTCATTGTTGCTTATCTCATTCCTGCTCTGCTCTACAAAGGTTACTTTGTTCCCTATACTATTTGCAATACAGGTATTTAATTGGCATATATTTGCATAATCTCAAATTCCTTTAGATGCTTTTGAAGTAACAATGCATCCTATATAGGGCTTAGAATTATTTCTTTTAATTTAAAAAAAAATGATTTATTTTCTTGTAATTAGATAATGTGGAGATATCCTAAATCTTCCCCAACACACTATCCTCTTTTTCACTATATTCATTACTCCAGTTGCTAGGGTTTTGCATGTGACATCTTTAATATCTTCATGACTGTGGATTTTAAATAGATCTCAGTGTTTGCTTTAATCCCTATCATGGTAACCCTTGAGTTCCATAATCCACCTTCAATCTCTTCTAAGAACATTGTCTTAAGCTATACTACATATTATGCATATAAAGCAAGTCTTTCATTCCTACCATTGTTCCAAACCACCACTCATTGCCTAGCTTAAAATTTTGCCTCCATAAGAAAAATAATGTGTTTTAAAATCATGGTTTCCAGTGATTAACTAGTAAGGTCACTTCTTTCATCAAGATACAATGAGATTTTTTCTTCAAAATCAAGGAATTATGCAAGATAACATTGTGAATTGTTTGTTGTGTATGATTTTATTTTCTTGCACATTTACTACTTTGCTAACTTCCTTTAAGATTGGATATTGCACCCTTAGCTCCAATCTCAAAAAACTCACTCGCTATCACTTGAAGATTCCTTTCATGAGCATCCTTCTATAAAATCAAACTACGCGCTATAGACTTCCTACTTACTATAGGGACTCATTGTTTCATGGTATTGTGGGTCTTAAGATCCTTCAACCTTATTGTCACTACTTCATAGTCCATAAGGTATTATTCACTATTTTCCCATCTTTGATGAGTCTCAAACCACTACTTAAACATGTTATCCACTACCTCCATTATACAATGGCTAAGAAGAAACATTGAACCTAAGATTATCACTGTTACTTCATTTGCATAGTCATTCCCTAATTGCATTTTCCTTGTCCAAAACTGCTAAAAGCATTTGAAAAACCTTTAAGGTTAGCAAGGGGGTAAGGAAACTCACTGTTAAAATCTCCACTTTACTATGCAAGATTTGACATTTATTATCTTATCACTGCTCAACCTCTTTTTGAATGTCACAACTCAAGTGACTTCCATTCTTCCTACCATAGATTGCATTTACAAATGCCAGTGAGCTACATAGTGTGCTTGTTATTGGCTACAATATTTGGATTGCAAGATTTTGTTATTTGCTACAATGTCTCAATATTTCTGGCATTGCAACCTCACTAATTCGCTAGAGTTATTGTTTATGTTTCTACAAAGGCCTAGGGTTTTTACCCTATTCATGTTCTTACTAATTCTTTTTATGGTATTAAAAAAAACCTTAAATCTTGGGTCAGAAAATTAATTGTCTTGACAGTGTTGTGGTGTGATCTTGGATTGTATCCTAGAGTGTGTGGGAAACTTCTTTTTGATCATTAAGGTATGTAAACCTAATCAGGGAAATGTATCCTATATAGCATGGGTCTTGCTTTAATACTTTCCATAATGGTTATTAGCATACCACATTCTTATAGTTTGTGATAACCTAAGATTGCATTAAAGTATGTAACAAAATTTGTTTTTAGTTTAAGTTGTACACTTTTAAGTAACATTCATAAGGTTTAAAAAATATTGATCACTCTCTAGAATAGTCCATTAAACATGGGTTTTGCTTCAATGCACTAAATAATTTATATAACACAACCAATCTACATATCAATTAGAGTTATAGGCTCTTTATTGCAACAAGAGGTAATCACTCTTGGATCATGCTATCATTACATCATAACCTATTAAACTTGAGACAAACTAAATGCACCCAATGATGATTGACACCTAATTGTGATGACATTGATTTGTACATGAATTGTGCTCATATGAGTGCCTCCATTTCTATCACAACATAACCACATTAAACTTGGGTCACACATGAATGCATCCTATATTGGCTATGGTACAATTGTGCCACATGACCAATAGAGCTATGAATCACATAATTATAGTCACAAGAATTTGTTCCTCAATTTTTCTCTTATGGTGATTCTATTACTATTACAACATAACCCTTTGGAATTAGATTGCTCAAATCCTTACATTGCTTATTTTCTCTTTGGATGGATTACTTCATGGATATTTTGTGATTTATATAGCTTTTTTTTATAGTAAATGACATCAGATTCTTTGTGAATCTAAAATGATATATTAATTATGGTTTTTTGATAATTTTTATTTTTATTTAGAAGGGGTTAATATGTGGCATTTCTATGTGTAGGAAGAATAGATTGTGATGCAACATTTGGGTATGGACGATTCAGGAAAAAATGAATTGCTATCGGTGTCATAACTAGGTTGGAGAGTACCTTGAGCTAGTGTGAAACACTTCCAGGTGTTTTTGGATAGAAGAAAAACCTAATTGTAGGAATTTCTAAATATCCAACAGAGGAAGTTCCTTTATTCTAAAGATAAAACCATAAATCTACTGGTCCAATTGGAGATCCAGCTAATATCTTTAATATCTGATAGAGAAATTTTTTACATTGTAAAGATAAAATCATAAATTTACTAGATCAATTTCAAATATGAGTTGATGTAGTGAAGCTTTGACAGAGGAAGTTCCTACATTTTAAAGATAAAATCATAAATTTTATCAGTCCAATTTGTGATGAGGGGGCAACCTGAGACTTAGAAAATAACCCACAAATAAGAGAATAATTTTATTGTTTAGAAAATGGAGCTTCTTACATGCAGAGGATCTCAAATCCCCAAGTTCTACAACACATGCAAGTTACAGAAAGCTACATAATCACCCTTTCGCAATATGCGAGCTTGTCCCCTCAAAGTTACCCAAAAATTAGAAACCCGCCCATAAATAGAGCTCCTCTTTAGTTTGGAGCCAAAACAACATTCAAATTTGAGTTTAGGCGGTTTGGCGCCAAAAAATTACAACTTGAAGTTCAAATTTCAAAAGAACATTTGCAATTGTATCTTCTAGAAAGTGCGCCAACTTCTCGGGGCCATAACTTTTGATCCGAGACTCTGATTCGTGAACTCTTTGAACCGTTGGAAAGGTCTTGAAGTCAACAATGCACTTAAAATATTTTATTCCAATTTTAGAAAGTTTCAGGGCTGATATGGGAACTCTAAGTGCCTCAAATCTAACTTGAAAGATTTTCAGGTGTAAATCTAGGAACTAAAACTGCAATATCTTTCAACCCAGGAATAGAAAATAAAAACCGTAAATTGGGAATTTCATTATGAGGAAAAGGGTATCCAAAAATGTAAAAACATATAAAAACTGAGAAACTTGAAATTTAACTATTTTTGGGTGATGCAAGATTGCCCTTACACCATTGGATGCTCCTGCATCAGACACCCAAGGTAATTTGACAAGTGACCCCGTCACGTCTCAAGTGGTGGAGGAAAACCCAAATGGTTGACCTCTGCCTTAGGCAACCAGGATGAATCTTCAATAGGCCTTCCTTTCCATTTCACCAGATATTCTTCATACTGCCTGTTCCTAGTACTCCTTCCCACACGGCTATCCAAGATTTCTTCAATCTCCTCCTTTTCTGAAGTAGGTGCTAGAATCTCACACTGTTCCATTGTTGGTACTTCCTCTGTGCCACCTTCATGATACTCTGTCAAATCCAAAATGTTGAACACAAGGGGAATGTTGAATCCATCCAGCAACTCTACCTCATATGCATTCCTTGAATCATGCCTCTTCAAAATTTTACAGGGACCAAACTTCTTCATCTTCAATTTGTTATATGTTCCCACTGGAAACCTTTCTTTCCTCAAGTGAACCATCACTTCATCACCAATTTGAAACTCCTTATACCTCCTCTTCTGATCTACCTTGGCCTTATACTACATATTCATCTTGTTAATATGTTCTCTTACCTTCTCATGTATATCCTTGATGTGTTCTGCAAAATCTTCAGCTTCAACACTTATTTTCTTCTCTTGGTCCATCTTCCTCAATTCTAGAGTTGTTTTGGGGCTACCTCCATACACAATCTGGAATGGTGATCTACTAGTGCTTCTGTTGACAGAATTATTGTAAGAAAATTCTACCTGGGGTAAGATAAAGTCCCATCCCTTGGGTTTATCCCCTACCAAACATCTTAGTAGGTTACCCAGACTCTTGTTAACAACCTCTGTCTTCCCATCTATTTGTGGATGGTGTGCAGAACTAAACTTCAACTCTATCTTCAGCTTCTTCCATAAGGTCCTCCAAAAGTACCCCACAAATTTGGTGTCACGATATGAAACAATACTCTTTGGTAGACCATGTAGTCTCACCACCTATTTGAAGAACAAGTCAGCAATGTGGACTACATCATGGGTCTTTTGACATGGAATGAAATGTGTCATCTTTGAAAACCTATCAACCACCACAAAGATGGAATCATTCCCTCATTGTGTCCTTGGAAAACCAAGAACAAAGTCCATACTTATATCCTCCCATGGCCTCTCTGGTATAGGTAAGGGCTGATATAAGCCTGTATTTTGACTCACTCCTTTAGCCATCTAACATACCCTGCAGCTTTTACAAACTTCTTCACATCCTGTGACAACTGAGGCCAATAAGAATGCTCACTGATAATGGCAATGGTCTTATCTTGACCAAAATGTCCTGCCATTCCTCCACTATGCTTCTCCTTTATCAAGTTCTCCCTCATGGAACTCCTCGGGATACAAAATTGACTTCCCTTAAATAACATGCCATCCTGGATTATGAAATCCAACCACCTTGTCCTATCCACTGTAACAGGTTCCTTGCAATCTTTCCAAGCCTCTGCGAAATTAGGATCTTCTGCGTATAGTGTCTTAAGTTCATTGAACCCAACCACTTCAATCTGCATCTTTGTCATCAATGTATGCCTCCTACTTAAGGCATCTACAACCCTATTTGACTTTCCACTCCTATGTTTCAAAACAAAGGTATAACTCTACAAAAACTCTACCCATTTCATATGCCTCAGATTTAATTTTCCCTGACTATTTAGGTACTGCAAGGCTTGATGATTAGTATATAGAACAAATTCCTTTGGCAACAAATAATGTCTCCATTTCTTTAATGCTTGAACTATTGCATAAAATTCCTGATCATATGCATAATACTTTCTCTTGGCATCATTTAACTTTTGACTGAAATAGGCAATGGGCTTACCTTCTTGGCTCAACACTGCTCCAATGGCACAACCACTGGCATCACAATCCACCTGAAACACCTTGTTGAAATCTGGGAGGGCTAGAACAAGTTGCTTTGTCACCTTCTGCTTCAACAGTTCAAAACTTTTTGCCACTCCACTGCTCCACTTGAATTCTTTTCTATCCCTCTCATTGTTTTAGTCAAGGGTCCACAAATACTACTGAAATTTCTAATGAACTTTCTATAAAAACTAGCCAAACTATGGAAAGATCTCACCTCGTAGCAGTTCTTGGGGTAGGCCATTCCAGAATAGCCTTCACCTTCTCTGGGTCCATCTTGAGACCTTCTGCTGAGACAACAAACCCCAAGTACACTAACTCCCTCTTCACAAAACTGCACTTCTTTAGATTAATCAGCAGTTTCTCTTCTCTTAACTTCTCAAAGGCTCTCGAATATGCATCAGATGCTCATCCAAACATCTTACGAAAATCAAAATATCATCTAAATACACAATAACAAAACTTCCTAGAAATTCTTTTAGTACCTTTGTTCATGAGTAGCATGAATAATGCTTTCGGTGCATTGGTTAGCCCAAGGCATGACTAACCACTCGTACAGGCCCTCTTTGGTCTTGAAGGCAGTCTTCCATTCATCTCCCTCTCAAATCACGGATCGGTGATATCCACTCGGATCAATCTTTGTGAAGTACTAAGCTCCACTCAAACAGTCCATCGGTCATCCATCCTTGGCAGGGGAAATTTGTACTTGATTGTTATCTTGTTTATGGCTCGAGAATCTATACACATCCTCCACTCCCCATACTTCTTTGGTGCTAATGCTGTAGGTGCGCACATGGACTCAAATCTCCCATATCAAACCCTTTCTCAACAACTCTTGAACTTGTATTCAACTCCTCATTTTCTGCTGGAGTCATTCTGAGCTATCTTATTTGGTAAAGTGGCTCCAGGAATCAAGTCAATCGATGGTGATCATCTATTGGTGGTAAACCCTGGGTACATTATCGAGAAACAATATCCTGAAACTCATCCAACATCCAGAAACTTCTTCTAGAACCTTCTCACTATCCTCCTTACTCACTCTAGGAATCAATGCATAACACACATGCTCATGCTTCATACCTTCTAAAAATTTTCTTCCATCTACATAACAAATTCTAGCACTATTGCATACCTTTTCTTGAGTCTCCTTCGGGGTTTCAACTTGTGACGAACCCCATCCTTTGTCAAGGAATAAGTGTTTGTATGGCCATCATGTATAGCTCACCTATCAAACTGCCACGGCCTCCCTAACAACATGTGACATGCATCCATGGGGATGATATCATAGAGTACCTCATCATGGTAGCTCCCGATCTTGAACTTCACTAGGCACTGCTCATTGACCAAAACTTTGTGGTCTTTCTGTAACCAAGCAATCCAATATGGATGCAGGTGCCTTTCCCTCTTCAGCTTCAACTTTGTGACCATCTCTTTTGACACCAGATTATCGGTGCTCACACCGTCAATAATGATATCACAACATTTTCCTTCACACTTGCACCTTGTTCGAAACAAACTCTTCCTTTGTTCTAGTTCATTTTCCTCAGTCACCAGGGCTCTCCTAATCACTAGGGCTTCTCCCCTTTCAACATCATTTGAATTTTTAGATTGGGCCTCCTCATCTGCATGCGCAACCCTTCCACGACCTTCTAGCCTTTTTTCTGCCCTTCCTTGGTGTTGTGGACATTCATAGGCTCGATGCCCTTCTTCACCACACTGGAAACACGTTCCTTTGAAACCACCTCTTCTAGATCCTTGTCCATATCTCCCTCATCCTCTACCTCTTTGATCACCACTGTTTTGATCATGAGGGCAGTAGAAGTTGTCATTCCTTTGGCTTCGGCTGGTACCCACATCTTCACTTTTCTTTTCATCATCATTTCAGCTTCCTGAAGGTTTTCCATTGCCCCTTCCACTTTGACCTCCTCGTCCTTTTTGCTTGCCATCAAATCTTTTGTTCAACTTCTCTTCCACCTTCAAAGCAAACTGATACACATCCTTAATGGTGGTCATTCGGACTAGGATTAACTCCTCCTAAATGCTTGGTCGTAACCCATTAAGATATCATGCTACCTTCTCCTTATTGGCCTCTGTGTGGCCTATTCTGATGATTATCTTGTGGAAATCTTTAGTATATTCTTTCACAGATCTACTTCATTGCCTCAACCCTTGCAATTTATTCAATAGATCTAACTCGTAGTCCATTGGTATGAACTGCTTCTTCAGTTTCTCTACCATGCGATCCCATCTGGTGATATTTCCTTTTCCTCTTCA
Organism: Sequoia sempervirens; assembly: GCA_007258455.2. Classification (NCBI taxonomy): domain Eukaryota; kingdom Viridiplantae; phylum Streptophyta; class Pinopsida; order Cupressales; family Cupressaceae; genus Sequoia; species Sequoia sempervirens. Next base: position 612,803,129 of record VDFB02000003.1, read on the forward strand.
ATTTCTTTCTAGCCGAACATCTTCCCACCAAATACTGGCATGGCCCTTCAACTTCAGTTTTGCAAACTTAACATGATCTGGGTTCTCTATTTCCTCATACTCAAAATATTCTTCTAGCTCGTTGATCCAGTCAATCAACTCTTTTGGGTTCAGACTTCCATAATAACTGAGAAATTTTTCTCTAGGTCTTTTCCCAATCTTTGAAATGGCCCTTATTAGCTGCATTTGGTCTTGATCAATTGCTTCTTCTCCCTCTTCTACATCTGAACCTTCTTCCTCTCCTTCATCCTCACTTTCCTCCCTCGGGTTTAACCCTCTTCTCAACTGCTCTTGTAATGCATCAATCTATTTTTGGAGGGCTACTAGTGCATCTCTTCTACCAGCATTTCTTCAGCCTCAACCACCTCTGGCACCACCAAACCTACCAGGCATCACTCTTGGTGGCATCTTTCTTGACCTCAACCCACAACCACAGTCCTGGCGCAAACTGCCTCACGATCGACAATTTGTCCACACGCTCAAGAAAAGCTACGCTGATACCACTTGATGAGGGAGCAACCTGAGACTTCTAAAATAACCCACAAATAAGAGAATAATTTTATTATTCAGAAAATGGAGCTTCTTACATGTAGAGGATCTCAAATCCCCAAGTTCTACAACACATGCAAGTTACATAAAGTTACAAAATCACCCTTTCACAATATGTGAGCTTGTCCCCTCAAAGTTACCCAAAAATTAGAAACCCGCCCATAAATAGAGCTCCTCTTTATTTTTCAGCCAAAACAAAATTCAAATTTGAGTTTAGGTGGTTTGGCGCCAAAAAATTACAACTTGAAGTTCAAATTTCAAAAGAACATTTGCAATTGTATCTTCTAGAAAGTGCGCCAACTTCCCGGGGCTATAACTTTTGATCCGAGACTCCGATTCGCGAACCGTTTGAACCATTGGAAAGGTATCAAAGTCAAAAACGTGCTCAAAATATTCTATGCCAATTTTGGCAAGTTTTAGGGCTGATCCAAGAACTCTGAGTGCCTCAAATCTAACTCAAAAGATTTTTAGGTGCAAATATGGGAACTAAAACTGCAATATCTTTCAACCTAGGAATAGAAAATAAAAACCGTAAATTGAGAATTTCATTATGATGAAAAGGGTATCCAAAAATGTAAAAACATCTAAAAACCAAGAAACTTAAAATTTAACTATTTTTGGGTGATGCAAGATTGCCCTTACACCACTGGATGCTCCTACATCAATTTGAGATCCAATTTGAGGTTGTGAATTTCTAATAGATAAAGTTCCTACATTCTAAAGATAAAATCATAAATTTGCTCAGTCCAATTTGAGGTCCAATTATAAGTATTTTTCCTTTTAATTATACTTTCTAACATTTGGCTTGATACAAATTGTTACTTTAGAATTATGGTATTTCTTTTCTTCTAATGTTTTCAACCCTCATTTTAGGGAAGAGCTCTGAATATGGTTCCTTTAGATGGAGACTACACTTTTCCACTATAGGTTTCATCTAGAAACACCAGAAGCTTAGGTACTACCATACTCAGGTACAACAGAGTTTGAGATGAATTGCACTTAGTATTTTATGCTGATATGAATATGTTCTAGCCTATAGTTAATTGTTGTAGCATAATATATAGGCTAAATAGTTGTTCATATACCATTGTTTCAAATTCAAAATTTCTATACCTTATTCTAGGAGAAAATCATAAGGAGAGTCTATACATAAGACACCATTGTTTCAAATTCAAAATTTCTAGATCTTTCACAATTGTTTGCTTCATTTATTGGATCTAAGACAACCTATTGTATAGAAGATGCTCTCAAAATCACAATAAAATCCTTTATTCTAGGATGAATGTTTAGAATGTTTCCCATCATAACAATGAACAAAATCATCAATCATTAACCTGAACTTTGCAAGAGTTTCATCAAATTATACTATTCCTCTCCCTTTTCCATTTTGAATTTTATCCCAAATTTCATTTGAAGAACTTCCTTAGCCTATAGATCTTGTTGTTAGCCATAACTTTATTAGGTGTCGAGGATAGCTTCAAGTTTTTTTCAATTGCTACTTGGGTAAAAAAATGAAGCTATCCTCAACACCTGGTAAAGTTATGGCTAACAACAGGATCTACACCTGAGAAAGTTCTTCACGGATGAAATTGGGAATAAAATTTAAAATGGAAAAGAGAGTGGAAAAGTTGAATTTGATGAAACTCTTGCAAAGTTGAGGTTAATGACTAATTCTTTTGTTCACTATTATGATGGAAAATATTTTGAACAGTCATCCTTGAACAAAGGATTTTACTATGATTTTAAGACCATCTTCTACACAGCAGGCTATCTTAGATCAAATAAATGAAGCAAACAATTGTGAGAGAGACAACAATTTTGAATTTGAAATAATGGTGTCTTTGTATAGAATCCCCTTGTGATTTTCTCCTAGAATAAGGTATAGAAATTTTGAATTTGAAACAATGGTATATGAACAACTATTTATCCTATCTATTATGCTACAACAATTAACTACAGGCTAGAACATATCCATATCAATATAAAATAGCATTTGCAATTCACCTCAAACTTTGTTGTGGTAATTTCTTTGTAATTAAGTTTTTACTCCATGAACATTCTTTATGCACATTAGTGTGTTGGTTATTATATCGATCTCTTTTGTGATCAAAAGAATAGTGAAGCTCATTGCATAACTCATGACCATTTTGCAGTGCTATGATCTAGTGCTCTTTTACTTCTTACTCATTGTGTTCTCAATCACCATGTGCAAATGACTTAGAGGATAGATCTTTGTCACCATTTGACAGTAGCTTTCATTTTTTTGGATGGTTTTTTATGATTCAATCATTGTTTGATAGTGTTCTTCCTTTCTCAATCCTATAGGATAGAGGACAATTCATAGTTTGCAACTCTCTACCAACGACAAATAGATATAGTAAAGATATTCAAAATTTTAGAAGTGGATTTTTTTTTTGAATTGCTAAAGTCTATTTATCATTTTTATAACTCAAAATTATTTAAGCTATTTGAATAGCTAAACATCATATTATAAATATTTAAATTACAATATAATTAGGGTCTTAACATTATTACAAAGAAGTTGAATGAAAATTAGTAAATTACTACTAATTTAGTTTTTCCATTTGCATGTTTACATGGTTATTTCTTCTAGAATTTGTTAGGCCTATTTTGGTTTCTATGGAAACAACAAAGAAAGATGCACATCCAAGTCTAAATGAGGTGATGACCCATACTTATTTTCATCACTTGTAAATATAATTTTTATTTACTTTTTGTGATCCTCAAAAATAGAGATGATTTAAGTCTTTGTGAAATATTTTCATGCATGTTTGAGATCTCTACAAGGTGATGAAAAAGGACCTAGGGTTTTGTAGGGTTTTGAGTTTCCTTATTGTTTTGATGGTTATGTTGTCACTAAGTTCTCTCCTTGCCCAAATATAGTCACGTGAGAAACTACCATGATGCTCTTGCCTGTAAATTACTGTTTTCTCCCTACCTTCTCACTATAGGTCTAATTCGTCAACTCTAGCAACTGCCCTTCCATCTTAGTGTCTTTTCATGCTCTTGCATATATTCTCTTATGAATTTATTCTTATGACTTTGAAAGCTATCACTAGGTCTATTATGACTATTAGTTCTTTGAGGGTATATTATGTTTTACTATGAACTCTTATATTGTCATACTTTTGATGAAAATTCTCCAAGGATGTTTGCTCACTGACTTGACTCTCTGTATATTCTCCATTATGCATAAAAAATTCATGGTTTCTAGTTAACTATTTATTGGTGGAACCATTTCCATGTTTCTCAATACTATCATCCCTATAGGATAGTTTCCTTATAGATCTAAATGTAATTTAAAAGGTGCCCATAAATATTGACAAGTTTCATAAGACTATTGTGACAAGTTTCATAATACCACCACACTGCAAGAACCAAGAAGCCATGGTGTAGTGTAGCAGTAACATCTTGCATTACCATAAAGGATGAGAAATAAATGTGTGGTATGGTGGTAACTCAAACTAATTATCTTGCATCTCTGCAAGAGCCAAGAAGGCACGGTGCAGTGTAGCAGTAACATCCTACATTACTGTGAAGGTCGAGCAATAATGGTGCAGTGTAGTGGTAACATCCTGCATTACCACAAAGACCAAGAAATAATGGCGCAGTGTAGTGGTAACATCCTACATCACCACAAGGATCATGTCAAAATGGTGTGCTATCATGGTTAAACTGTAAAAAGAAATATCACATGTCTTTAAGGCATTTTTTTGAAACAGTTTGCTTGCCTTGTGTATATTTCTTCCAAATTTTCATGTATGTCTAGCAGGGCACTTGTAACTACAACATATGAAAAAATAAATCCCTATTGTTATGCTTTGATGGATGTCCCTTTGTTATTACTAGATATCTAATGTAGTACACATTATTGTAGTGTAAGCCTATTTTTCAAATTGTTTCATTTAGCAATCACCAATATTCTCCACAAGAACATTGTCCCTATTTAAAATTATGGAAATGGTTCAATCTCTTAGAATAATTTCTCTTGCAACAATATTGGAGATGAATTTAGATGCAATGTGAAAATTAGAATATACTTTAAGGATCTTAACAACTCTAATAGTTGTACTAGGGGCCATGTTTAACAAACCAAAATAAATTGCTAACTTTTCACTATGGTGGTAGATAAATGATTCTTTTTTCTTCTATTCCACAAAATTGAGTAGAAGTCTTGAATCTAGAAATATCCTATTTCCTTCATTCACCAATCCAATTTCTCCAATTTTGCATAGATCTCCCATGTTTTTGGATGTGATTTGTCTCCTACACAAAAAGCATGTACCCATTTATGCCCTTCAATCCAACTAGATGTGGGTATCTTTTTAATTCCTCTATCTTTCATTAATCTCCTTACTATTTGAACCTCACCACACCTACCTAATTCACAGATGTTTTAGAGAAGAACATAAGTTGTAACATTTTTAGGATCCAACTAAGAAAGAAGTGTTGTTATAATACTCAACCTATATTCATATATGATCCACAGGAACCAAAGGTTTAACTAGCATCTCAATAATAATGTTTAGGGTGTCCTCAAGATAGCCAACACGGGCATGAAGGTCAACCATGCACACCTAATGATCAAATATATATGTAATGCAATAAGGGTTACTAATGTGTGAAGTATGTGTAGTCCTCATCCACTAAACTTGCATGACTAGATGCATCTAGAACACAAGCAAAGCTTACAATGTTAGTGTTCCAGAGTACTTCATTAATTCAAAGATTTTGAGAGCTTCCTTGCAAAATCCATTTAGTGAAAATTCTACAATCATATCATTTAATTCCATGAGATGGCATCTCTGTGAGGCATTATGTAAAACAATTCATTTTTGTAAGGAAAATTAGATGCAGAAAGCAATTCTCCTAACATCAATACCTCAGGAAAGAATGTAGATACACTTTAAAATTTATAATTACAGTCCAATTAATATGTGCTAGGAAGCAGATAATAGAAACAGAGTATTTGAAAATCACACAAGAACACCAGATATACATGGGAAAACCCTTACGGGAGAAAAACCCACCACACCAAGAGAAGTCACTTTGTATTACAGTAATAAAGTTTACATACAAGTTTCAGACTTATCTTTCTGATGTCTATTTACAAAGGTATTCACCATGTACAATGTGTTTCAGGAACCTTCACATTACAATCTACATAATAGAATTCATCCACTGATACAATCACTCAACAATCTATCGATTCAACCAACCGATTACAATTTACAATCCCAGAGTATATCCATGGCTTTCCTTGTTTGTAAAACTTCCTCACACAACTATCACAACCGATTGTCTTCCAATTGTTCAAATTCAGCTTCTCCTATGGTCCACGAGACTCCACATAGGACAGTCTTACTCAGTCAACAGAATTCGCACTGTGTTGGCATATCGGTGAGACACTACAGTGTCTCACCGATGCCACATAGCCTTCATATCAGTATCACCAAGAGTTACCATAGTCACCAAGATGTTCCATTGAGCTTCATGTGTTACGCCGAAACACCAAGAAATCACCCAGACCTATCGCTTTTGCCAGGAGATCATAGCGAGTCACCAAAGTTATACTGAAGTTATTTGACATATCGAGCTCCAAAGAATAGTCAGCAAGACTTAACACCTTCATCAAGAGGTTTCTCCAAGATCTCTATTGTCACCCAGAAGCTTTCAATAGTCGCCAAGACATCGCTCTTTGCTAAGACTTTACTCTAAGATCTCTTAGCTATTCTGAAGACTCTTCATCATTGGAAAGACTCACCAAAGTCTCTGGGACATCTTACTGAAACCATCATGTTACACTGATGACCAACATTTGAACCTTCATTGGTGAGACATTTGTTCATCAGTAAGACTTCTTACCGATAGACCACAAGATACGCCGAAGACTTCAAAAAATGTTTTTGTCAGTGAGACCTTCAACGTTCATTGAGACATCTTCCCGAGATCTTTGAGTTACCCCGATAGCCAACACTTGAGCCACCGTCGATGAGACATTTTCTCATCACACAGAATTCATAACAAAACCTTAGTGTTACATCAATGACTCCTAAGTGTGTCCCCATCGGAGTGACCTCCACTGTTCGTTAAGACTTTTCACCGAACCAACATAGGTTATCCCGAAGCTCGTAGTTGTTATGAGTCTCCCCGATTTATGATTGAATGGCCTATCAGCCAAAGGTCTCCCGAGCACTAAGAGGTCATACTGAACACTCCTTGTCACAATGATAGCTCCATAATGAAAGCATTCAGAAACATAGAAATTCGGTCACAGTGACCTGTACAAAACATGATGCTACCAATCTGCTAGTCGGCTAGATAATGAAGATGTCACACCAAATTGGCTCTAATGGAGGTTTCAGCCTATATTGTTTGAGGCACATATTTCCAACAATCTCCCACTTGATGAAGATCTTACAGGAACCTCCAGAACATAACATAATTTACTGAAAATCATAGGCAGTAAGGCCCATTGAATTGGCACACCACCTAAACTTGTCTGTGCTAACTGGCTTCATCAATGAATCTACAACATTCTCCAGAGTATCAACCTTTTCCAAACTAGCCTTTCCATCCTCCACCACATCTCGTACAAAATGGTACTGTACGTCTATATGTTTTCTCTTGGCATGGAAAGTAGGGTTCTTTGCTAGACAAATTGCACTCTGACTGTCACAAAAAATAGTTATTTCCCCTACATCAAAACCAATGTTAGAATGAAAACATTTCAACCAAACTGCTTCTTTACAAGCATGAGTACCTTCCATGTATTTAGCCTCCGTAGTGGACTAAGTGACTATAGCTTGCTGCTTGCTCATCCAACTCACTGCACCACCATTCAACATGAAAATGTATCCATTGGTGGACCTCCCGCTATCAATATCCCCTGCCCAATCAGAATCAACATAACCACAAATGTTGAGAGTCCTCTGTGATTCAACTAAATTCCTATGGTAACACAACAAAATCTGAAGTTCCCTTCAAATACCTAAACACTCTCTTCATAGCATCCCAATGCATTCTTCCTAGATTAGCCATAAATCGACTAAGAACTCCCACTTCTTGGGCAATGTATGGCCTTGTACAGACCATTGCATACATAAGACTACCTACTACACTAGCATAATGTACACTGGTCATGTCCTCCATCTCAGTAGGAGATTTTGGATAGTCCTCAATAGATAGGTTCGTTCCATGCATGACTAGAACCACTAGCTATTTGCAATCATTCATACAAAATCTCTCAAGAACAGTCCTGACATACTTACTCTGACTAAGCCAAAGCTTTCTATTCTTCCTATCCCTAGTTATCTCCATCCCTAGAATATACCTTGCTGCACCAAGATCCTTCATTTCAAACTTAGCAGACAAATGAGACTTAAGATCAAAAATCATTAGCTTGCTATTTCCTATGAACAACATATCATCAACATAAAGAGAAATAACAAGAACTTGATCACTTTTAGCTTTATAATATACACAGTGATCATAATTTGATCTTACAAATCCCAAAGACAATACAAAAGTATCAAATTTCTAGTACCACATTCTAGGTGACTGCTTTAACCCATACAAAGACTTCTTTAATTTGCATACCATTTTTTCTTTACCTTTCTCAACAAAGTGCTCAGGCTGGGACATATAGATTTCTTCTTCAAGATCACCATGAAGAAATGTTGTCTTCACATCCATCTGTTCAACCTCTAAGTCATATGCAGCTGCAAGTGACAATAGAAATCTAATAGATGTTAGCTTTGCTACAAGAGAAAATATTTCCCCATAATCGATTCCCTCTACTTGGGAATAACCCTTTACAACTAGTCTTGCCTTGTACTTTTCTACACTGCCATCCAGACCAATTTTCTTCTTAAACACCCATTTGTAGCCAATATCCTTTATGTCTTTAGGCAAGGGCACCAGACTCTAGGTTTCATTTTTATCCAATGATGCCATCTCTTCGTTCATGGATTCCAACCAAGAGTTTGAATCAGACATTTTAATTGCATCTTTTACAGTCCTAGGCTCATCAATACTAGAAATCAAAGCATAGGCACAAGTAGAATCAATCAATGAGAAACCATACCTATCTAGTTGTTTTCTTTCTCGGGTTGACCTCCTCACTTGTTGAGGTTGAAGTTCTTCATCTTCAGAACTTTTTGAACTGATTGAGCTCTCCTCAGTTTTAGGTACATTTTGAATTCTCAATTCATCTTTCTCTAGTGTAGGAGGAATTAATGCTACATCCTTATATTTCTGACTTTGTCTCTGACTGCAGATCCAAAGTGGAAGGTTTCAGCTCATGAAAGATTATGCTTCTGTTGTACAGAACCTTCTCTGTATTAGGATTCCAAAGCTTGTATCCCTTTATGACAACACTATAGCCAATAAAAATACATTTGACAACCTTGTTGTCCAATTTAGATCTTTTCACATCTGGCACATGAGCATATGCCTCACAGCCAAAAACAAGAACATGTCTAAGAGAGGGCTTCTTACCAGACCACGCTTCCAAAGGTGTTTTCTCAACAAGAGTAGAATTTGGAGAATGATTAATTAGATAACATGTAGTAGATATAGCCTTAGCCCAAAACTTCTCCTCCAAGCTAGCACTACTCAGCATACTTCGTGCTCTCTCCATCACTGTCCTATTGAACCTTTCTGCAACTCCATTATGCTAAGTATAAGGTGTAGTCTTGTGTCTTTTAATTCCATGTTCTTTACAATATCTTTCAAATTCTTCAAAACAAAATTCACTGCCATTTTTCAATCCTTAAGCATTTTATTTTTCTACCAGTCTGATTTTCAACAAGATGTTTAAATTCTTTAAACTGGCTGAATACTTATGATTTACTCTTCAGAAAATATACAAATGCTCTTCTTGAATAATCATTAATTAGATAACATGTAGTAGATATAGCCTTAGCCCAAAACTTCTCCTCCAAGCTAGCACTACTCAGCATACTTCGTGCTCTCTCCATCACTGTCCTATTGAACCTTTCTGCAACTCCATTATGCTAAGTATAAGGTGTAGTCTTGTGTCTTTTAATTCCATGGTCTTTACAATATCTTTCAAATTCATCAGAACAGAATTCACTGCCATTTTTCAATCCTTAAGCATTTTATTTTTCTACCAGTCTGATTTTCAACAAGATGTTTAAATTCTTTAAACCGACTGAATACTTATGATTTACTCTTCAAAAAATATACAAATGCTCTTCTTGAATAATCATCAATGAATGACATATAGTATCTTGACTTAGACAAAGAAGAAACATTCACTGGACCAAAAACATCTGAATGAATATAATCTAACAAACCAGAAGATTTATGAGGACTGGAATAAAATGAAATACAATGTTGTTTTCCATATATACAGTGTTCAAAAAATTCAAATTCAAGATTACAATCTTCGAGCCCCTCAACCAGGTTTTTAAACATTTTTCTCCTATGTGGCCTAACCTATGATGCCAAAGCATAGTCTTCTCTACAGGAAGTTTTACTTCCATAGAGTTTACATAATTAGGGATATTTCCCTATTTACCTCCATAAGCAACTTTCAGTGACTTTCCAGAGACACTGTTACATTGAACAACATGTGCATCCAGCTTGTACAGGGTACCAATTCGAGCACCTCTAGCTAGCACCATTGAACCTCTAGTCATCTTGCAACCATTTCTAGAGAACGTAACTTGTACTCCAATATCATTCAGCATACTTACAGACAATAGATTTCGAGCTAGACTTGGTATGTGCATAACATTATTGATTCCCTTTGCTCTTCCATCAGTGAAATTGTATTTTGACTCTTCCACGGCCAACTATCTCCAAAGTTGAATCACTCACTAAGTACACCTTTCCACCATTGTATTCTTCATACTTCGTGAACCATTCTCTATGAGATGTCATGTGGAAAGTTGCTCCAGAATCAATTAGCCAGACATCATTTGATGCTTGTGTAGCCAAGGCTGCAATGAAGGCATCACCATCACTATGAGAAGAACCATTATCAGAAGATCCCTTCTTTTTCTCCTCTTTACAATCCTTTCAGACATGACCAGGTTGCCCAAAATTCTAGTACTTCACCTTGGACTTCTTTCCAGGAGACTTTGATCTTCCCTATGATTTCGATTTGGACTTCTTGTCCTTCTTCTTGCCTTTCTCTTTCCGTCTTTCTCAGACAATAAGAGCTTCCTTCGCCATCTCAGAAGATTTCCTTCTCATCTCTTTTGACAACAAAGATGCAACATCTTCCATCTTGAAATTCAATCTTGAAATTCAATGTTGTACTCCCAATAGCCATCACTAGATGATCCCATGAGTCTAGCAAAGAACACAACAATAGCATATAGCGATCCTATTCTTTAGTCTTCACACCAATAGATGTCAATTGAGCAATTAGCATATTAAATGCATTCAAATGATCAGCCACAGACCCTCCTTCTTGCATTCTCAAAGAATACAGCTTCTTCCCAGGAATAGTTTATTCACCAAGGATTTCCCCTAATAAATAGACGCCAGTCTATTCCACAAAGAAGAGGAAGTCTTCTCCTCATGCACATTTAGAAGAACTGAGTCTACCAAATAGAGCCTTATCATCCCCTTAGATTTCCTATCTGCAAGGTCCCAATCTTCTTGCTTCATTCCTGAAGGTTTAGTTCTAGACAGTGTAAGCCACAGATCATGATCAACTCAAAGATCCTCCATCTTGAGTTTCCACAACTCAAAGTTACTACTATTGAACTTCTCTATTTCAAAATTTCTAGATGTACTAGACATCTCAGCCTATAATCAGAAATAAAAATTTTCTACAAGACTCTCACTAAACAGAACTGACTCAAAAAACCCAACGTACCCACAAGGATAACACAACTAGCCAGACTCCGATACCACTTGTAAGGAAAATCAGATGCAGAAAACAATTCTCCTAATTTCAATACCTTAGGAAAGAATGTAGATACACTTTAAAATTTATAATTATAGTCCAATTAAGATGCACTAGGAAGCAAATAACAGAAACAGAGTATTTGACAATCACACAAGAACACCAGATATACGTGGGAAAATACTTATGGGAGAAAAACCCACCACACCAAGAAAAGTCACATTGTATTACAGTAATAAAGTTTACATACAAGTTTTATACTTATCTTTCTGATGTTTGTTTACAACAGCATTCACCATGTACAATTTGTTTGAGGAACCTTCACGTTACAGTCTATAGAATAGAATTCATCCATTGATACAATCACTCAACAATCTGTTGATTTAACCAACCAATTACAATCTGCAATCCTAGAGTATATCCATGGCATTCCCTGTCTATCGAACTTCCTCACAAAAGCATCACAACTGATTGTCTTCCAACTGTTCAGATTTGGCTTCTCCTATTGGTCCACGAGACTCCACATAGGATGGTCTTACTTGGTCAACAGAATTCACACTGTGTTTTCATCTCGGTGAGACACTAACAGTGTCTCGCCGATGCCATATAACCTTCATATCGGTGTCGCCAAGAGTTACCGTAGTTGCCAAGATGTTCCATCGAGCTTCATGTGTTACGCTGAAACACCAAGCAGTTGCCCAGACCTATCACTTTTGCCATGATATCATAGCAAGTCACCAAAGGTTATACTAAAGTCATTTGGCATATCGAGCTCTAAAGAATAGTCAGCAAGACTTAACACCTTCGTCGAGAGGTTTCTCTGAGATCTCTATTGTCACCTCGAAGCTTTCAATAGTCGCCAAGACATCTCCCTTCACTAAGACTTTACTTCGAGATCTCTTAGCTATTTTGAAGACTCTTCATCATCGGCAAAACTCACCAAAAGTCGTTGGGACTTCTTACCGAAACCACCATGTTACACTGATGACCAACATTTAAACCTTCACTAGTGAGACATGTGTTCATCGGTAATACTTCTTACTGATAGACCACTTGATATGCCGAAGACTTTAAAAAATGTTTTTGTCAGTGAGACCTTCAACGTTCACTAAGATGTCTGCCCAGGATCTTTGAGTTACCCCAATAGCCAACACTTGAGCCACCGTCAGTGAGACATTTTCTCATTGCCCAGACTTCATAACAAAACATTAGTGTTACATCAATGACTCCCAAGTGTGTCCCCATTAGTGTGACCTCCATTGTTCGTTAAGACTTTTCACTAAAGCAACATAGTTTATCCCAAAGCCCATAGTCATTATGAGTCTCCCCAATTTAAGATTGAATGGCCTATCAGCTAGAGGTCTCCCGAGTGCTAAGAGGTCACACCAAACACTCCTTGTCACAATGATAGCTTCACAATGAAAGCATTCGGAAAGATAGAAACTCGGTCACAACGATCTGTAAAAAACATGATGCTACCAATCTGCTAGTCAGCTAGACAATGAAGATGTCACACCAACTTGGCTCTAATGGAGGTTTCATCCTGTATTTTTTGAGGCACATATTTCCAACAATTTTGTACTACATTTTGGTGTCAAATATTTGGTAATTATGGTTAGTTTCATTACATTCAAATTCTGAATTTTGGGAAATTATATACACTAAATAGATTGATGGTTGTTTGTATAGTGAGATTAGCTCTCTTAGAAATTAAATAAAATATTTAGAAGGATTATTTTAATTAAAGAGGATTTTGTGGTCAATTTTGTAACAATGATTAAAAATGATTTTATAGTGAAGTTAGCTTTCTATTTTCATTCAAGATACAAGTCATCAAAGTCAAGCACATACCAAGAAGATGGTACTCTACTTCAAACCCTCAATCTCACTTAGTTTAGTCTGCTTACATGGAGATATTAAGGAAGTTGGTAAAAAATTAATATATACAATTTTTTGTTTGCGAAGGAGAATCCTATGAGATTCAATATGGTAGTGGATCAATTTTTGGTTTCTTAAGTAAAGATGATGTCACAGTTAAGAAACTTGTTGTGAAACATTAGGTTAGTAATTATTGGATGTTAAGGCTTCCCAGTTGGATATCAAAGATATTTTATCATCAACTTAATTTGGAATTTATGTATAAATAGATTATTCCATGTTGTAGGTATTTACTTAGACAACACATGAACCAAGGTTGACATTTTTGTTGTTTAATTAAGTCTAATGGCATGGTTGGGCTTGGTTTCTAGGAATTTTTTGTTGATAATGTTGTTCTAGTTTGGTTAGTGTTGATATCCTTCATTATATAATGTAAATTTAATTCTATAATATGAGCATATCACCTTTCTTAAACTCTGAACAAGGTTCTAAAATCAAGGGTTCAATATGCATATTTCAGGCCTATGTTGTAAAGTGTTGCAAAAGACTTTCACACTTCTCTAGACTGAATGGGCCTATTCTTCCCCTAATTCAATGTTATAAAATATATTTAAATGCATTATCACATAAATCAAGAAGGCTTGTAAATTAAACTTAACTCTAATCTATTGTTGTAATGTGTCTTACACATTCACATTGGATGTTGTTCCCTTCTAGGTTGTGTAGACCTCATTTTAGTGTTGTAAAGTCTATTTAATCATACTTTCACATTGAAATTTGTGTCCCAAGCCCTAATTGAACTTTACATCATAATTAATAGGCCCCTATGGCCCCATATTTTGTATCTTGAGTTATAATTTGATGAAATAACTAATTAAGTCACCATATAAACCTGATTTCCTTGCTTCCTAGCATTTTAGCTAGCAGAATGGCCCCTGCGGGATCCACTCACCATTAGGGGTGAATCAATCCCATCCAGGTGCAACCCATTTTCCCTTGATGGAGAATGAGTCCCATTTGAGCCATTTTCAGGGTTTAAGCAAGAAAAGTTGGATTTTAAGTTTAATTTTTCTCCATGTCATCCTTAAGGATCAAATTAACAGGAAAATTAGGTGGATTGCCTATAAATGGAAGCCTCTAAACCCTAATTCATATCTCATCAATACATTAACTCATTCATAACTCATTCATCATTTATCTTCTGCTTGAAGTCAAGCAAGCTAGGGTTTTAACATTCCAAGTCATTCAAGATCATTTTTCATAAATTCAAGGGAAAAAACTTCATCTATTGTTGCAGAAAATGAAGATCAATCATCATGGAAAGATATTAATTCCATTACTTTATGCTTTATTGTCTCATTTATTCATTTTTGTTTAATTAGCTAAAAGGGGTTTGACCAAGGTAAACCCCATGCCTTAACATCCAATGGTTTTCTCTCTTTCCTTGTTTGTTTATAGATTTAGACATGTTGAAGAGTTGGAAATCATTAAGGACCAAGTTACAAAGTTTTTGAAGACATCTCTTTGTTGATTAAGGAAAAATATTCACAAAAAGTCATTTTAAGTGTCAGAAATCAGAATTTCGAAGGCAGACACTTGTCAGGAACCGAAGTGGAGACTAAGGGCTTCAATTTCCACTTTTCAATTTTTAGAAATTCAAAAGTGGACTAATTCACCATTAGTGGCGAATGAGTCCCACTGCTAGGCCTGAACATGGTTTTCTATAGTTCTGGATACCCATTTGTTTGAAACTAGCTCTAGAATAGTTTCCCAAATCTGGGACTAATTTTCCCAGAATGGTGAATGAGTCCTAATAGGCCAAATTTTCAGCATCAACAACATTTTAGAAGAAATTTCTGGTCTCAAACAATTTTACAGGTGCACCTCTTTAGTTTCATTCATTTTTGTTATGGTTTACTTTCATTTCTAGGTCTTTTTGCATATCATAATGTGTTTTCAAACACTTTACATTTCTTAGGTTTTTCATTCATAAATCATTCATTTTATCAACTTGTTGCATTTAGAAATTTCATCTAGACATATTTCATCCATATTGGATTAATCTTGAGTGTAGACATAGTTGATTTGTACCCTATTGCTTTCCTTTTAGGTGAAAGACCCTAGAAGTGAAAGAGGCCATTACAGTACCAAAATATTTGTTTACAATGATTATTTTAGAATGTATGCAGAAAATATAACATTAGTAGGCACATATATGTGTATGCACATAGACTTTGTCTATGTACACACACATACTTTTGACATACCATCTTTTGTTTTTAGTACATTTTTAAAAGGAAAATTCTTAAGATGTTAACTAGATATAGTCATAAGAATGATATGACTAATTTTTGAATTACTCTATCAATCATAAATCTGCTTTTTGATTAGAGTATAAATTAGTATTCAATTTTTTTTTTGAAGACATTTGGGAAGAATGTTTTAAATACTTGAACAGAACAATGATACCTTAGTTGACTAGAGCACCTATGGGTAGATGTTGCTAGAGGGTAGATAGTTGTTATAAGATGTATAGTAGAAAGTTACCTTCTAGGGTGGGTGATGAAATTGATTCTAGAGAGTATAGGTTTTCTTAACCAAAACCTATTATTTTTTTTGTTACAATACACTTATTATTCTTGGCCAAGCAATGTAGTTCATCATGTATGTATGAATGAACTCTATGCCATTCCTAGCATAGATCTTGAACTTTCTTTTGTAACTTGTAGATAGAAATTGCATGTTGATGTATGGGCACACACCAAAGTCCACCTTGTATATTTTTCTCCTACTAAAATTTTTGTGCGGGGTTGGGTAGTTTTCAAGTCGGAAGAATACCGAGGAAGTGTAAGCTTCATGGTTGGGTGCTAAAGCACTTGAACCATGTTATTGTCCACTAGTGGAGGTGGCCATTGAATATGAACCATAGTTGCTCACTAGACTATTATAGTCTATGATGTAACTTGATGTAATTCATTCATGTACTTGATGAAAAATGTACTATGTAATGACATTGTGGCCTTAGGTGCCAAGTAAAACTTGATATTGTAATTTGAATTTTGAAGTGAATATAAGAATTTTTTATTGATTTTAAATGGACATGTATAGCTATGATAGACTTTAGCCAATATTTATGTCTATTTAATTTAGAGTATATTCATGTGTCATTTACAATAATATTAATTAAGTAATAATTTGGAATGGTTTATCACATTTAGTATCAAAGCTTAGGGTTCAACTCAAGGACTTTTGAGTATGCTATAGTTGACTAGGGTATTTTTACCTTGACCCAAAAATTGGAAGTCCTAAGAATTAATCGAGCATGAATTGAATGTAGGAATGGGAAGGTCAATGAAAGAATGAAGGAAAGGGAAAACTATTAGAATCCCATGTAAGAATGATGTAAAGGAAGGAAATGCCAAGGAAAAGGTTCCATCAGAAATTCTGGATGAAGAAACTCTAGCTCAAGCTCTTACATGACTCAAGCTAGAGAGAGGCTCAAGGATTGAGGAGAAGTGAACACCTAAGATCAAAAATCTTTCCAAAATCTAGGATTGGCCTCTAGAGTGTGGACCCAATGCACCCTTGTTGAACAAAGAGGAAAAAGAGATCCTATGTGCTCAACTATCCTCTTCTATAAAATTTTATGTAAACTCAGATGATGATCCAGAGGAATGTCTTCTTTCTAATACCGATAAATCAGAATGATGTAACTAGAAGTCTATTGTAAATAAGGGTCTATTAAGTCACCTTAAATATAAATAAAATTAGATAATAATTTTTTTGGTGTGTTCAATGAGAGACTCTTAAATGTGTGCATCTTGCATGAATGTGTATTTCTTGTATGTTGGGGGATGTATGCATATGGAAATTATGTGATGTAACATAAGAATGTTCATTCATAGAACCCTGTGTTGAGATGCGATAAATGTGAATGTGTTGCAGGATAAGTGTGGGACAACATGGTGACCACTAGACAAGACGGTGGTGGTAGTGGTTCCATTAACAAACTGAACAAGAGACTGGAGAAAATTCTAGATCTTCTAAATTGAAAAGAGTCTTGCATGGATCACATAGAGCAAGAAGTACGAGTGGCATGCAAGGACTTGGACTATAGGAATGCAAAATTAAATCAAGGAGATGGTGGTCTAGGGAGAGGTCCACGAGGGTCAATTGAGGAAGAGCTTGGGACAGATCTCAAAAGAGTAGAATTTCCAAAGTTTGATGGTAAGGCTATGAGAATAGAAGTTGAGGCTTGGATTATAGAAATGGAGAAGCACTTTGGGCTTCGTAATCTTTCAGAAAAAACTAAGGCAACATTGGCTACATATCAACTCTCAAGTGAAGAATGCAAGTTGGTGGGATAACAAGAAGTTAGAGGGAAACCTACAACCTGTTGAGATCACTTGGAGACTCCTCCTTCAAGCTTTTAGGAAGAGATGGTTACCACAACTCTTCTTTGACAAGAAAGTGACAGAATTTTAGAACTTAACCTAGGGAAATATGAATAGGATTCAGTATTGGGAAAAGTTCACAAACATATTGAAGTATGTGCCTCAATATCAGGGCGATGAATAGTTTTGTATCTATAAATTTATAATGGTACTTAGACCCCACATAGGAGCTGAAGTGGATATGCACAAACCTAAAACCATAAATGAAGTCTGTCAAAAGGCACCAAATAGGAACAAAATTTGTAGTAGCTATCCAATCTTCCTAGTGATTCAAGTTTTAAAGCTCAATATGGTAAAAAAAATTCATAAGGGAGACAAGAGCCATCAGATCCATAATCTCAAGAAAGGAAGTGAATCACAAGAGAATGGTGAAGATGGTAATGGTGGAAAGAACAAGAAAGAAAAAAAAGGCTTTAGAGAGGACAAGATAATAGGTTTCAAAGGGCCTCGAGAAGGATGCTATACTTGTGGAGGTGACCATTATGCCTCGAATCATCCTCAATGTTCAAAGTCACATAAGGAAGGAAGCTATCATCTAAATCACCAGATCCATGTTCTAGTTGATAATAGACAAGCAAAATATTAGGCTTCACAAATTCAACTAATGAGTAAGTTCTATGGCCAATATATCTCTATCTTAATTGATACTAGAGCTATTAAATGCTTCATAGATCCTAGAATATATCTAAGATACCCATTAGACATAGATACATGGAGAATTCATGGACAGTCTAGAATGGTAATCGAGTAGAGCGGAGCATAGATACCTATATCGTTTGCAGTGAGTTAGAGCTTCCAACCTTTCAAATTAAAGTCAATCTATATTTAGCACCCTTAGGCTCATATTATGTAATTTTGGGAATAAATTGGTTAACTGAGAATAGGATTTAGTGAACTATGAGGATAAAGTAGTCAACTATCAGGATGATTATGGAAAACCAGTTGAGGTTTGTGGAATGCAGATACCCTTAGAGCTTAGACAGATTTATGTGATATAGCTCAAGAAGGCTAGTAAAAAGGGGTGCACAATTTATGCAGTGAAAATTAGTAATCCTAACAAGCAGCTATATTTAGATGACTATCCTATCCTCAAGGAGTTCCAAGATGTATTTAGTGAACTTATAAAATTGCCTCCGAAGTGAGAATTCAATTTTTCTATCGACCTAGTTATAGGAGTTGAGCCTCAATCCAAGGCACCTTATTGGATGACCACTGCAAAACTCTATGAGTTGAAGGCCCAATTAATGGAATTATTGGATAAGGGACTCATAAGACCCAATGTGTCTCCTTGGGGCATCCTGGTTATTTTTGTGAAAAAGAAAGATGGAACTCTATGTCTTTGTAAATATTATTGGATGTTGAATAAGGTTACCATCAAGAACCGGTATCCACTTTCGAGGATTGATGAATTGTTTTATCAAATGAAGGGAGTGATAGTGTTCTCCAAAATTCATCTCAAGTATTTTGAGACTACTTGGATGATTTTTTCCTAATCTTTATTGATGAAATCCTAGTCTACTCAAAGAGTGTCAAAGTGCATGATAGACATTTGAGGATAGTTTCTCAATGATCCAAGTGATCCTTCTATTCAGATAGAGTGCACCACTTGGGCCTTATCATTTGAGTTGAAGGAGTATCTATGGACCTCAAGAAGATCAAGGTGATCATGGAATGGCTAGTTCCTTAGAATGTGTGTGAAGTCCGTAGTTTCATGGGCCTCGCAGGATACTATAAGAAGTTTGTGCAAGGATTCTCCCAAATAAAATCTCCTATTACATCACTCCAAAGGAAGGAAACATAGTTTGAATGGAATAAGAAATGTGAGTAGGCATTCCAACTCTTGAAGGAGAGGCTCACAACAGTACTAATGCTAACTATCCTTGATCCTAATGGGAGATTCATAGTAATCACAAATGCTTCAAGAGAGGGAATGGGAGTAGTATTAATGTAGGATGAACAAGTGGTAGCATATGAATCAAGGAAGATCAAGAAATAGAAAGTGAGCTACGCATGTCATGATTTGGAATTGGTAGCCATAATTCATGCCTTACACATGTGGAGGCATTACCTTTTGGGAAAACCATTTAAACTCAAGACATACCATTTGGGGTTGAGATACATATTTACCCAACCAAATGTTAATGCACAAAAGAGAAGGTGGTTAGAATTCCTTAGCGAGTATGACTTTGGAATTGAAAACATAAAAGGGAAAGAGAATAGAGTGGATGATGCTCTTAGTAGAAGAATACATATGTCAGACATGACCTAAACAAGGTCTAATTCGAGGTAGTAGGTAATTCTGAATCTACCAAGGGATGAACACTATGAAATAGTAAAGAGCGTTGTAGTAGAAAATCCTTCAAATCATCGATTTGATGGGTATGAGATTGAACCGGATGATATTTTGAGGTACTAGAGAAGAATGTATATTCCTAACTCTAGAGAGCTAAGAAAGTTTGTTTTAGAAGTTCACAGTGCACCTTATTCAGGACACCTCGGTGTATCCAAGATGATCACAAAGTTTAAGACTATATTTTTTTTCCTAAACTCTAGAATGATGTAGTGCCAGTGAGTTAAGGCTAAGTATGCACAACTAGCTGGGTTATTGTATCATAATGACATACCTGAGTATAAATGGTAGGTGATTAGTATGGATTTTGTACAGGGGTTGTCATTGAGCAAGAATAAGCATGATGTTATCTTGGTCATGAATGATAAGTTGACTAGAAGGTTGTGAACTTCATTTTGAGAAACCTTAAGGATGGCTTGTTTACCCTAGATAAGAAGTTTGTTTAGGAAATATTTCGTTCACATGGAGTGCCAGAAACTTTCATTTGTAATAGGGACACACGGATGACCTCAAGGTTTTGGATGACCTTGAATGTGACATTGAGGACTAAATTGAATTTCAACTCGACATATCATCCTCAAACTGACGAGAAGACAAAGAGGGTGAATCAGGTAGTCGAATACCTACTTCAAATGTATTGTATAGAACAATAGTATAGGTGGGAAGAATATTTTTCTTTGGTAGTGTTTTCTTAAAACAACACCTATCATACATCCTTAGGCATGGAACCATTTGTAGCCTTGTATGGGTGGAAGTTTTGTACCCCCATCAGTTGGGATAAACTGGAGGACAAGATCATAGTAGAACTTGAAATGCTTAAGGAAATGAAATAACAAATGAGGTTCATTAAGAGCATATTGTAAGAGGTGTTAGACCAAAAGAAGAGTTATGCCGAAAAGAACCTAACTCTTAGAAAATTCACAATAGGGGACAAATTTTTCATGAGATTTAAACATCATAAAAGCTCTATTACTTTTGGAAAGTCTTCCAAGATGGCCCCAAGATATGTTAGACTGTTTGAAGTCTTGGAAGTGATTAACCTAGTTTCTTATAGACTAGATCTACCACCTGCTCTAGCTCGACTTCATAATGTTTTTCATGTTTACTTTGCCTAAGTCATATCATCCTAATGTGACTCATGTACTTGATTGGCTATCCTTGTTGGTATAGGATCTAGGATTGATGCTAGTGGAGCCCATTAGAATATTGGAAAGATGTAATGGGTATGTGTAGGATCATGATGGGACAAAAAGTTGCGATATGATGGGTATGTGTAGGGTATGTGGCTAATGACAATTTTTTTACCCAAAATTGATTAAACGAAAAGGGTTCTTAAAGGAGATTCTCATCTTTCCATAAATATAAATTATGCTTTACTTTGAATTTAATAAATAATTATTATTCATTTTCTATTTGAATTACGACTAAAGTCCTAATTGATAGGTTGATTGAAAAACATCTATAGCTTTCAAACGATATCACATTTTTTTAATCTAAAACATGTGTCACATTCTATGCTTCACATACTATAGGATTAAAAAAAGTAAAATTGAATTTTATGAAGTTTTGACCAAGTTAAGATGGTCAGACATACAAGTTTTTATATTTTAAAAAATTTGTAATAAAAAATTCACAATTAATTATTTACTTGGAAAAAAAATACAAAAAAATATGCATCACATTCAGACATGAGTCCTCTAATTATATGTAAAATCTTATAAAAAATTATAATCATTTTATTGTGGTTGGGGTGCTCAGACAGACACCTACTTCTTATTTTTTCCTTGAAATTTAAGTACTACTGCATTGAAATTTCAAATTCACCAAATAGATTTTTAATTTTTCTAAATAAACCTAGTAGTTTAGAAACTACATTCAATTTTCTATAGATTCTATTCTTACATATTTTTGAAATAATATAGATAACTTATTCAAATTTTTATGTCAAGTTGCCTAACTCTGATTTTTTTGAATTTTTTTGCCACTTAAGGCCCTGATTTCCCCATGATGATCCTGCACATACCCTAATGTTAAGTTACAGAGCAAAGATATTGCTTAGTTTAAGGTCCAATGTCACCAATGCTTAGAGGATAGTGCTACTTGGGAGGATGCGGAAGAAATAGAATACTCCTTTCCACATTTCTTTCTTGAAAGAGAAACTCAATAATTTTGTTTGAAAATTTTGAATTGAGATACTATGATATTTCATGCCTTAAAATTTTGATGTTGAAATAGACATAAATTTTTGATTTGATGTTGAAATAGACATATTTTTGATCTGATGTTCACATAGACATGCATTTTTTATCCAATGTTGAAATAGACATATTTTTTATCTGATGTTGAAACATACATATATTTTGATCTAATGTTGAAATACACATATTTTTTGAGTTGATGTTGAAATAGACATATATTTTTGATGTGATGTTGAAATAGACACATATTTTGATGTGATGTAGAAATATACATATATTTTTGATGTGATGTTGAAATAGACATATATTTTTGATGAGATGTTGAAATAGACATGAATGTTCAAAATTTGATAGAATGATCTTTTATTCGACTTACTAGACATTAGGACGATGTCTCTTCCAAGAGGGAAATAATGTCATAACCCAATTTTATTGTATATTTATTATAATATGGTAAGTGGAATTATTAATGAAATTCAATAAATATTAAATAAAGATTTTGGAATATTCAAAAATTGAATTAAAGAAGTTCACTGATGTTGACTTTGCAAACTTTTGAAATTTTATTTCATATGTTACCAAGAATTGAATGCTACTTATCAATATGCAAGTGCAAGTGTATGCAGTTGTAGGGTGATAGGTTGAAGGATGAGAACACAGTTGAAGTAGGATTGTTTAGCTAGATCAAATGATAAGCCAATTGGAATCTTGGTACACACACCACAATGGCATGATGACTTGCATTTGAGCTAAATTGTATATATAAGAGAACGTAATTTCCTGACTTGAACTATTTTTGCGTTTAAAAATGAATGGTTTGTAGATTAAATTTTCTATTCAAAACTTTGTGATTTAGAGGAAACAAAAGTGAGTATTTGTAAAGAAAATTCTTTCCTTTAGTGTAGAAGTATATATAATATATATATATATATATTCCAAATGAAAATACAAGTTCCTTACTTTAGATGATAGTGTATGGAACCTTTGACCCATTCCAAAACAAGTAACTTGTATATAAAATCATATGTAAACATATATATATATATACGTGTATGTAAATCAAACACACACACACACATACTTATATATTATATATCTATACATATATATATATATATATATATATATGTATACATTATTCAAATACATGGTAGATATGAATGAAATAATTTAAATGCATACAGAGATATAAATATATAAGTATATATATTAGATACATACATACATACACACACACACACACACACACACACACACACACACACACACACACACACACACACACACACACATATATATATATATATATTTGTACATATACATATGTAAATTCAAATGGATAACCAATATATTATGAATATAACTATCAAAATAAATGAAAAAGCTTGAGGAAAAAAAAAAATGGTCATGGCCTACTGAATCATACAAGAAATAACCAAAATAGAGGCTAATGGCTATTCTAGGTAACACCCAGCCGCATGCAAAACAAAAATGTTTTTTGTTTCCATTTTGAAATGAATGGGGGGAAAGGAAAAAATATAGCAAACTTTGGGAAAGATTCATTCCACAACAAGGAAAAAAGTAGAGAAAGTTGAAGTATTAGAAAAATCAGAGGCATGCCTCATTCAAAGCTTGATTATTGAGGTAATTTGATTCCTTTGAAGCAATTTGATTTCAATAACTTTATTTTGGAAGTCACTATAATTTTAGGAAAAAATTGATAGGAATAGTATAATGTATTCTTGTGAATCTAAGTTTGGCCTTGAGCTGAGTATAATGTTTAATCGACCACCTTTTGGGGTCACATGGCCTATGACCTATTTTTAAAGAAGTGTTTTAGATAGAGCCTTATCATCCAAACTGAGGCTTGATAACCCTTCAGGGAGTGACTATTGTGTTAGTTGCATGATTATGTGAGCCATATTATTGCGATCAAAATTATAATCTGATCGAATATGTTTTCATTATTAACTAGTATTGTATAGTTCAAATGTCAAACCAATGTAAGGGGTATAAACCCTGTATAAATGTATTTTTCAAATGTATCATCTATGTTTTCATTTATATATTCTGCCCTTCTATTATCAGCTAAGCCAAAATGGTAAGAGGGTCTAGTGTATTTCTTTAATTTAGTTTTCAATGTTACATATAGATGCCACCATCTATTTGGGAAGATGATGGATGATAAGGTCTAGTTACTTAAACCATGATAGGTAAGATCTTTAAGATCAGTGATATTAGTCTCTTAAAAATAATACAAAAGAGTTTGCATGTCAAAACGTGTTTGTGATACAGACCCAACTAGATTATATGGGTAAACTTGAAACATGACTCGTGGTCGGTTTAGGAAAATATGAACTTGTCATCAAGGGAAGTTGGTTGTAGAACAGCCAAAAAGGCATTGAGTATGGTCTAGAAAGGGTACAAGTTAAGAAGGAAACCCTAGTAACCTTAGAATTAAGTATGGATGCCCTGTTTCAATCATCTGGTATGTCAAACCAGTTTGTTATAATATTTGTATGATTTCTCTAGAAATTTAATTAATATTTATATGGAAAAATGGACATTCTAATAGTCTAATTTTTTAGAAAAAAACTAAATTTTTCTTGCTGAAATCAAAGATGAGATAGTTGTAGAAAATACTTCTACTAAAAAATAGCATTGTTTTTCTTTTTGGCAAAAGGAAAATGCTGATATTTATATTATATCAAAAAGAATAAGTACATAAATTTTTTAAGAAATTATGCTTGAAACTATTGCAGCTTATGTTTGATGCATTTTATAAGAACCATCTACATCTAACATCTAGCTACAACCATTTTACATGAAGTCTATGATCCTCTACATTTACATTTTAGCATCAGTTTGAAATTTCCATCAATAGTGATTAATACACAAGGTTTCATGATGTAAATATATATGGTACACTCATGTATGTAGTAGTTACACTGAAGAACCATCCATCTAGAAATCTGTATTTCTTATTTAAACAAAAAAATTAGGTTGTTGTAATGGGAGCTATATTTTGGGCCTCCTTGAGCCGGGCATGAAAAAATTTCAAAACTGAAAGCCACCTTTTATCTAAATATAACTCCTCACTAGGTTGTAATGAAAGACATTCCAAGATTTTTATTGCTTCTTGAAATATTTCAATAGCAACTTCTTCATTACCTAGGCCTTTTTCTACATTCACAACCTTAGCTAAGGAAACTCCAAAAAAAATCACTTGTGAGGATAGCTTTGTGTTATCATTAATTTCCTTTTTATGAATATCCAGCGATCGAGACTAATGCAACTTTGCAGTTGAAAGACCTCAATCATAATATTTAAGATCTCCAATGTACAATCTCTGGATCATCAACAGATAGTTTGGAAAGAAAACACTTTCACTGTAATATTTGACCACCCCACCAACATCTACCATGGTTCAACAACAATCCCCAAGCATGCCAAGAACAACCTCTAGTTGTGAATATAATTGTAGAGCACTTTTAGTCTTTCCCAGCTACTCATGAATATCCTTCATATAGTAATGCTCAACAAATTACACAGCTAAATGGTCCTATTTTAAATGACTAGGAATAAAATGAAAGCTCCCCCTTCCACTGCCAAGAATCTATGAAGCACAACCTCCTATTGTAAAGCCTTCAAAAAGTGATAACTAAATGTGAGACAATTCCCATTTCTAGAACTTGGAAAACTACAATATGCCAAATATTTTGAGATGGTTTAGGCATGATGTGTTATGTATGTGTATGTCCAAATTGCTTATGAACATCCTCATGTGTTTCATCTTCACAAAAATGATGACCATGGGGATGACTGTGACTATGGGATGTTGCATGAGCACGCATGTATATAATATGCATGTGTCTATCACTGTGTTAATCATTTGGATTCTTTTCATTTCCATCCTCAGTAGATGAAGCAGGAAGCAATATAGGCCAAGTCAGCTAGAAAATGGAAATTTTGACCATGGCATATCTAGAAAACACTCATCAGTATGAGTTGCTTCAACATCTGATAACAAATGAACAAAACATGTTGCTGGAATAACTCCAGCAGCAAAGACCTTACCTATCACAAAAAAATTTCCACTTGTCCTTATGAAGTTCAAACTCCTTCCCAAAAGAGGCAATGCCACTCCAAAAGCACTTGATATAAGAATTACAAGAAATAAAATTGTCTTTAAATACAAGGCAGCCTACTTATCTCAAAATTATTCATCTGTGGAAGTTCCAAAGTTAAAATCTCCCATTGTTTTCAGTGTTAACCCTGTCTTTTAGATATAAGAAGCAAATCACTATTTCATTAGTGCAGCTACCTAGAAAATCCACTTGATTTTATCAAATCAATTGACATAGAATAAAAATATTTTGATAAATTCAAATCATATTACAACACCTCCATATCACATTTCTTTCTGAATTTCCAAAGCTAACTCTTGTGGAAGACTTTGAGGAGAATTATCATAAAAAAATTCACTTGCAAATTGACAATAACCAATATTGGCTAAGATATCTGCAACTTGATTTCCCTCCCTGTAAGTATGAAACAATTGGTAGGACTCAAAATCATCTAGAAGTTCCCATGCTTTATTCAAGATATACTGAATCTTCCAATTAAATGAACAACATTATTTGCAAGAACTAATGATCAACAAAGAATCACCTTCAACCTGTAACTTTGAAATATTCGTGTCAATAACCATTTTAAGACCATACAATAATGCGTGAGCTTCTGCCAAGTTATTTGTCCTAGATTGAAGAAGTATAGATTTTGCACCAAGAAACTATCCTAAGGTGTCTCTAAGCACTATTCCTACACTAAATACCCCTAGATTACCCTTGGAGGATCCATCAAAGTTCAATTTAACAAATCCTAGTGGAGGAGGGATTCAAGCAATCTTGGTTCTATCAATATTAATAAAGTCATTCAGAAGCACATTTCGATTAAATGGAATGATCAAGTTTGGCAATTGTTTGATGATTCTAGAGTCCCAATCTGAAAAGGCATAACCCAAAGACATTGTCCTTTGCACATAAGCATTTACTATCTCAGCTACAAAAGAAACCAATCCTTGTACAACTTTTTCAAAAGGGCATACTTGCTTTCTGAAAATCCTCTTGTTGCATTCCCACCAAATGCCCTAGATCACCATGGAAGGAATAACATGCCAGATACAAGAAAATAAAGCAGATTATAAAGGACCAGCCAATAAGTAAACAATTCCCATAGAGTGTTAGGCAAGGGTGATGACCAAATTAGCAAATTCATCACATGTTCCTAACAAGAATGTGCAAATGAGCACTTCAAGAGAAAATTATTGACATCCTCCTTGGATTTATTACATAGAATATAATTAAATTATTCATTGATGATACCCAACTTGACTAATCTGTCACTAGTCAAAATTCTATTCTTAAGTGCTAGCCATGAGAAACATCCAACTTTAGGAAGGATCATAGGATTCCAACAAAAATCCAAGGCCCTTTGAGTCTCACCACATATCATTTTTCTCATCACAACCTTGAACCAATTTTAACATTATAATGACCAAATTTAGACAGAGCCAAAATAATTCTATCTGCACAATTTGCAAAGAATACCAATCTTTCACTAAGAATCTTGCTCATTAATGCTTTTTGGTGGGAAGATATTTGAAGAGAAGAGAATTCCTTCCATACTACCTTCTCGTAAAAAAACAAATATACTGAACATAGTCCTTGACCTTAGTTCCCTACATATTAGATGCAAATACTTCAACATTCTGCAACTCTGGATTTGTGGATAATGTTGGATAAGCATCCCAAGATTCCATCCAAAAAGAGTCGACTCACCATTATTGATCTGCTAAGTGATATGAGAAGTGATAACTTCCCTACATTTGAGCAAAAAATTCAACATGACTGATCCACCTTGCATATTAGAAATAGTGAATGCTTTGTTGGAAAATGATGTTTTCTATCATTAAGTGAAACAGTTTGGTCTGAAATAGTAATGTAATGATGAAGACAGTGAATAATATTTTGTAAACAATACTATTTTGTTGATTAAATTCTCATTGTAGCCATAAATGACTTATTTTATATCATTTTAGTAGGAAACAATACTTATTTTATTAAAATAATGAATGTACATGTGAGAAAAGCTTGCTTTGTAACTATTTAGTAGGAAACAATACTTGTTATGTTAAAACAATGAATGTACATGAGATAATAACTAGATTTACAACTGTTTAGTAGGAAACCATACCTTTTTTGCATAAACAATGAATTTTCATATATAAACAACTGGTTTTATGATTGTTTAGTAGGAAACAATATTTATTTTGTTCAAACAATAAATGAATGTTCTTAAGTAAACAACAATGTTAGAGAAACACAGTAGTGAGAATGTAATAATAGTATGTGTGAAACTATTAGCATAGGATTTTTATTTTTCTTTATCTTGAAAAGAAATGTCAATTGAAATACTATTTTAACATTTGCAATCTGAGTTAATGATTATTTCATAATGTATGCACACACTATAACATTAGTAGGCACATATATGTGTATGTACATAGAATTTGTCCATGTACATGCACATACTTTTGACATTCCTTGTTTTGTTTTTAGAGCATTTTTAAAAGGAAAATGCTTAAGATGTTAAGTTGATATAGTCATAAGAATGATATGAGTATTGTTGAATTATTTTGTGAATCACAAATCTGATTTATGATTAGAGTATAAATTAGTATTTTGTTACTTCTTTTGAAGACATTTGGGAATAATGTTTTAAATAATTGAACAAAATAGTGATACCTTAGTTGACTAAAGCACCTATGGGTAGATGTTGCTATAGGGTAGATAGCTTTTATGACATGTATAGTAAAAGTTACCTTCCGAGACGGGCATCGAAATGGATTCTGGAGAGTATAGGTTTTCTTTACCATAACCTATTATTTGTTGTTGTTGCAACACACTTATTATGCCTGGCCAAGCAATGTAGTTCATTATGTATGTATGAATGAACTCTATGATTTCACTCTCTTTCATTCCTAGCATAGATCTTGCACTTTATTTTCTAGCTTGTAGATAGAAATTGCATGTTGATATATGGGCACACACCAGATTCCACCTTGTAGATTGTTCTCTTGATAAACTTTATGTGCAGGGTCGGAAATTATTCAAGTCAGAAGAATACTGGGGAAGCGTAAGCTTTGTGGTTGGGCAGTAAAACACTTCAATCATGTTCTCGTGCACCAGTGGAGGTGAGCATTGAAGGAGAACCATAGTTGTTCACCATAATATTATAGTCTATGATGTAACTTGATGTAATTCATTCATGTACTTGATGGAAAATGTACTATGTAATGAAATTATGGCCTTAGGATCCAAGTAAGACTTGATATTGTAATTTGAATTTTTAAGTGAATATAAGAATCTTTGACTCATTTTAAATGGACATGTGTAGCTATGATTGACTTTAGCCACTAGTTATGTCTATTTAATTTGGACTATATTCATGTGTCATTTACAATAATATTAATTAAGTTATTTGGAATGGATTATTACAGTCGGTATCAAAGATTAGGGTTCAACTCTAGGCCTTTCCAGTCTACCATATTTGACTAGGGTAGTTGACCCTTGACCCAAAAATTGGAAGACCCAAGAATCGACTGACCCTGAATTGAATGCATGAATGGTAAGGTCAAAGGTAGGACAAAGGAAACATAAAACTATTAGAATCCCACATAAGAATGACATAAAGGAAGGAAACACCAAGGTGGAGGGTCCATAAAAAATTATTGATCACAAAACTCTAGCTCAAGCTCATACGCAACTCTAGGTAGATAGAGGCTTGAAGATTGAGGAGAAGCAAACACCTAGCATCAAAAATCTTTTCGTAATCTAGGATTGGCCTATGTGCTCAACCATCCTTGGATGTTGAAATAAACATATATTTTTCATCTGATGTTGAAATAGACATATTTTTTATTTTATATTGAAATACACATATATTTTTGATTTGATGTTGAGTTAGACATATGTTTTTGATCTAATGTTGAAATAGACATATTTTTTGATCTGATGTTGAAATAGACATATATTTTTGATCTGATGTTGAAATAGACATATATTTTTTATGTGATGTTGAAATAGACATTTTTTATGAGATGTTAGAATAGACATGAATTTTCAAAATTTGATATAATGATCTTTCATTTGACTTACTAGATTGGGACAATGTCTCTTCCAAGAGGGGAAGGATTTCATAACCCAATTTTATTACATATTTATTATAATATGGTAAGTCAAATTATTAAAGAAATTCAATAAATATTAAATAAAGATTCTCGAATATTCAAAAATTGAATGAAAGAAGTTGATTGATGTTGAATTTGTAAAATTTTGAAAATTTATTTTATATGTTACCAAGAATGGAATATTGCCAATCAATTTACGTGTGCAAATGTGTGTAGTTGAAGAGTGATAGGTTGAAGGATGAGAAAATGGTTGAAGTAAGCTTGTTTAGTTGGATAGAATGGTAAGCCAGTTGGAATCTGGGTCCACACACCACAATGACTTGATGACTTGCATTTGAACTAAATTGTATATATAAAAGAACATAATTTCCTAGCTTGAACTATTTCAATGTTTGAAAATGAATGGTTTGTAGATTAAATTTTCTATTCAAAACTTTTTGATTTGAAGGAAACAAAGTGAGTATTTGTAAAGAAAATTCTTTTGTTTAGTCTAGATATATATATATATATATACATGCTCAAAATAAAAATTCAAGATCCTTACTTTAAATGATAGTGTATGGAACCTTTGAGCCATTCCAAAAATAAGTAACTTGCATATTAAAGCATATATATATATATATATATATATATATATATATATATACATGTATGTAAATCGAACACGAACATATATATCGAACACGAACATATATATCTACTTATATGTATATCTATACATATATATATAGATATATATAAATTATTTGAATACATTGCAGATGTGAATGGAATCATTTAAATGCATATAGAGATACAAATATATAAGTATATATATGTGTATATATATATATTACATGTATATATATGTACATATACATACATATATGGGTGATCCCACAATAATGGGTTTCAATTTTTGGCCAAACTTGACATTAAAATCAGGATTTTTCACAGACATTCACTTTCTTACACCTATAGCAGCTAAACCATTAAGGTTTTGAAGATGAATGAAACTAGTTATTTGTTAGATATTTTGTGTAGATTCTAATTATATATATATATTTTAAATTAAAAAATAAATTGTGAATCATTTTATGTAACTTTTAATAACTTATTTTTTCTACTAATCAGCATTTTAAAAAATTGAAGTTCACTTCGGCGCACCTAACTTTTTTTATAGATAGGATACAATTTTGATTTTTAAAATGCAATTTTTTCACACCAATATCTAGGGGATGGATATTTTTTCATAATTTTTTGTTACATTTTTTTTTTAATTAATTTTCCAAGTCAGCGTAATTATAATTTGGATAGAGGTGTACTTCAACACGCATAACTTTTTTTGTATTCATTTGAATTAACTTATTCTTTTTTTGTTGGAATAAGGACATCAATACCTAGGGCACATGTATTTTTTAGAATTTTTTTCTCTAGTTTTCTATTTTTTCGTATGTGTGAAATAAAGAACTTGATGTTCATTGAAAATCCTACATTCACAAGAAATAAGAAATAAATATAATAATCAAATTAAACATATTTAAAATTATACTTTTTAGGAAGCTTATAATAAGGGCTAAAGGCTTACGAAGCATAAATTTTAAATAAATTCATTTGATCACTCAAAAGGTAAATCAAAAGTGGTTTTTTTATCAGCATTTTGATAGGTGTAGAGGAGACTCGATTATAGGTATGGTTTAAATCTAACAAGGTTCTATCCAAGGGGGTTTGATCAATCCCTATTTAATTAAAATAATTTAAATGGAACCTTTAAAGTCATAAATCATTGTATTTTCTAAAAATATGTGATTTCAGGCAAAAATTAGGATGTCCCAAAAAGTGTAACCCATTATTGTGGCGACACCCATACATATTAAAATTCATATTGAATTCAAATGGATAACTAATATATATTATGAATCGAAATGTGGAATCAATGAAAAGTCTTAAGGAAAAAATCATGATGGACATGGCCTACCAAATCATAAAGGAAATACTCAAAATAGAGGTCGACATGTAACATCCCACTACACAACCCCAAAGGGTAAGAGCCAAAAGAGGACAAGATAATTTAAAAAAAAAAACATGAAGAATAACCTACATATAAAGTAGTTGTCAATATGATATATTGACATATACAAGGTTAAGTGTGGTTGAATGCACACCCTAGAGGAGAGGACTGATTCACCCTCCTAAAAATATATGAACAGGAGCAAACACAAAGTTGTTTTGTGCTAGAACTTTTGTAGAGTATTACATGAGGGAAATACACAACCAAAGATCTCATTTTTGCATGAAATTTTTTGAAAGAAAAACCATAATGATCATCATAGTACAAGTGAGTCTAATACCAACACTAGAACTTGTAAGCCAAATATAAAGTATCACATTTCTTCTCATTAATTTATATGATTGTATCTTCTCTCTCAAGAGAGTATGATGTACATAAGGAATATACATGAGTACAATGGCATAGCCTTGAATAAGATACATCAACTAATAAAATAAGTACAAGAGAGAACACCTCCAATTGATGCTCCAATAACCTATACACTGGTCAACAATGGCGAAGGCAACGCTTCCCTACCATGTGGACTCAAAAGAGGCCACCCCACTATGCTCGAAGGCAATCACAAGGCCAAAAAATAGATAAGAAGGAAAAGGTAATATAAGACCAACACTCACATCAGAAACAGAGCAAACACAAGATACAATGCATAAGGCCATTGTCACAATATGGAGATGCTCATCCAATAACATGTAGCACTACTCATGACTACTAAGGTATGAGGTACTAGAGTGTAGATCAGATGGAGTATCATCATGTGTGCCAAAAGGGATGGTATCACATCGAATCAAGTACACCTCTCATATGGATGAGGATACTCAATCATGCCTGAATCAATGCCCCACAAACGGATAAGCCTTCTCAAGTGCATCCTTAGCCTTTACAAGAAATCAAGGCCATGCACGAGGATTCATTATCTTATTAGTGTTTTACTCCTTTTTATTTAGTTATCACATGTTTACTACAACTCTACTACTATTTCCCTTGGCAGCCACTTGCGAGCCCTGGGCCCATAGAGAGCCTCTCCAAAAGACCACTCTAATTACCTAGACCTAAGGTCATCTCATTTAACCAAATGAGGAACCCATATAAAATATGAAACAATGAAAAATCCACTAAAAAAAATTATTAAAACCTTTTAAAACAACCAAGCAAACATTATTGTTAAATCATTTAAAAAGTTGATCACATCAACTAACAAATAGATGAAATACCATTCAAACATTCATCATTAAATTTATAAAAAGAAACCACACATGTAATTAGTATTAGCCTCATTAAATCATCCCCTAAAACCACTTTTAAATCAATTATGAACTACTATGCGACTATGGCACATAACATGGTTCTAGTTGCTGCTCAAACGAATGAGAAAGAGCATAAAAATTTCATAAAAATTCAAAGTTCCCAAATCTAAAATCGAAGCTTGACCTAGTTCAAATTTTGATATTTCTAGTTGGATTTCACCTTTGGTTTTTAAGTTTATGACCAGAAAAAAGGTGATATTCTAAAAAATGCATTTTTAGCCAAGCTAGGCAAAAACCATGAAAAATGAAAGTGCTCAGATTTAAAATTGACAACCCAGTTGAGATATGAGCATTTCTACATTGAATCCACATTTAGTTTTCATTCTTAATAGGTGGTTAATGAGCAGCATTAGAAAAAAAAATTCACAAGCTGGGAAAAAATAATAAAGAAAGAGAAAGGAAGTGCCTTGAAATCTATTTTTGCCAACAACCCATTTCAAATTTAATTGTTTCAAGTTGAATTCCATCTTTGTTTCAAAGTTTATGATAGGAGAATGGATCTATTCAAGAAAAATCAATGTCAATGAATCAAGTTGGAAATGCATAGTCAAGTCTTCCATAAAGAAAACTACAGAGCAGCTAATTGAATCCCACAAAAACATTATCCAATCTCCTAACATTCACACAAATAAAATAGAGGAATAAATATACCCTAAGGAAATGAAAATATTTCCATTCCTAATCTAAATCACATTCAATACCACAAAACATTCAAGGGATTCAAGAACCACACAGAAAAATACCTCAATGTTGCCCTAAAATTGAATATAAGGAACGACTGGTTTCAAACTTAGAACAACAAGACGGAAATGGCACACTGAAATTAATAATCAGATGCCCACAAATTTTTTCTCAACAGAATCTCCACATTTCTCCCCAACTCTTCTGCCCAAATTGTGGGGTTTTCCTTCTACTTCCAAAACAGATAATTTCCTCTCTCAACACCAATGCAGGGCATGGTAAAAAGTTGAAAATACAAAAAGGTTGACTTCATATATATAGACAAATCTCATTATGATAACATTTAACATTTAGAATACCAAATCAAAATCAAAATGCTATCTTACCTAGGCTGGGGTTAGAGAGGTGTTACATCCTCCCTCCCTCAGATTTGACTTACTCTTGGAAGTCATGTAAACTCAATATGCAGCCATGTCACACATAAGTACTCAAAATCTAATAATCAACATTAAATAATTGTACTTCATCCCAAAGATGATAAATATAATATAAATCATTCATCACTGAATGAAATAGAAAGAGAATCCTTTTAACATTCACCTTTCTAAGAATCATTATCAATATATTGACATATGCCTTACTCATAAGGTTTGAACATGAAACAAAATAATATGGTTAATCTTGCTAACATCACATGTGTCAGAATTCTCAAAATAAGCCTTTATTTTAACATCCACATTTATTCAAGGATAGGTTAGGATACCCATTGATTTCCACTAAGAATAGGGTAAAAAAGGTGCATAAGAACTCAACTATTTCCAAAACACCATTGTTTGCAGCAATATTTGTTTCCCACACATGTCCAATCTTACACATTAGAAAATATTTGGCATCATATTCAACAAAATGTAACATTTCAAATTTTCTAAAGCATAATAAGAAAAAATTTAAACCTTTCATATGTAACCATATCCAAGATTAAACATGCATTTATACATACATACATCATTGTGAATCACATCACAAGGCTACACAAGGGTCCATCTAGACAATGGTAAGCAACATACTATTCCATGATACATAATCCATGAGTTAAGAGACAATATCCATCTCACATAATCCTTACCTCACACTCAGTGGCTTGATGGTGTTAGGACACACACACATGGTGAGACCATCCAACAAGGCCACAATGACCTATATCTTGTTGAATAAGGTGGTTATCTTCCAAGAGATAGTCATCACACATAGGTGGGTAGTGGGTCCTAGCTATGTAATAGAATCACATACCCCCATCCTCAAGGTTCCCTACATCTGCTTCCTTGTATACACTCACCAAGTCTAACTCTCTTGTTCCCGATGAGGAATCACATTACAACACAAGACCAACATTTGAAAACAACAAATAGAAAACTAGTTTAGCCACCAAAGATCATCAATAAGAAGAGAATAAATCTCAATTCCAACAATAAGATAAGAAAATCTAGAAATTCAACACTAAATCAACATAACTACAAGAGCTACATGCAAAGCAATTTCACAATCTGTGTCTAAATGATTGCAAACAAGATAAATCATTTTTTTTCCAGTCCTTAAAATCAAAATAAAAGTCATCAATAACCAAAAGAAGATTCACAATCTTTTAAATGGAATAATACATAACTATGTGACTAAACTAGCCACCAAATGAGGAAGGAGGGAACAACATCTAACTATCACAATAGCCCCTCATGTGGTGCAAAGTGAGAATGTCAACCACATGGCATGAGTTGTACTCCTCGGCTACACCCTGCATTGTGTCATCATGCAACATAGACGCACCAAGTGGCCCATGCACTCCTTGGTTTCCTGCATGGGATTTACACCTCGGCCACATCCCACATTGCATCTCAGTGTGGCATGTTCAAATGCTAGCTAGAGAAGGAATGTACTAATTGTTTGTTGCATGGTAGTGTGTTTGTGGCTCTACAAAAGTAGGAACGCACAAAGCACACCCTGCATAGCAATACCTCATGGAGAAGGCACATGTAGGTAATCGTTGTAATTAGAGGTATACATGGATAGGACATACCCAGATGCCAACTAACCCAAACATTGTCAAGAGAAAACATGAGCGTCCCTCTACAAGTGTACGAGGCCACATTACACTCATCACACAAGTAGGCTATCATAACACAATCTCATAGTGTACCCTCACACATCTATGCACGTGGAATCGTGTCTTTGAGCCTAGCTTGCTACCATCAACAACACAGTATCATCATCAACACTATGTTAGAACATTAATGGGGTATGGCATTGTATCTATGGCATCATGACAGAACACGTGCAGATACAAAATATATAATGCATGATGAGTATATCAAT
Organism: Sequoia sempervirens; assembly: GCA_007258455.2. Taxonomy (NCBI): domain Eukaryota; kingdom Viridiplantae; phylum Streptophyta; class Pinopsida; order Cupressales; family Cupressaceae; genus Sequoia; species Sequoia sempervirens. Next base: position 612,840,156 of record VDFB02000003.1, read on the forward strand.
ATGGGGATACTTGAGATTCACCTCTCATATGGATGAGGTTGACTTGGTAATGCTAGATCAATGACCCTACAAGAGGCTATGATATGCCAACTCAACATCCCTATGGATAGCTAGGCATATACTAATAAACCAATGTTGTATTGAAAATTGTGGGGATTAAGCTAGCACATATGGATCAAGTACCATGATCCATCATAAGGGGAAGTAGTGAGTACTTTACTTGGGATCAGTTGAGTTGATACCACTCTACACCACAATATATGTATATTGCATACCCTACCTAAGGAACTTTGTGGCTGCTACTACTCCTTCACAAATTGAGGGACTAGAGAACCAAAAGAAGATATTCTACAAAACTAACTTTTGGCAACTCTTAAATTTCAACCACACGTGGGTTAGCCCTAAATAAGGTAACAAACATACAAACACACACAATGGTATGGTCAGTCCCACACCTAAAATACATACATGATCCCCATGGTTGATTACTTCACTGACCCATGGCACACAACACAAGTACGGGGTATTCACAACACTCAACCATTACACTATTATTGGTTTCTCACATATATGGGGTGTACAGTTATGTACACAATTCCATTACTTTTCAAAGGATCACATACCATAAGTAAATTTATTTCCATAACCAATGTGATTCCCTTTTAAAAATCATATCATTACATACTATCTATAATCCTTTATCAATTTTTCTTTCACTCTACTCTTTCCATATATCAAATGATGCTAAATGTCAATGTCATGATCATTGTGATCATTTAACAACTCCACTTAGCAAATTCACATTCACTTTTATTAAGTGATAAATCACCTTACTACACACATATGTTAACCACATTTATTTCCTATACATAGTGCAATATCATTACAATGTTTACTCAAGACAAGGTATGCAACATTATCACTTCAACATACATTTACATTTTGCATTTATCATTAACATGCAAATGGTTTCACTATTCCCTTTTTCTCTAAAATTTTACTTAATGCAAAATTATTTTCTATTCAAATTCATACATGTTCCATTATTATGAATACAACTTGGGGACTTAGGTCCTTTACCCAAGGTTTAATCTAATAAAACAAGCCTTCATGAATGCATAAACATTTACTCATAAGAGACAAGCATACAACAAATTTCAATACACCACACACTCAAAGATAGAAATCTTCATTAAACCAATGGGAAGAGAAAAAGAGAGAGAGAGATTTACAATTCTGACATAGGCATGAATGCAAACATGGTTTCATCATCACACAATCACTTTAACACAAATGCATCAATCATACAAGAGCATGGAATAATCCCTATGAACTAACAACATGATCATTCATTTTCTATTACCATATTTTATAATCTCAATACAACATAACATGCTAAAGCAACTCAAAAACCACATAGGGTCAATCAAGCAATCACTTGCATAAGGAGGTAAAGCACAAGAAGACATGCATCGAAAACTCTGTGTTGTGATGAAAAACAACAAGACTCGAGAAGAGCACACAAACAAATGGAACTTCTTGGCACCCTCAAGGTCAAACAAACCTTCCAACAACATGAACAAAGAAACCAAGCAAGGGTAATTTTAGGCGACACATGTCACCTGCAACCCACCAACAAGCTAAGGTCCAACATGCCCACTCGCAACACAAGATATAGGGAAGTAATTAATCTCAATCTCAAGAGACTCTCAACCAAGGGAATAACTCCAATCTTGTAAGATAAGGAAATTCCTATGAGGCATCATTCCTCCACAACATAGGCCAAGGTTGGGAAACTCAACCCTCTAAAATTCCATACTAAGGCACTCAAGGCAAGAGGTCCTATGACTACCTCAACACAACAAGCACTTGGAACACACACATCAAGCACACTGCACTCACATGGGCTACAACCATACTCAGGAGCCACTCAAGGGTCACAACCCTTTACACAAAGAAAGAGCCAAACATCAAGGAGACCAATTGGAACACACACTTCTTGGTAGACTTGAGGGTCTAACTAACCCTCACAAAAGCATTCCTCAATAAGACAAACAAGGGCGGAAAACAACAACACTTGTTTCCATCCAGCACACACAACACACCAAGTGGGTAACAACCAAAAATAGAGATCCTAGTATTGCAACATGGGATCTACCTCTAACTCTACCTTTGGATTTTCCCTTAGGAGGCATCCTAAAGGAAATAAGGAACACATCAAAATAGATCATCACAAGAATGATCTATACACCATACTAAGGAATGAAATCTAATCAACAAGACTATGAAAAAAAATATAAAAATTTCATGCCACACATGCCAAACACAACATAACATAGAAGGCTTAAGTACACCAAAGCTCTCAGTGTGTGAACATGGGCTCTGATACCAGATGTAACATCCTGCTATGCAACCCCAAAGAGTAAGATCCAAAAGAGCACAAGATAATTTTTTTTTAAAACATAAAGAATAACCTACACATAAAGTAGTTTTCTATATGATATATCAACACATACAAGGTCGAGTGTGGCCAAATGCACACCCTAGAGGAGAGGAATAATTCACCCTGTAGAGAAGATTTTAATAGGAGAAAATAGGAAGTTGCATTGCACTAAAACTTTTGAAAACTATTGCATAAAGGAAATACATGGCCAAAGCTCTAATTTTTGCATGAAAACTTTTGAAAGAAAAACCATAATGAGCATCATAGTACAAGCGAGTATGATACCAACACCAGAACCCATAAGCCAAATATAAAGCATCACATTTCTTCTCATTAATTGATATGATTACATCTTCTCTCTTGAGAGAGTACAATATACATAAAAGAATGTACATGAATACATTGGCATAGCCATGAATAAGATACATCAACTAATAAAATAAGTACAAGAGAGAACTATAAGGAAAGCTTAGGTGCAGAAAAACTCTCCTAATGTCAAAACCTTAGGGAAGAATGCAGATATGACTTTAAATTTTGCAATTACAGTTCAATAAGATACACATGAAAAGAATAACATAATAGAGAAATCGACACATACACAATTGAACACTAGATTTACATGGGAAAACCCTTACGGGAAAAAAACACACCACACCAAGAAAAGCCTCTTTGTATTACAATAGAGAAAATTACATATAGAGTTTAGACTTAACTTTTTGATGTCAATTTACAATAGCAACATTCACTGATCAATCTTGTATAGAACATTAATCTCACAATGCTCTCAGATGCATACAATGAACCCACTTAGATCAATCTATGTTCCATTGAGCAACCCTTTCGTTATCTCAAAACTGTTCACAATTGTCAACCATTGCAAAGTGTAATCCATTCTACTCATGACCTGTTCATTTTCCACAACAGAATAGTTGCAACTATTCAACTTCCAACGGTTCTCATTTTGCTTCTCTCATTGGCTCAGAACACACCATGTAGGACAAACGTTTAGTCAAAATGTTCAACTGTATCGCATGTCGGTGAGACACTAGACTGTGTCTCCCTCATGCCAAAATGCCTAATCACATAGCTATCGACAAGACCAAAGGTATAGGAAAGAGTCATATCGAATACAAAACCATTGGACAAACCCACTCTATCGGCAAGACATCTCACTGATGTCCATTGTAGAACTATCGACAAGACCATCGTTGTCGCTAAGAATTCACACCAATGTCCATCACATGTAGCTCTATTGGCAAGACCATCACTATCGGCGAGAGATCATACTGAACACATACCCATCAGTAAGAGGAAAACCATCGGTAGGAGATCATACCGAATGAAAAACTATCGGCAAGAGAAACATCCATCGGAAAGAGTTCTCACTGAAGGTATACCTATCGGTAAGACCTCCACTATCACTTAGACTCTTATCAAGCCTTTATGTCACCTCGATGACATTCATGTGTAAAACCGTCGGTGAGACATACTCTGTCAGAATGAGTCACTCTAAAGGTTCACATCTCTCCCTGATGTCAGTCGTTGCCAAGAGTCTCCCCAATAATCACTAGGAATCAACCCATCAGCAAGAGATCTACTTGGATAGAAAGAGTTAGAACTTTCATAGTGATAGCCATGTCTTGTCAATGACTCCCGTCGGCAAGATAGAACAAAAGTCTCAGTGACTTAAATCTTTTGAACATAGCTGCTGGTCGGTAAGACATTCTGAGGGTCTCACCGATTTTTCTCTTTCAAGAGTTTCATGTCAGTAAGCTTGAGGCACATTTTTCAACAACCTCCCACTTGACAAAGATCTTACTAAAACCTCCAGAGCACAACAAAACTACTGAAATTCATGGGCACTAAGGCCCATTGAACTGGCACACCACCTAAACTTGTCTATGCTCACTAGTTTCGTCAATGCATCTGCAAAATTTTCCATAGTATCCACTTTTTCTAAAGAGACCTTTCCATCCTCCACCATATCTTGTACAAAATGATACTGCACATCAATATGTTTTGTCCTGGCATGGAAAGTAGGATTTTTCACCAAACAAATAACACTCTAATTGTAACAGTAAATTTTAATTATCCCTGCATCAAACCCAATGTTAGAACACAGACATTTTAACCAGATTGCTTCTTTACAGGGGTGTGTTGCTGCCATGTATTCTGCCTCTATAGTGGAAAAAGTGACTATAGCCCATCGTTTACTTATCCAACTAACTGCACCACCATTCATCATGAAAATATATCCACTAGTGGATCTTCTACTGTCAACGTCCCCTACCTAATCAAAATCCACATAGCCTCGAATGTTGAGAATCTTCTGTGATTCAAGCAAGTTTCCATGGTAACACAAAGCATATTCTAAAGTTCCCTTCAGATATCTAAACACTCTTTTCACAGCATCCCAATGTGTCCTTCAAGGGTTTTTCATAAAGTGACTAAGCACTCTCACTGCTTGGGCAATGTCTAGCCTTGTACAGACCATTGCAAACATTAAACTACCAACTGCATTAGCATAAGGCACTCTGGTCATGTCCTCTATCTCAGTAGGAGATTTTGGACAGTCTTCAATAGATAGCTTCATTCCCTGCAAAACTAGAACAACTAGCTGCTTGCCATCAGTCATACAAAATCTCTCCAGAACAGTATTAATATACTTACTTTGACTGAGTTAAAGTTTTCTACTCTTTTTGTCCCTGGTTATTTCCATTCCTTGAATATACCTGGCTGCACCAAGATCTTTCATTTCAAACTTTGCTGATAACTAAGATTTTAGATCAGAAATCATTAACTTACTATTGCCTATGAACAACAAATCATCAACATAGAGAGAAATAATAAGAACACGATCATTTTTCAGCTTTATAGTACACACAATGATTAGATTTCGATCTTACAAATCCCAATGAAAAAACAAAAGTTTCAAACTTTTGGTACCTCATTCTAGGAGATTGTTTTAATCCATAAAAATATTTTTTCAACTTGCAAACCAAATTTTCTTTACCTTTTTCTACAAAGTGCTCAAGTTGGGACATATAAATTTCTTCTTCAAGGTCACCATGAAGAAATGTTGTCTTCACATCCATCTGTTCAATCTCTAAGTCATACACTGCTGCAAGTGACAAAAGAAATCTGATAGACATTAGCTTAACTACATGAGAAAATTTTTCTCCATAATCAATTCCCTCTACCTGGGAATACCCCTTCGCAACCAACCTCACCTTATACTTTTCCACACTACCATCCAGACCTATTTTCTTTTTAAATACCCATTTGTAGCCAATAACTTTTCTACCTTCAGGAAAGGGCACCAAACTCCAAGTATCATTCTTTTCTAATGATGTCATTTCTTGATTCGTGGCTTCCAACCAAGAGTTTGAATTAGACATTCTAAATGCCTCTTTCATAGTCCTAGGCTCATCAGTGCTAGAAATTAAAGCATAGACACATGTAGAATCTACCAAAGAAAACCCATATCTATCAGGTTGTTTTCTTTCACGTGTTCACCTCCTCACAGGCTAAGGTTGAGGTTGTTCTTCTTCTTCAGGACTCTCAGAACTACTTGAGCTCTCCTCAGTTTCAGGTGCATTTTGAATTTTGAATTCCTCTTTATCTGGTGTCGGAGGAATTTCTACTACATCCTTTTTATCTTCTGATTTTGTCTCTGACTACAGATCCAAAGTAGAAGCCTTCAGCTCATGAAAAATAACACTTTTTTTGTACAAAACCTTCTCTATATCAGGATTCCAAAGCTTGTATCCTTTTATGCCAGCACTATAACTAATAAAAATACATTTAACAACCTTGTTTTCCAATTTAGACCTTTTTTCATTCAACACATATGCATATGCCTCACAACCAAAGACACGAATACGTCTAAAAGAGGGCTTCTTTCTAGACCATGCTTCCAAAGGTGTTTTCTCAACAAGAGTGGAATTCAGAGAATGGTTTATTAAATAACATGCTATTGCAACTACCTCAACCCAAAACTTCTACTCCAAGCTAGCACTGCTTAGCATACTTCGTGCTCTTTCCATCGATGTCCTGTTGAACCTTTCAACAACTCCATTTTGTTGTGGAGTGTAGGGTGTAGTTTTATGTCTTTTAATTCCATGATCTTTACAATACCTTTCAAACTCATCAGAACAAAACTCACTGCCATTGTCAGCCCTTAAACATTTTACTTTTCTTCTAGTCTGATTTTCCACAAGGTTTTTAAATTCCTTAAAATGACTGAACACTTCTAATTTACTTTTCAAAAAATAGAAAAATGCCCTTCTTGAATAATCATCAATGATCGATACATAATATCTTGATTTAGACAAAGAAGGAACATTTACTAGACCAAAAACATCATTATGTATATAATCAAGTAAACCAGAAGATTTGTGAGGACTGGAGTAGAATGAAACACGGTGTTGTTTACCATTTATACAATGTTCACAAAACTCGAATTCAAGGTTACAATCATCAAGCCCTTCAACCATATTTTTATTTTTCAAGGTTTTTAAATCTTTTTCTCCAATGTGACCAAGCCTATGATGCCAGAGCATAGTCTTTTCTGCTAGAAGTTTAACTTCCATAGAGTTTTCACTATCAGGAACTTTTTTCTCCTTTTCTCCATGAGTAGCTTTCTGTGACTTTACAAAGACACTATTGCATTGCACAACATGTGCATCTAGCTTATACAAGGTTCCAATAGAGCACCCATAGCTCGCACCATTGAGCCTCTAGTCATCTTGTAGCCATTTCCAAAGAACGTGACTTGCACTCCAACATCATTCAGCTTACTAAGAGAAAGTAAATTTTGAGCCATACCTAGTATATGCATTACATCATTGATTCCCTTCACTCTTCCGTCAGGGAATTGAATTCTGACTCTTCCACGACCAACTATTTTCAAAGATGAATCACTTGCCAAACACACCCTTCCACCATCGTATTTTCCATACTTAGTGAACCAGTATCTATGAGATGTCATGTGGAAAGATGCTCCAGAATCAATCAGCCAGACATCATCTGATGCCTGTGTAGCCAAGGCTACAATGAAAGAGTTTGCATCACTCTGAGAAGAATCATTATCAGACGAATACTTCTTCTTCTTCTTCTTCTTTTTCTCCTATTTGCAATCCTTTCGGACATGACCAGGTTTCCCACAATTTCAACACTTCACCTTGGACTTCTTACTAGGAGACTTTGATCTCCCTTCTGATTTGGATTTGGACTTCTTGTCCTTCTTCTTGCCTTTTTCTTTCGATATGCCTCTAATAGAAAGAGCCTCCTTCGCCATCTCAGAATATTTTCTTCTCATCTCTTCTAATAAAAAAGAAGCAAAAATATCTTCCATCTTAAAAGAGGAAGTAGTACTCCCAATAGCCATCACCAAGTGATCCCAAGAATCTGGCAAAGAACATAACAATAGCATACAACAATCTTCTTCATCTATCTTTACACCCACAAATACTAATTGAGCAATCAACATGTTGAAAGCATTCAAATGATCAGCAATAGACACTCCTTCCTTCATTTTCAAAGAGTAAAGCTTCTTCCTCAAGAACAACTTATTCACCAAGGACTTGCCCTGATAAATACCTCCCAGCCTTTTCCACAAAGAGGATGTTTTATTTTCTTCATGAACATTTAGAAGAACAGAGTCTGCTAAACAGAGCCTTATCAGCCCCTTTAATTTTTTATCTGCAAGGTCCTAATCCTCTTGCTTCATGCTTGTAGGCTTTGTCCTAGACATAGCAAGCCAAAAATCATGATCAACCTACAAATCTTCCATTTTGAGTTTCCATAACTCAAAATTACTGCCATTGAATTTCTCAATTTCAATCTTTCCTGACGTGCTTGCCATCTTAATCTATAATTTGAATTACAAAACTTCTACAAGACTCCCACTAAACAAAATTGACACAAAAAACCCAATGTACCCACAAGGATAACACAACTAGCCAGGCTCTGATACCATTTGTAAGGAAAGCTTAGGTGTGGAACAAAATCTCCTAATGTCAAAACCTCAGGGAAGAATGAAGATATGACTTTAAATTTTTCAATTATAGTTCAATAAGATACACATGAAAAGAATAACATAATAGAGAAATGGACACATACACAATTGAACAATAGATTTATGTGGTAAAACCCTTATGGGAGGAAAACCCACCACACCAAGAAAAACCTCTTTGTATTACAGTAAATAAAATTACATACAAATTTCAAACTTAACTTTTTGATGTCAATTTATAGCAGCAACATTCACTGATTAATCTAGTACAAAAAATTAATCTCACAATGCTCTCAAACACATACAATGAACCCACTTAGATCAATCCATGTTCCATCGAGCAACCCTTTCGTTATCTCAAAATTGTTCACAATTTTTGACCATTGCAAAGCATAATCCATTCTACTCACACCATGTTCGTTTCCACAATAGAATAGTCGCAACTGTTCAACTTCCAATGGTTCTCATTCTACTTCTCTCATTGGCTCATAACACACCACGTAGAACTGACATTCGGTCAAAACGTTCAAATGTATCACATGTCGGTGAGACACTAGACCATGTCTCCCCGATGCAAAAATGCTGAATCACATAGCTATTGACAAGACCAAAGGTATCAGCAAGAGTCATATTGAATACAAAACCATTGGCCAAACCCACTCTATTGGCAAGACATCTCACCAATGTCCATTGCAGAACTATCGACAAGACCATTGTTGTCACTAAGACTTCACACCTATGTCCATCACATGTATCTCTATCAGCAAGACCATCGCTATCGGCAAGAGCTCATACTGAACACATACTTGTTGGCAAGAGGAAAACCATCGACAAGAGTTTTCACTGAAGTTGCATACTCGTCAGTGAAACCACAACCATCAATAGGATATCATACTGAATGCAAAACTATCAGCAAGAGAAACATCCATCAGCAAGAGTTCTCAGCGAAGGTATACTTGTCGGTGAGGCCTCCACTATCGCTTAGACTCTTATCGAGCCTTCATGTCACCCCGATGATATTCATGTGTAAAACTATCAATGAGACATACTCTATCAGAATGAGTCACTCTAAAGGTTCACGTCTCTCCCCGATGCCACTTGTCGCCAAGAGTCTCCCCAATAATCACCAAGAATCAACCCATCGGCAAGAGGTCTTCTTGGACAGAAAGAGTTGGAACTTTCACTGCAATAGCCATGCATTTCTGATGACTCCCATTGGCAAGATAGAACCAAAGTCTCAATGACTTTAATCTTTTAAATACAGCTGCTGGTCGGTAAGACATTTTGAGGGTCTCACTAATTTTTCTCTTTTAGGAGTTTCATGTTAGTAAGCTTGAGGCACATTTTCCAACAAGAACACCTCCAACTGATGCTCCAATATGTTGTACATCAATCCCAAATGGTGGTGGAAATTCCTCCCTACCATGTGGACTCAAAAGAGACCACCCCACTATGCTTGGAGGTAGTCACAAGGCCCAAACAAAGATAACAAGTCAAGGGTAATATAAGGCCAACACTCACATCATACATGGAGCAAACATGAAATCAAATGCATAAGGCCAATGTCACAACATGGAGATACTCATCCAATAACATGTAGGGTATTACTCATGACTACTTAGGTATGAGGTACTAGAGTGTAGATAAGATTGAGTGTCATCATGCCTTCCCAAATGGATCACACCACATGGAATCAAGTACACCTCTCATATAGACAAGGAGACTCAATCATGCCTGAATCGACACCCCACAAATAGATAACTCAATTCCCCGCAAATAGATAGACCTTCTCAAGTGTATCCTTAGCCTTTACAAGCACACAAGGGCATACACAAAGACTCATTATCTTATTAGTGTTCCACCCCGTTATTTTTATTTAGTTATCATATGTTTACTACAACTCTGCTACTATTTCCCTTGGCAGCCACTTGTGGGCCCCAGGCCCATAAACAGTCACTCCAAAAGACCACTCTAATTACCTAGACCTAAGCTCATCTCGTTTAACCAAACAAGGAACCCATATAAAATATGAAACAATGAAAAAGAAACTAAAAACCATCATTAAAACCTTTTAAAACAGCCAAGCAAACATTGTTGTTAAATCATTTAAACAGCTGATTACATCCACTACCAAATAGATCAAACACCATTTGAACATTCATCATTAAATTAATAAAAAGAAACCAAAAATATAATAAGTATTAACCTCATTAAATCATCCCAAAAACCAACTTTTAAATCAATTAATTGAACTACTACGTGACTGTGGAGTAGAACAAGGTTCTAGTTGCTACTCAAACGAATGAGTAAGAGGGCATGAAAATTTCATAAAAATTTAAAGTTCCCAAATATAAATTAGAGCTTCACCCAATTTAGATTTTAATGTTTCCAGTTGAATTCCTCCTTTGGTTTTTAAGTTTATGACAATAAATAAGGTGTTGTTCTAAAAAACACATTTTTAGCCAAGCTAGGCAAAAAACATGAAAAATGAAAGTGCCCAGATTTAAAATCAGACAACGACCCAATTGATATATGGGAATTTATACATGGAATCTATCTTTAGTTTGAATTTTTAATAGGTGGTTAATGAACAACACTAAAAAAATTGTTTTCACAAGCCAGGAAAAAACAAAAAAGAAGAAAGAGAAAGGAAGTGCCCAAAATTTTATTTTTTCCAACAACCCATTTCAGATTTAATTGTTTCAAGTTGAATTCCATCTTTTTAAAAAAATTTATGACATGAGAATGGATCTATTCAAGAACAATACATGGAAATGATTCAAGCTGGAAATGCATAGTCAACTTTTCCATAAAGAAAACTATAGAGCAACTAATCAAATCCCACACAAACATTATCCAACCTCCTAGTATTCACACAAAATAAAATAGAGGGCTAAATCTGCCATAAGGAAATGTAAAGCTTACCATTCATAAGCTAAATCATATTCAATACCACCAAAATTCAAGGGATTCAAGAACCACACAAACAAATACCTCAATGCTACCCCAAAATTGAAATGAAAGAATACTCTGAATATAAGGCACAAATGGGTTCTAACTTAGAACAATAAGAAGGAAATGGAACATTGAAATCAACAATTAGATGCCCACAAATTTTTTCTCAATAAAAACTCCACATTTATCCCCAACTCTACTACCCAAATCCTGGGGTTTTCCTTCTCCTTCCAAAATAGTGAATTTTCTCTCCTCGTACCAATGTAGGGCATGGTAAAAAGTTGAAAATAAAAAAAGGCTAACCTCATATATATAGAAAATTCTCATTATGATAATATTTAACATTTAGAATACCAAATCAAAATCAAAATGCTCTCTTACCCAAGCTAGGGTTAGAGGGGTGTTACACAGCAGCTATGGTAGGTAACACATAACCAAATGCAAAATAAAAAGGTGTTTTGTTTCCATTTTGAAATGAACAAGGGGAAGGGAAAGAAGATAGCAAACTTTGGGAAAGATTCATTTCATAACAAGGAAAAAAGTAGAGAGAGTACAAGTATTAGAAAAATTGAAGGCAAGCCTCATTCAAAGCTTGATTATTGAGGTAATTTGATTCCTTTGAAGGAATTCAATTTCAATCACTTTATATTGGAAGTCACTATACTTTTAGAATTTTTTTGATAAGCACAGTATAATGTATTATTGTGATAGTGAGTTTGGCCTTGAGCTAAGTAAAATGTTTGATCGACCACCTTTATGGGTCGCATCACCTATGGCCTACTTGTAAAGAAGTTGTTTTTATAAGATCCTTATCGACTAGACCGAGGCTTGAGAACCTTTCAAGGTGTGACTGTTGTGTTAGCTGCATGATTATGTGAGCCATATTATGGTGATTGGAATTATATTCCAATCGAATATGTTTTCATTATTAACTAATATTGTATGTTTTGAATGTCGAACCCATATAAGGGTTATAAACCCTATGTAAATGCATTTTTCAAATGTACATCTTTGCTATCATTTATCTATGTTACCTTTCCATTATTAGCTAAGAAAAAAGGGGAAGAGGGTTGAGTGTATTTCTTTAAAATAGTGATCAATATTACATATAGAGGCAACCATTGATTTGGAAAGATGATGGATGATAAGTTCTAGTTACTTAAACCATGATAGGTACAATATTTAAGATCAATGATATTATTCTCTTGAAAATAATACAAAAGAGTCTGCATGTCAAAACTTGTTTGTGATACATACCTAGCTACATTATGGGTAAACTTAAAACATGACCTATGGTCAGTTTAGGAAAGATGAACCTATCATGGAGGGAAGTTGATTGTAGAATGACCAAGAAGGCCTTGAATATTGTCTAGAAAGGGCACAGGTTAAGAAAGAAACAATGATAACCTTAGAGTTAACTAGGGATGCCCTATTTCAATTGACCAGTATGTCAAATCGGTTCATTATAATATTTCTATGATTTATCTTAAACTTTAATTAATATTTATATGGAACAATGGGTATTCTGATAGTCTAATTTGTCAAAAGAAAATTAATTTTTTTTGGTTGAAATGAAAGATGAGATAGTTGTAGACAATCCTTCTATTGAAAAAAAACATTGTTATTTCTCTATTCATTGAAATAAAGCTCGTTTTGTTAAGGAAACAATGAATGTTAATTGGAAAATTATACTTTTTTGTCATTAAGTGAAACTATTTGGTTTGAAACAGTAATGTAATGATGAAGAGAATGAATAATCTTTTGTCAATGATAATATTTTGTTGATTAAGTTATCATTGTAGCTATAACTGGCTTGTTTTATATTTGTTTAGTAGGAAACAATACTTGTTTTTCACAAACAAAGAATCTTCATATGTAAAAAACTTCTTTAGTAGGAAACAATATTTATTTTGTTCAAACAATGAATGAATGTTCATTTGTACACAATAATGTTACAGAAACATAGTAGTGAGAATGTAATAACAATATGTGTGAAACTGTTAGCATAGACTTGTTCTATTTTCTTTATCTTGACAAGAAATGTCAATTGAAATACCATTTTAAGATTGCAATCTGAGTTGATGATTTTTTTAGAATGTATGCACAAACTATAACATTAGTAGGAACATATTTGTGTATGCCCATAGAATTCATCTATGTACATACACATACTTGTGACATACCTTCTTTATTTTTAGTACATTTTTAAAAGGAAAATGCTCATATTAAGTAGATATAGTCATAAGAATGATATGACTAATTTTTGAATCACTCTTTGAATCATAAATATGATTTCTGATTAGAGTATGAATTAGTACTTTGTTTCTTCTATTGAATACATTTGGGAAGAATTTTTTAAAAACTTGAACAAAACATTTATACCTTAGTTTACTTGATCACCTAGGGGTATATCCTACTAGAGGGTAGATAGCTATTATGAGTACTATAGTAGAAAGTTACCTTCTAGGATGGGTGGAAAAATGGAGTTCAGAGAGTATAGGTTCACTTTACCAGAACCTATTGTTTTTTCTTGTTGCAACAAACTTATTATGATCAACCAAGCAATGTAGTTCATTATGTATGTATGAATGAACTCTATGATTTCACTCTCTGCCATTCCTATCACAGATCTTGCACTTTATTTTCTAACTTGTAGATATAAATTATATGTCGATGTATAGGCATGCACCATATTCCACTTTGTATATTGTTCTCTTGCTAAAGTTTTTGTGAAGGTTTGAGCATTCTTCAAGTCAGAAGAATATTGGGAAAGCGTAAGCTTCACGGTTGAGCGGTAAATCACTTCAACCATGTTCTTGTCCACTAGTGGAGGTGAGCATTGAAGAAGAACCATAGTTGTTCACTATACTAGTCTAGTCTATGATGTAACTTTATGTAATCCATTCATGTACTTGATGGAAAATGTACTATGTAATGACATTGTGGCCTTAGGAGCTAGGTAAAACTTGATATTGTAATTTGAATTTTGAAGTGAATATAAGAATCTTTGACTCATTTTAAATGGACATGTGTAGCTATGATTGAATTTAGCCACTAGTTATATTTATTTAATTTGGTGTATATTCATGTGTCATTTATAATAATATTAATTAAGTAATAATTTGGAATGGGTTATTACATTTGGCATTAGAGCTTAGGGTTCAAATCTAGGACTTTTGAGTATACCACAATTGATTAGGGTAGTTGACCCTTGAACCAAAAATTTGAAGTCCTGAGAATTGATCGAGCATGAATTGAATGTAGGAATGGGAAGGTCAAAGGTAGAATGAAGGAAAGGGAAAATTATTATAACCCCACATAAGAATGATGTAAAGGAAGGAAACACCAAGGGGGAGGTTCCATTATAAATTCTTGATGATTAAATTCTAGGTCAAGATCTTACGCATGTTAAGCTAGAGAGAGGCTTGAAGATTGAGTAGAAGCAAACAACTATGATTAAAAATATTTCTGCAATCTAGGATTGGCCTCTAGGGTGTGGACCCAATGCACCCTTGTTGACCAAAGAGGAAAAGGAGAGCCTACATGCTCAACCATCCTCCTTTGCAAAGTTTGATGTAAACTTGGATGATGATCTAGAGGAATGTCCTCTTTCTAATATTGAGAAATTAGAATGATGTAACTAGAAGTCTATTGTAAATAAGGGTCTATTGACTCACCTTAAATAAAAATAAAATTAGATAATATTTTTTGGTGTGTTCAATGAGAGACTCTAAAATGTGTGTATCTTGCAAGGAGGTGCATTTCTTGTATTTTGGGGGATGTATGCATATGGAAATTATGTGATGTAGAATAAGAATATTCATTCATAGAAATTTGTGTTGAGATGCGATAAAAATGAATGTGTTGCAAGATAAGTGTGGGACAACATGGTGAGCACCATACAAGATGGGGGTGGTAGTGTTTCCAATAATGAACCAAACAAGAGACTGTAGAAAAATCTAGAGATTCTGAATCAACAAGAGTCTCACATGGATCACACGGAGCAGGAAGTTCAACTGGCATGCAAGGACTGGTACTGTAGGAATGCAAAAGGAAATCAAGGAGATGGTGGTCCAAAGGTAGGTCCATGAGGGTGAATTGAGGAAGAGCTTGGGAAAGAGGAGCATTTCCAAAGTTCAATGGTAAGGCTATTGAAATAGGAGCCGAGGCTTGGATTATAGAAATGGAAAAATACTATGGGATTCATAACATTTCTAAGCAAACTAAGGAAACATGGGATACATATTAGCTCTTAGGTGAAGCATGCGACTTGGTGGGATAACAAGAAGTTAGAGAAAAAACTGCAACCTATTGAGATCACTTGGGGACTCTTCCTTAAATATTTTAGGAGGAGATGATTACCACAACTTTTCTTTTACAAGAAAGTGACAAAATTTTAAAACATAACCCAAGGAAATATGAATGTGATTCGGTATTGGGAAAAGTTCACCAACCTCTTGGAGTATATTCCTTAGTATCAAGGTGATGAACAATTTTGTATCCAAAATTTTATAATGGGACTCAGACCACACATAGGAGCTAAAGTGGATATGCACAAACCTCAAACCATGAATGAAGCCTTTCAAAAGGCTACCAAATAGGAATAGAAGCTAGAACAACTATCCAATCTTTGTAGTGATTCAAGTTCTAAGTATCAGTATCGTAAAAATATATTTTGTAAGGGAGACAAGAGCCATTAGATCCCTAAAATCAAAAAAGGAAGTGAATCATTGGAGAAGGGTGAAGATGGTAATGATGGAAAGAGAAAGAAAGAAAACAAAGGCAAGGGGAAAGACAACCATAAGCAAAAGGGATTTATATAGGACAAGCCAATAGGTCACAAAGGGCCTCAAAATGGATGATATACTTGTGGTTGCAACCATTATGATTTGAATCATCCTCAGTGGTCAAAGTCGTGGAAGGAAGGAAGCTATCAATAGAATCTCCAGATCCATGATGCAGTGGATAATAGACAAGCAGAATATCAGGCTTCACCAATTCAACTAACAAGTAACCTCTATGGCCAATCTGTCTCTGTCATAATTGATACTAGAGCTACTAAATTTTTCATAGATCCTAGAATAATATCTAAGATAACCATTAGACCTAGATACATGGAAAATTCATGGGCAATCCAGTATGGTAATTGAGTAGAGAAAAGGGTAGATACTTGTCTCTTTTGCAGTGAGTTAGAGATTCCAACCTTTCAAACTCAAGTCAAGCTACATGTGGCACCCTTAGGATCATATTATGTAATTTTGGGAATAAATTTGTTAACTAAGCATAAGTATTTAATGAACTATGAGGATAAGGTGGTCAACTGTTAGGATGATTATGGAAACCCAGTTGAAGTTTGTGGAATGTAGAGACTCTTAGAGCTTAGATAGATTTTTGTGACATAGCTCAAGAAGACTAGTCAAAAGGGGTGTGAAATTTATGTGATGCATGTTAGTAATCTTGACAACAAGGAGTCATATTTAGATGACTATCCTATCCTCAAGGAGTTCCAAGATGTATTCCATTATGAACTTACCAAATTTCCTCCAAAGTGAGAATTCAATTTTTCTATCAACCCAGTTCCAAGAGCTACGCCTCAATCCAAGGCACCTTATCAGATGACCACCATAGAACTCTATGAGTTGAAGGCCTAGCTAATGGAATTGTAGGATAAGGGACTCATAAGACCAATTGTGTCTCCTTGGGGAGCATCAATTATTTTTGTGAAAAATAAAGATGGAACTTTACTTCTTTGTAAAGATTATTGGATGTTGAATAAGGTGACCATCAAGAAAAAGTATCCACTTTTGAGGATTGATGAATTGTTTTATCAAATGAAGTGAGTGATAGTGTTCTCCAAAATTGATCTCAAGTTGGGGTACCATCAATTGAGGATTAAGGAAGAAGATATTCCAAGGACTGCATTCAAAACTTAGTATGGACATTATGAGTTCATAGTGGTACCTTTTGGTTTAACTAATTCACCAGTAGCTTTTATGAACCTTATGAATAGTGTATTCAGAGAATGCTTGGATGATTTTTTCCTTATCTTTATTGATGAAATCCTAATCTACTCAAAGAATGTCGAAGAGCATGATAGACATTTGAGGATAGTTTTTGAGCAGTCCAAGTGTTCCTTCTATTAGGATAGATTGCACTATTTGGGCCTTATCATTTCAATTGAAGGAGTCTCTATGGACCCTAAGAAGATCAAGGAAATCATGGAATGGCTAGTGCCTCAGAATGTGTGGGAAGTCTATAGCTTCATGGGCCTCACAAGATACTATAGGAATTGTTTGCAAGGGTTCTCCTAGATAAAATATCCTATTCCCTCACTCCAAATTAAGGGAACATGATGGACCAAGAAATGTGAGTAGGAATTCCAACTCCTAAAGGAGAGGATCGTAATAGCACTAGTGCTGACTATCCCTAATCCTAGTGGGAGATTCATAGTAATCACAGATGCTTTAGGAGAGGGAATGGGAGCAATATTAATGCAAGATGGACAAGTGGTAACATATGAATCAAGGAAGCTCAAGCAGCATGAAGTGAACTATGCATGTCATGATTTGGAATCGGCAGCCATAGTTCATGCCTTACAAAAGTGGAGGAATTAACTTTTGGTAAAATTGTTTGAACTGAAGATATACCATTTGAGGTTGAGATACATATTTACCCAACCAAACCTTAATGCATGCCAGAGAAGGAGGTTAGAATTCCTTAGCGAGTATGACTTTGGAATTGAATACATAAAAGAAAGAGAGAACAGAGTGGTTGATTCTCTTAGTAGAAGAAGACATATGACAACCATAATCTCAACAAGGTCTAATTTTATGTTACAGGTAATTCAGAATTTTCTAGGGGATGAGCACTATCAAAGAGTGAGGAGCACCCTAGCAGAAAATCTTTTGAATTATCAGTTTGATGGGTATGAGATTGAACCAGATGGTATTTTGAGGTACCATAGAAGAATGTATATTATTGACTCTAGAGAGCTAAGAATTTTTTTTTTAGAAGAAGTTCACAATGCACCTTATTCAAGACACCCTGATGTATCCAAGATGATCCTGGAGTTGAAGACTCTGTATTTTTGGCCTAAACTCTAGAAGGATGTAGTGGAGTATGTATCCAGATGCTTGGAGTGCCAATGAGTTAAGGCTAAGCATGCACACCTAGCCAAGTTATTGTATCATTATGAAATACATGAGTATAAATGGCAAGTGATCAATATGGATTTTGTACAAGGGTTGTCATTGAGCAAGAACAAGTATGATGTTATCTTGGTTGTGATTGATAAGTTAACTAGAAGGTTGTGCACTTCATTCCAGGAAACCTTAAGGATGGATCTTTGACCCTGGATAAGAATATTTTTTAGGATATATTCTATTTACATGGAATGCCAAAGAATATCATTTCTAATAGGGCCACAGAGATGACCTCAAGGTTTTGGATGACCTTGAATGCAAAATTTGGGAGTAAATTGAATTTCATCTCAACATATCATCCTCAAACCGATGAGAAAACAAAGAGGGTGAATCAGGTAGTCAAAGACCTCCTCTGAATGTATTGTATGGACCAATAGTATAGGTGGGAAGAATATTTTCCTTTGGTATTGATAGACATACATCCTTAGGCATGGCACCATTTGAAGCCTTGTATGGGTAGAAGTGTCATACCCCCATCAGTTGGGATAAACTAGAGGACAAGATCACAGTAGCACCTAAAATGCTTAAGGAAATGAAAGAACACATGAGGTTCATTAATAGCTTATTGAAAGAGGTGGTAGACCAAAAGAAGAGTTATGCCAACAAGAACCGAACTCTTAGACTGTTCAAAATAGGGGACAATTTTTTCTTGAGAGTTAAACATCATAAAAAATCTATTTCTTTTGGAAAGTCTTCCAAGATTTCCCCAAGATATGTGGGACTTTTTAAGTCTTGGAAGTAGATAACCTAGTTGCTTACTAGCTCTGCCACCTACTCTAGTTCAACTTCATAATGTGTTTCATGTTTGCTTGCTTAAGCCATATCATCCTGATGTGACTCATGTACTTGATTGGAAATCCTTGTAGGTATAGGATCTAGGAGTGGTGCTAGTGGAGCCCATTAGAATCCTGAATAAACATAATGTTAAGTTGTAGAGTAGAGATATTGCTCAGTTTAAGGTCCAATGTGACTGGGACTCAGAGGACAGTGCTACTTGGGAGGATGCAAAACAAATAGAACGCTCCTTTCCACATCTACTTTCTTGAAAGAAAAGCTCAATAATTTTGTTTGAAATTTTTGAATTGAGATACTATGATATTTTATTCTTTAAAAATCTAATGTTGAAATAAACATACATTTTTGATCTGATGTTGAAATAGACATACATTTTTGAACTAATGTTGAAACATACATATATTTTGATCTAATGTTGAAATAGACAGATATTTTTTGAGTTGATGTTAAAATAGACATATATTTTTGATGTGATGTTGAAATGGACATATATTTTTGATGTGTTGTTGAAATATACATATAATTTTGATGTGATGTTGAAATAGACATATATTTTTGATGAGATGTTCAAATAGTCATGAATTTTCAAATTTTGATATATTTATTTTTTATTCAACTTACTAGACATCAGGACAATGTCTCTTCCAAAAGGGAAAGGATGTCATAACCCAATTTTATTGTATATTTATTATAATATGGTAGATATAATTAATTAAGAAATTCAATAAATATAAAATGAAGATTTTGGAATATTCAAAAGTTAAATGAAAGAAGTTCACTGGTGTTGACTTTGTGAACTTTTGAAATTTTATTTTATATGTTACCAAGAATTGAATGTTACTGATCAATTTGCAAGTGCAAGTGTGTGCAGTTGCAGGGTGACAGGTTGAAGGATGAGAACATGGTTCAAGTAGGATTGTTTAGCCAGATTAAACAATAAGCCAGATGGAATCTTAATGCACACACTACAATGGCATGATGATTTGCATTTGAAGTAAATTGTATATATAAGAGAACATAATTTCCTGACTTGAACTATTTGAGTGTTTAAAAATGAATGGTTTGTAGATTAAATTTTCTATTCAAAAATTTGTGATTTGAAGGAAACAAAAGAAAGCATTTGTAAATAAAATTCTTTCCTTTAGTGTAGAAATATATATGTATATATACATATATATACAAGCTCAAAATACATACATACATTCATACATACATACATACATACATACATATATGTACATATACATATGTATACATATTAAAATTCATATTGAATTCAAATGGATAACCAATATATTATGAATCATACTATGGAAATCAATGAAAAATATTAAGGAAAAAACCATAATGGATGTGGCCTACCGAATCATAAAGGCAATAATCAAAATAGAGGTCGAAAACTATGGTAGGTAATACCCAGCCACATGCAAAAAATATTTATTTTTTGTTTCCATTTCTAAATGAATAGGGGGAAGGGAAAATAGATAGAAGACTTTGGGAAATATTCCTTCCACAACAAGGAAAAAAGCATACAAATTCAAAGTATTAGAAAAATCAGATGCATGCCTCATTTAAAGCTTGATTATTGAGGTAATTCAATTCCTTTGAAACAATTCAATTTCAATAACTTTATTTTGGAAATCATTGTACTTTTAGGAAAATTTTGATAGGAAAAATATAATGTATTCTTGTGACTATGAGTTTGGCCTTGAGCTGAGTATAATGTTTGATTGACCACCTTTTGGGGTCGCATGGCCTATGGCCTACTTGTAAAGAAGTGTTTTTGATAGAGCCTTATCAGATAGACCGAGGCTTGATAACCTTTCAGGGTGTGACTTTTGTGTTAGTTGCATGATTATGTGATCCATATTATGGTGATTAAAATTATATTCTAATCAAATATGTTTTCATTATTAACTGGTATTTTATAGTTCGAATGTCGAACCCATGTAAGGGGTATAAACCCTACGTAAATGTATTTTTCAAACATATCATATATGTTTTCATTTATCTGTGTCACCCTTCTATTAATGGCTAAGCCGAAATGGTAAGAGGGTCTAGTGTATTTCTTTAATGTAGTTATCAATGTTACATATAGTGGCCACCATCGATTTGGGAAGACAATGGATGATAAGCTCTGGTTACTTAATCCATGATAGGTATGATCTTTATGATCGATGATATTATTCTATTGAAAAGAATACAAAAGAGTCTACATGTCAAAACTTTTTTTTGATATAGACCCAGCTAGATTATGGGTAAACTTGAAACACAACCTGTGGTTGGTTTAGGAAAAGATGAACCTATCATGTAGGGAAGTCAATTGTAGAACAACCAAAAGGGCCTTGAATATTGTTTGGAAAGGGAACAGGTTAAGAAGGAAACCATGGTAACCTTAAAATTAAGTAGGGATTCCCTGTTTCAATCACCTGGCATGTCAAACCAGTTTGTTATAATATTTGTATGATTACTCTTGAACTTTAATTAATATTTATATCAAACAATGTACATTTTGATAGTCTATTTTCTTAGAAGAAAATTAAATTATTTTGGTTGAAATGAAAGATGAGATAGTTGTAGAAAATACTCCTACTGAAAAATGACATTGTTATTTCTCTATTCATTGAAATAAAACTCATTATGTTAAAGAAATAGTGAATGCTCTATTGGAAAATGATGTTTTCTATCATTAAGTGAAACTATTTGATTTGAAACAATAATGTAATGATGAAGACAATGGATAATATTTTGTAAACAATACTGTTTTGTTGATTAAGTTATCATTGTAGCTTTAAATGGCATGTTTTATATCTAGTTAGTAGGAAACAATACTTATTCTATTCAAACAATGAATGTACATGTGAGAAAATCTTGCTTTGTAATTGTTTAGTAGGAAATAGTACTTGTTCTATTCAAACAATGAATGTACATGTGAAAATAGATAGATTTACAAGTGTTTAGTAGGAAATAGTACTTATTTTGCATAAACAATGAATGTTCATATGTAAAATTCTTGTTTTATGACTATTTAATAGGAAAAAATGTTTATTTTGTTCAAACAATGAATGAAATTTCTCAAGTAAATAACAATGTCAAAAGAAACAAAGTAGTGGCAATGTAATAATAGTATGTGTGAAATTGTTAGCATAGGATTTTTCTATTTTCTTTATCTTGAAAACAAATGTCAATTGAAATACTATATTAAGATTGCAATATGAGTTAATGATTATTTCAAAATGTATGCACAAACTATAATATTAGTAGGAACATATATGTGTATGCACATAGACTTTGTCTATGTACATGCACATAGTTTTGACATACCTTTTTTTATTTTTAGTACATTTTTAAAATAGAAATGCTTAAGATGTTAAGTAGATATAGTCATAAGAATTATATGAGTAATTGTTGAATTACTCTGTGAATCATAAATCTGATTTCTGATTAGAGTTTAAATTACTATTTTTTTCTTCATTTGAAGACATTTGGGAAGTGTGTTTTAAATACTTGAACAGAAGAGTGATACCTTAGTTGACAAGAGCACCTATGGGTAGATGTTGCTACAAGGTAGATAGCTATTATGAGATGTATTGCAGAAAGTTACCTTCTGAGATAGGTGTTGAAATGGAGTTTAGAGAGTATAGGTTTACTTTACCATAACCTATTGTTTGTTTGTTGTTGTTGTGTGTAGGTGAAATATTCTAGTCTAAAATGCAAAATGAAAATGAACACAAGAAAATACACAAACAACACCTCAATGATTAGCCTAGTTGAAATTGAACAAAAACAAAACAAAGAGAGTGAGTTACATTCTCCAAGTTGATTGGTTGGTTGTCCCTATTGATTTGTTTGATTGTGTGCTTGTTCAGATGGAAAATAGTATGAAACCTAATGCAAAATGATGGGGATGAGATGTAGAATGCAATGTTGTAAGTAGGTATTAGGGTAGATGCTCAATGTCGATGCAAAATGGAGCTCAAAGTTGCAGCAATGGTGGATGCTTGTTGGAATGCTTGAAAGCTTGAGTGCTAGATTGAATGCATGATAGATTGATGCCAAATAAGGTAAAAATCCTCTAATTTTAGGGGAAATTCCTATAAGGAATGGAGGGCTGATATTTAGCCACCATGGACAAGATCAAGGGCTAGGGTGAGTTGAGGACTCATAAGCCCTCACATCTTTCCAAGTGTCAAGTGAGGTGTTAAGGGGAAGGTGAGGTGGAGGTACTTTAAGGTACCTTGGGATTGTGACAAGATATCCTCATAAAGGAGGTCCTTATCCCCATGTGGGAGATGTGACACAAGGAATTAAAAATTCCTAAAATATCCTCATGGGGAAGAGGAGAGAAATTAAATTTCCTAAAAGGCATGGGGAAAATAAAAGTGAATTTTAAATTCACTTCGGGAAATGGGTTGCCTTCTCCAAAAGGAGAAAGAATTTAATGAAAGTTGACTTGGGGGTATTCCATAAATGGCATAAAGATTAGGTTGACCTAATCAAGTGATTAGGGTTGTGCAAACAAGTGATTAGGATGATTAATGAAAGATTAGACCAAGTGGAGAAATATGGAGGATGTGACATTAATCTTGATTAAGGATATGCACATCTTAATCATGGATTGATTAAACTAATCCAAATTAGAGGGGGATTATGGAGGATGGGACGAGGAGAGATAAAAAGGTGAATATAAAATTAATTTTAATTCACAAAGCCTGATGACTAAATTAAATAAATTAAATAATTTATTTAATTTAGAGAAGAAAGGGGATAAAAGATAAAGTATTTAATTATTTAATTAAATACCTTAGGTATATTAGAAAGAGAGAATATTAATTAAATAAATTATTTAATTAATGTAGATGGGGGATGCAGGATAGATGAGTAAAGGGGATGAATTTGACCGTATGGGGGTGGTCAAATTTGGATGTCCACAATTGCAACACACTTATTATTCTTGGACAAGAAATGCAGTTCATTATGTATGTTGAATGAAGTCTATGATTTCACTCTCTACCATTCCTAGCATAGATCTTGTACTTTATTTTCTAACTTGTAGATAGAAATTGCATGTTGATATATGGGCACACACCAGATTCCACCTTGTAGATTGTTCTCTTGCTAAACTTTATGTGCAGGGTTGGGCATTATTCAAGTCAGAAGAATATAGTAGAAGCGTAAGCTTCATGGTTGGGTGGTAAAGCACTTAAACCATGCTCTCATTCACTAGTCTAGGTGAGCATTGAAGAAGAACCATATTTGTTTACCAGACTATTATAGTCTATGATGTAACATGATGTAATTCATTCATGTACTTGATGGAAAATGTAGTATTTAATGACATTGCGGCCTTGGGAGCGAAGTAAAAATTGATAATGTAGTTTTACTTTTGAAGTGAATATAAGAATCTTTGACTCATTTTAAATGGAAATGTGTAGCTATGATTGACTTTAGCCACTAGTTATGTCTATTTAATTTGGAGTATATTCATGTGTCATTTAAAATAATATTAATTAAGTAATAAGTTGGAAAGGGTTATTATAGTTGGTATTAGAGCTTAGGGTTCAACTCTAGGCCTTTTGAGTCTACCATAGTTGCTAGGGTAGTTGACCCTTGACCCAAAAACAAGAAGACTTGAGAATTGATCAAGCCTGAATTGAATGTAGCAATGGTAAGGTCAAAGGTAGAATGAAGGAATGGGAAAACTATTAGAACATTGCGTAAGAATGACGTAAAGGAAGGAAACACCAAGGAAGAGGTTCCATTAGAAATTACCAATGATGAAACTCCAACTCAAGCTCTTATAGGACTCCAACTAGAGAGAGGCTTGAAGATTGTAGAGAAGAAAATTGCTAAGATCAAAAAGCTTTCTACAATCTAGGATTGGCCTACGTGGTAAACCATCCTTGGATATTGAAATAGACATACATTTTTTATCTGATGTTGAAATAGACATATATTTTTTATTTGATGTTGAAATAGACATACATTTTTTATTTGATGTTGAAATAGACATATATTTTTGATTTGATGTTGAAATAGGCATATTTTTTAATATGATATTGAAATAGACATATATTTTTGATCTGATGTTGAAATAGACATATATTTTTGATGTGATGTTGAAATAAACATATATTTTTGATGAGATGTTGAAATAGACATATTTTTGATTTGATGTTGAAATAAACATATATTTTTGATGAGATGTTGGAATAGATATGAAAGTTCAAAAATTTGATATAACGATCTTTCATTCGACTTACTAGACATCAGGATGATGTCTCTTCCAAGAGGGGGAGGATGTCATAATCCAATTTCTAGAGAGGGCACGGGTTAAGAAAGAAACCATGGTAACCTTATAGTTAAGTAGGGGTTCCCTATTTCAATCAACCAGTACATCAATCTTTTTCATTATAATATTTGTATGATTTCTCTTGATCTTTAATTAATATTTATATGGAACAATGGAAATTTTGATAGTCTAATTTTTCAAAAGAAAATTAATTTTTTTTGGTTGAAATGAAAGATGAGATAGCTACAGACAATACTTCTACTAAAAAACAACATTGTTATTTCTCTATTCATTGAAATAAAACTCATTCTATTAAAGAAACAGTGAATGTTATATTGGTAAATTATGCTTTCTATCATTAAGTGAAATGGTTTGGTCTGATACAATAATGTAATGATGGCAACAAATAATATTTTGTAAACAATATTGTTTTTTTGATTCATTTATCATTGTAGCTATAAATGGTTTGTTTTATATCTGTTTAGTAGGAAATAGTACTTGTTATGTTCAAATGATGAATGTACATGTGAGAACAACTTGATTTATAACTATATAGTAGGAAATAATACTTATTTTTTTCAAACAAAGAATGTACATATGTAAACAACTAGATTTACAACTGTTTAGTAGGAAACGATACTTGTTTTGCATAAACAAAGAAACTTCATATGTAAACAACTTGTTTAGTAGGAAAAAATATTTATTTTGTTCAAACAATGAATGAATGTTCATATGTAAACAATAATGTTAGAGAAAAATAGTAGTGAGAATGTAATAATAGTATGTGTGAAACTGTTAGCATAGACTTGTTTTGTTTTTTTTGTCTTGACAAGAAACGTCAATTGAAATACTATTTTAAGATTGCAATATGAGTTAATGATTATTTAAGAATGTATGCACAAACTATAATATTAGTAGGAACATATATGTGTATGCACATATAATTCATCTATGTACATACACATACTTGTGACATACCTTCTTTTGTTTTTAGTACAATTTTAAAAGGAAAATGCTTAAGATATGAAGTAGATATAGTAGAAAGAATGATATGATTGATTGTTGAATTACTCTATGAATCATATATCTAATTTTTTATTAGACTATAAATTAGTATTTTGTTTCTTCTTTTGAATACAATTGGGAAGAATGTTTTAAATAATTGAATAGAACAATGATACCTTAGTTGACTAGAGCACCTATGGGTAGATAGCTATTATGAGATGTATAGTAGAAAGTTCCTTTTCAGGACGGGTGCCAAAATGGAGTTCAGAGAGTATAGGTTTGATTTTGCTGGAACCTATTAGTTGTTGTTGCAACACACTTATTATTCTTGGCTAAGCAATGTAGGTCATTGTGTATGTATGAGTGAACTCTGTTATTTCACTCTCTATCATTCCTAACATAGATCTTGCAATTTCTTTTCTAACTTGTAGATATAAATTATATGTTGATGTATGGGCACACACTAGATTCCACCTTGTAGATTGTTCTCTTGCTAAACTTTCTATGTAGGGTTAGGAATTCTTCAAGTCAAAAGAATACTGGGGAAGCATAAGCTTCATGATTGGGAAGTAAAGCACTTCAACCATGTTCTTGTCCACCAGTGGAGGTGAGCACTGAAGAAGAACCATAGTTTTTCACCAGACTATTCTAGTCTATGATGTAACTTGATCTAATTCATTCATGTACTTGATGGAAAACATACTATGTAATGACATTTTTTCCTTAGGATCCAAGTAAAAATAGTTATTGGAATTTGAATTTTGAAGTGAATATAAGAATCTTTGATTCATTTTAAATGAACATGTGTAGCTATGATTGACTTTAGCCACTAGTTATGTCTATTTAATTTGGAGTATATTTATGTGTCATTTACAATAATATTAATTAAGTAATAATTTGGAATGGGTTATTAAAGTTGGTATCAGAGCTTAGGGTTGAACTCTAGGCCTTTTGAGTCTACCATATTTGACTAGGGTAGTTGACACTTGACCCAAAAACTAGAAGTCCTGAGAATTGATCAAGCCTAAATTGAATGTAGGAATGGTAAGGTCAAAGGTAGGATGAAGGAAATGGAAAACTCTTACAACCCCACATAAGAATGACGTAAAGGAAGGAAACACCAAGGTAGAGGTTCCATCAAAAATTATGAATGATGAAACTCTAGCTCAATCTCTTACGTGAATCCAACTAGAGAGAGGCTTGAAGATTGAGGACAAGAAAACACCTAATATCAAAAATATTTTCACAATCCAAGATTGGCCTATGTGCTCAACCATCCTCGGATGTTAAAATAGACATACATTTTTGATCTGATGTTGAAATAGACATACATTTTTTATCTAATGTTGAAATAGACATATATTTTTTATCTAATTTTGAAATAGACAGATATTTTTTGATCTGATGTTGAAATAGACATATGTTTTTTATGTGATTTTGAAATAGACATACATTTTTTATGAGATGTTGGAATAGACATGAATGTTCAAAATTTGATATAATGATCTTTCATTTGACTTACTAAACATCAGGACAATGTCTCTTCCAAGAGGGGAAGGATGTCATAATCTAATTAGATTATTACATATTTATTATAATATGGTAAGTCAAATTAATAAAGAAATTCAATAAATATTAAATGAAGATTCTAGAATATTCAAAAATTGAATGAAATAAGTTGACTTATGTTGACTCTGTATACTTTTGAAAATTTATTTTATATGTTACCAAGAATTGAACATTACTGATGAATTTGCATGTGCAAGTGTGTGTAGTTGCAAGGTGACAGATTGAAGTATGAGAACATGGTTGACGTAGGATTGTTTAGCTAGATAGAATGGTAAGCTAGTTAGAATTTGGGTGCACACACCACAATGGCATGCTGACTTGCATTTGGAATAAATTGTATATATAAGAGAATGTAATTTCCTGACTTGAACTATTTCAGTGTTTGAAAATGAATGGTTTGTAGATTAATTTTTCTATTCAAAACTTTTTGATTTGAAGGAAACAAAAATGAGCATTTGTAAAGAAAATTATTTTCTTTAGCCTATATATATATATATACATGCTCGAAATGAAAATCCAAGTTCCTTATCAAACACATACATATATATATACATATATCTATATATATATACATATATCTATATACATATATATACATACATATACATGCGTATACATATTCAAATTCATATTGAATTGAAATGGATAATTTATATATTATGAATCAGACTGAGGAAATCAATTTTAAAAATCTTAACAAAAAATCCATGATGGGTGTGGCTTGCCGAATCATAAAGGAAATTCTCAAAATAGAGGTTGGTAGCTATGGCAGGTAACACCCAACCACATGCAAAACAAAAAGGTGTTTTGTTTCCATTTTGAAATGAACAAGGGAAGGGAAAAAAGATAAAGAACTTTGGGAAAGATTCATTCCATAGCAAGGAAAAAAGAAGAGAAAGTCAAAGTATTAGAAAAATCAAAGGAAAGCCTCATTCAAAGCTTGATTATTGAGGTAATTTGATAACTTTAAGGCAATTCAATTTCAATCACTTTATTTTGGAAGTCACTGTACTTTTAGGAAAAATTTGATAGGCACAATATAATGTATTCTTGTGACTGTGAGTTTGGCCTTGAGCTGAGTATAATGTTTGATCGGCCACCTTTTGTGGTCGCATGGCCTATGGCCTAGTTGTAAAGAAGTGTTTTTCATAGATCCTTATTGGCTAGATCGAGGCTTGAGAACCTTTCAAGGTGTGACTATTATGATAGTCACATGATTATGTGAGACATATTATGGTGGTTAGAATTATATTCCAATCGAATATGTTTTCATTATTAACTGGTATTGTATGGTTTGAATTTCAAACCCATGTAAGGGGTATAAACCCTATGTAAATGTATTTTTAAAACATACCATCACTAATTTCATTTATTTGTATCACCCTTCCATCATCAGCTATGCCAAAATGGTAAGAGGGTCGAGTGTATTTCTTTAAAGTAGTGATCAATGTTACATATAGAGGCCACCATCGATTTGGAAAGATGATGGATGATAAGGTTTGGTTACTTAAACCATGATAGGTATGATCTTTAAGATCAATGATATTATTCTCTTGAAAAGAATACAAAATGTTTTGCATATCAATTTTTTTTTGTGATACAGACCCAGCTAGATTATGGGTAAACTCGAAACATGACCAGTGGTTAGTTTAGGAAAAGATGAACCTATCATGTAGGGTAGTCGGTTGTAGAATGACCAAGAAGGCTTTGAATATGGTCTAGAAAGGGCACAGGTTAAGAAAGAAACCCTGGTAACCTTATAGTTAAGTAGGGATGTCCTATTTCAATCGATTAGTATGTCGAAACAATTCATTATAATATTTGTATGATTTCTCTTGAACTTTAATTAATATTTAGATGGAACAATGGGAATTTTGATAGTCTAATTTTTTAGAAGAAAATTATTATTTTTTGGTTGAAATGAAAGATGAGATAGCTATAGAAAATAATTCTACTGAAAAGCAACATTGTTATTTCTCTATTCATTGAAATAA
>VDFB02000003.1:612870526-612948308 GCA_007258455.2 Sequoia sempervirens
GTACCATTAATGCCTAAAGTTCCTGGTTAATGGACAAGAGATCACCATTTATGCTGACCCACAACCATTTGAATACTGTCGTGCTTTAGAAGCATCATTTCCCCATTTACATTATTGTCTTGGGGTTGAAATGGGGGCATCTTAGTCATCATCCGTCAATCCATCATCCACCTCGATAGCCACTCCACCTTTCACCACCAATCCTGCAGTCACCAAAGTCCAGATCATTAACAAGGGGTGTGGTGAATATGAAATGCATACAACTCTAAATGTGGCAACCATGCCACCGTCACCACACACGTACAACCAACATTCACAGTCTACACCAAAAGAAGACAAGACTATCACCTTTAGTGCTAAAAACATTCCCACTACCACTTTTTGATCTCCTAGTTTAAAGACAGATGCACCAGAAGAGGATATTAGTCAATGGATATACCATGAAGAACCCCAACCAGATCCTCCTCTAAAGGAATAATTTCAGGAAGTATACCCTTGGTCAGCTAAGTTCACAGAAAAGCATACCTACCAAGGCGGGGGCCTAGGTAAGGAAGAACAGGGACGGTTGCAACCTATTGATGTATCAAAACTTTCGTGGAATATAGGCCTCAGATATGACAAAAAGCATAAAGGCCCTACAACATCATCTAATACCTCCAATAGTGTTACTGTGGAAAATGGTCCATTGGAAGACATACCCGAGGAAGAATCCATCATACATGCGTACGATGATGTTGATCACACAAACCTGTCATCCATGTTTGATTGCTTATTTGTCTTTACCATCAGCCTCTCTCTTCACCATCCCAAACTCATTGATTGGGACCTATGTGATAGAACACTTTCCAATGTCTCCCTGGATACGTATGTCAACCTCATGGGATTGGGGGAGGATGAACTCTCCAGTCGAAAAAAAAAAACAAGAAAAATAAAAATCGGTCATCTAGTGAAAACCTCCTTGAGGCACTTCCTGACCTGGAAAAAGTAAAAATAAACGATGCATCCGATAGTGAAAACCTCGAAGAGGCACTAGAGGATGGAGACACTCATCTTCCCCTTGTGGTAACTCAATTATCCACATGGTCATCCATCCTAATTGAAGAAACTCAAGAAGTTAACCTGGGTACTGCTGAAAACCCTAAGATCACCTATGTAGCCAAATCACTATCAAAGCAAGAATATTCAGTTATTGTTCCACTACTCCAAGATGGTATTATTAACTTTGCTTGGTTGTACTAAGATATGCTAGGCTTAGACCCTGCTTTAGTAGTTCATCATCTGGATGTTCGCCCAAATGCCAATCCTGTCAAACAGAAGCTCCGAAAAATGCATCCACAGGTAGTCTTATTAGTCAAGAAGGAATTGGAGAAATTATTGGATGCTAGTTTTATCAGACCCATTGACTACTCTAATTGGATCTCCAATATAGTGCATGTTGCCAAACCAAACAGAGACATTCAAATTTGCATAGACTTCCGGGATCTTAACAAAGCTTGTTTGAAAGACAACTTCCCATTGCCCAATATTGACATGTTGGTCGACCTTACTGCAGAACATGAGATGTTGTCCCTTATGGATGGATTCTTTGGTTACAATCAGATCTGAATTGCACCTAAAGACCAACACAAGACCACTTTTACAACACCTTGGGGTAATTTTTGCTACAATGTTATGCCCTTTGGTCTCAAGAATGCGGAGGCAACATATCAGAGGGAAATGACTATCATCTTCCATGACCTTATCCATATTATCATGGAAGATTATGTTAACGACTTGCTAGGAAAATCTAGAACCAGAGCAGAGCACCCTGCCATCCTGAAAAAGATCTTTGAGTGGTTAGAACATTACAAGTTACAACTAAACCCAAAAAAGTGTGTCTTTGGTGTTACATCAGGGAAATTGTTTGGTTTCATAGTCTCTTGAAGAGGCATTGAGGTTGATCCCACCAAGGTGAAATCTATTCTGGATATGCCTCCCCCACGCAATTTGAAACAATTAAGAATTCTCTAAGGAAAGATGCAATTCATCCGTTGGTTCATAGCCCAACTTGCAGATAAGTGTCAGTCATTCACCCATCTTCTAAAAAAAGACCCCACCTTCAAATGGAACCAACAGTGTCAGATAGGTTTTGATAAGATCAAGGAATACTTGGCTCATCCACAGATCTTGATGCCACCTATTCCAAGGAAACCCCTCCTGCTTTACATCTCCACCACTTCAGTCACATTGGGGGCATTATTGGCACAACATGATGAGTCCTAAAAAAAGAGAGAAATATACTACATTAGCCAAACACTGGTCGGCTATGAATTAAATTATTCACCCATGGAGAAATCCTGCCTTGCAGTGGTCTTCAACACACAAAAACTCTGACATTACATGCTCATCTATCTGGTCAAATTAATAGCAAAAATTGATCCACTAAAGTATCTGTTATCCAAAACCACTTTAACCGGTCACATGGCTAAGTGGATCATGCTCCTAAGTGAATTTGACATAGAGTATGTGGATTGCAAAGCCATAAAAGGACAAGTAATGGCTGATCAGTTGGCTGAAGCACCCTTAGTGGATGCTTACCGTTTGGTCATTGAATTTCCAGATGAAGAAGTTTTCACAGTAATAGAAGCACCTACTTGGACATTGTATTTTGATGGCTCATATACTCATAATGGATCAGGAGCAAGAATTCTATTTGTTACCCCTCAAGGTGACTACATCCCAAAATCATTCAGGATAGCATTCTTGTGTACCAAAAACAAGCTGAGTACGAAGCCCTCCTCATGGGTCTCCGAATTGCAAAGCAGTGGCACATAGCTCACTTGAGAGGCTTTGGTGATTCATTGTTGGTCATTAATCAAGTTAATGATGAATTCTTAACAAAAGATGACAAGCCATTTCCCTACAAACGCATGGTGGATGACTTCAAGAACTATTTCACCTTCATACAATTTGACCAAATTCCTAGGATATAGAACAAAGCAATTGATGCTATGGCTACTATTGGCTCCCTGATTGACATGCCTAAAGATTGAATAGAATGCGAGTTCCTTGTGGAACAAATGTTAATCCCAACATATGATATCCCTGAGACTAACATGGTGTGTGACATTGTAGGTCCTGCTTCCCCATGGTATCAAGACATATATACTTATCTACATGATAATATTCTACCCCCATACCTCACACGAAACCAACAAAAATCCTTTATTCAACGTTCAACCCGATACTTTATCGTCGGTGACACGCTTTATCGTCGCGGGTATGATGGAACCCTCCTTAGGTGTCTGGACGAGACTGAAGCCCACACTACACTAACAAAGGTACATAGTGGTGTTTGTGAGTCCCATTCAAATGGTATGGCCCTAGCCAAAAGGATTCTCTGAGTTGGATATTATTGGCCCACATTAGAACACCGCGACCCTTCTCTCAATGGGGTTTCGACTTGATTGGAAAGATTTACCCACCTTCTTCTGACGACCATACATTCATAATTACTGCCACTGAGTACTTCACCAAATGGGTGGAAGCAATGCCACTCTCACAAATCACCGATACTCAAATTTAAAAATTCATCCTTTACCATATTCTTTACAGATATGGTATTCCATCCACCATCCTCTCCGATAATGGAAAACCTTTTAAAAACCAGGCCATGAAACACCTCTGTGACACCTTTCATATCCAACATGGATTGGTCAATGCCTTAATGCCCTAGAGGGTAATGAGATTAGACAAAAGCAACCAACAAGACCCTTATCCACATCCTCAAAAGGTTGTCAATAACCTTTGATGCGAGATTGGCACCTCCATATTCATCACATCTCTACGGGAGTATTGCACCTCATCACGTACCCCTCACAGTTACCACTATTCTTTTGGTGTATAGTCTGAAGCCATCGTTCCAATCGAAGTTGAGCTCCCATCATTGAGGATTTCTCTGAAGAACCTCATCACCGAGGAGGATGCTCGTGTCGTACGGCTTACACAACTGGAGTTACTTGATGAAAGACGAATCAAATCCTATGATCATTTGCAAGCTTACCAAAACTGCCTCAAGTGTAACTACAACAAGAAGGTTCATCCTCGACAGATCCAAATTGGTGATCTTGTCCTTAAAGAGAACCAGCATACTCAGTAGGACCGCAATAAGAAAGGAAAATTTGAAGCAAACTGGTTGGGTCCTTATATCATAACTGCTAAATATGGATCTAGGGCATATAGAATTTCTACCCTTGAAGGAGAGCCCCTCAAAGAGCCTATCAATATTATGCATCTAAAGAGGTTCTACACCTAAGTCCGCTTGGTAACCCTACCTGCAAAAATACAAAAAAAAAATCAAAAAAATCCAAAAAAAATAAAGAGAAATAAATTCATCCTATGGTGAAAACCACCTTTGGTGGTGCCTTAGATAGGTACAAGTGGTGAAAACACGGTAATAGGAATCATCTGTAGAGGGATTAATCATATCTACCTTGCATCCTAATTACTTTATGACTCCATCCATCCTATCCTGACATCCTCTCACATTCCATCCTTGGCCACTTGGTATCTTTTGATTGAGCATTGGATGATTATATGCTATCTGTCATCATGAGCTTTTTATCCTAGTCCGAGCTTTTGTCGTCAGTTTGTCTGTCGGATAGTTTGTGTCATCATCTAGAAACATCCATCGTGTCGGTCTCACCTAGTTTCCATCTTGTCTTGTTGGTCCTCTTGGTCCTTGTCGAACTACGTTGCCCTTGCGCTTTCACGTAGGAAAGGATGATCATTTGATCTACCCCCAGGGCATTTTGGACCATCTTGTTGTGGTCCTCCATCATTCATTTTCATTGGTACCTTTTCGCTTTTATCCATGGTCGCTTATCATTTATCTTTTCCAAACTACGTTGCCCCTGCGCTTTCACGTAGGCAAGGTTGATCATTTGATTCTCTGTCGGGGCATTTGTGTGCCATTTCTTGTGTTATTCATCATTGGTTTCCATTGTATTCTTTTCGCTTTATCCATAGTATTTTCAAGAACTATGAGGGCTCTTCACTTTCACGTAGGCAAGGCTAATCTATGATCAGCCCCTGAGCCCCTAGGTTTGTAGGGTGTGTTAGTCTCATGTCTGGTGTCTTGTGTCATGTCATCAAGCTATGCCCTTATCTAGTTGGTTCTTCACAAATGAGAACCACCTGTGGCAGGAGATTCAATCGATTTTGAGCATCCTACATCATAGCGATCTTTTAGTTTAGTATCCATCATCTTTGGTCTCAACAGGATACATCCTTCCTAACATACCTCATCAACCCCATCCATCCTCTCGATCCTATGGCAAAGGATGTTTGAAATTTGATTGCGATCTTTTGATGCTTTTGGTTTTTGTTTATCATTTGAGCTCTCTATTACAATTAGTTAAGGCTGCCATAATATATCATATTATGGTGTGTTTTGGCTAATTCAGATAGGGGCATATCTTGATCTTTTATTGTTGTTGTCTATTGGATTGCCTGATGTAGTATCCACCAAGACCCATGCGATCTTTTTTTATGTTGGGACATCCCTTTATGCTTGTGGTTATCCTAATGCTTGGCCCGACGAAAGTATTTACCACTTTGGGGTGTTGGGATAACCTTCTTGCTTGTGTGTTTTTTTCATGCATTAGATGCTAACCCACCTTGGTTTCTTATACCTTGGCACTTGGTATCTTATAGTATAGTAAAAATCAGTGCTTCGAAGATGGAAAATCATATTAGGATTGCATTTCATAATCATTACTGGTGCATTGCATTCACCCTACAATTTTGGTTGTGCAAATACTTTACCTCCTATCTCCCATTCTTTTCAGGATACTAAGGGTTATTGATAGGTGCCAAATTACACTCGTTTTACACTTTCACTACACATACATCTCCCCCCATTTTTTTATCATGTAAGTCCTTATTGACACTTATGATCATGTGTTATTACCTTTTTGTAATCAATGGATTTCTTAGGATTAGGAATATGTTAGCAATAAACAATAAACGATAAACAAAACCCAAATATTTTACAAAACACAAAGGAAGTAAACAAAAGAACAATTATACCTGATTGTCGATACCTCCATGGTTCCCTTTCATAATACCTTCTTTCTTGCTGGATAATGTTTCCCTCAGATTCATCGTTCAAGAAATCTAGAAATGCCTGAGTCCTACAAGTCTTGAAGGATTTGATATGTCTAAATGCCTATGTCTAAAAGCCAATGCCTATGTCTAAAACAAATGCCCAAGTTGATCAAATGACTATATTAAATACTAAAATTGCCTATGATAATAAATGTGTGAAAGTAAATGCCTATAATAACTATGCAAAATGTCAGCATGTGTGTGTCCTTCAAAAATGAGAAGAAGATGGCATTTTATAGAAAAGGCCATTTCGAATGGACAGACAAGATAAATTGATGAAATGAACGATCCAGATTAAACCTAAGAATCACTAATTAGGATTAGGGCAAAATCCTTAATCGCACGGTCAGAATAAAATCAGATCGACGGTGGAGAATAAATGAGACAAATTAATTAGAAATAAAGATTTTCAAAAAATCAAGAAGATAAGACTGTCTGATTTGCAAGATTCGAAAAAATCAAGAAGATGAGATTTGGACTGAAGATAAGATTTGGAAAATCAAGAATCTGCCCGATTGCTTGATTTTTGGAAGATTAATTACTAATTCGAATTAAAACAATTCAAATTACGGATTTTGAGAGATAATAAATAATCTTTTTCAGATTATTTATCAAAAAGGACTGACACTTAAGATTGCGATGACATTTTAAATAATTTAATTTATTTAAAATGAGAGGAATATCAAATTGCAATTAAATAATTAAATTTAATTATTTAATTTAGCAGATAAGACTAATTAATTAAATAAATTAATCCATTTATTTAATTAAGATAGTGACGTATTAAATAAATAAATAAAATTTATTTATTTAATAATCAAGGATAATTAAATGCAGAAAGGGAAATTAAATAAATTAAGAAATTTATTTAATTAAAGAAAGACTTAGACAATTAGTGACGTATTTAATAAATAAATTAAAATTTATTTATTTAATAATCATAAAGAATCAAAGGACATGAATTAATTAAATAATTATGAAGATTATTTAATCAATGGTGAATGTGGACCAAGGACATAATTAAATGTCTTAATTATGCTAAGGCAAAATGAGTAAAGAGAGAAATGGAAGCTTATAGGCCTAGGTCATTTTTTAGGTGTCTACACCTTTCATAATTTACTATTCATATTATTAGTTCATTACAGCTTTAAATCCATTACAAGCGCATTATCATTTTTAGATCCACACATATTAGGTTCATTCTAACATTCATACATACATCGCCACTTGCATCACAAAGTGTTAGATTCATAATACATCACATCCTACATGTAAATAACATTCATATAAGCATCCACATAAGCTCTCATAAACATATACATATATGTCAAAAAATTAAATAAGCACTCACATAAGCTCTCATAAAAATAATACATACATGTCAAAAATCAAATAAGAATCCACACATAAACATCCACATAAGCCAACATAGATAAAACATATGCATATATTAAATCATCCATCCAATGCATGAACATGGTGTCAATAAAGGTTGATATGTATACCATACAAATATATCAAAATCAAAAAGTACGTCATAGAATAATGTCTATCGATGGCATCAAAATACATGTCCATCATATACAAAATAATAAAATGAAATATCAATACAAGGTTTTGAAAATAACCATTGTCACTATGAACTATCCATCCACCCTCCACCTGTCAAAAACTCAGTAGCTTGTCATCTGCCGAATGAGCTACCCACATCTGATCTTTGAGGGGAATCAGGTACTGACCTCCTACCTAGAAAAACCCTGTGTGACTCACTGAAATCTCGGGTCCATGTCCCCAGCATCTAGGATGGCACTGGAATATGTGGTGTCTATCAAACATACTAGAATATGTGTTGTGCCAGATCTGGAACTACATGTTAATGCACAGCCATCCAAAATCCTGCCTCCCTCACATTCTCTTCTCACTTAGTAACTTGGACCCAAGCGGATTTCCGATCCTAATGATAGCTATCTTGATCTCTAGTGATCGCTCTCCTCTCCTACTCCCAGGCCTCCTAGGATAGTCGTAACTATGCCATCTCTGCTTGAATCCGATCTCTCATCTCCTTGGTAGCCACTATCCTAGCCATTGCTGCATCCATCTCCCTCTATAACCCTTGTATTTCTACCCCTATCACATCACCAACCTATACTAACTGCAACTGAGCCACTACTTCATCCCGCTCTCCCTACAACATCTGCATTTGCATCTTTCAAGCATCCCTCTCCCTCTGTGTGGCCTGTGACCAAGCCACCGCTGCATCCCTATCCCTTTGTAGCTCCTGTACTCTCAAATATGATGCATCTCACTCTCTCTATAGTGACGATACCTCTGCAACTACCTCCTCTCGCCTCCTCTAAAGATACTATATTTTTGCCTCTGCCACCTCCCTCTCACTCTGCAACAACTGCACCTGTGCCTAGACTACATCCCTCTCCTCTTCCATGGCCTGCACCCATTCTAGTGCTACATCTCTCTTCACCTGTGTCATGCATATCTGACACCTCATCTCCTCTAGCTCCTACCTAGTATCTACTGGCCCCTAATCTACTAGCTCCCCCAAGGCCTGCACCTGTGCCAGTGCTACATCTCTCTCCACCTGAGTCCTGCATATCTGACCCCTCATTTCCTCTAGCTCCTACCTAGTATCTACTAGCCCCTAATCTACTAGCTCCCCCATGGCCTATAATATAACAACCTTTTCCTATAATCTATCACGGTCCCAACTCACAATAGCCAAATCATCTCGTACCCCCTATATGTCGCCCTGCAATCCATCTCTCTCCCTCTCCACCACCACTACCTATGTGAATAGGTGGTCAACAATAAATCCATAATCTCTCTGACCTGTTGCATGTACCCTCACTAGCACGAACCTGAGTCTGGTCACCTCCACCTCAACTATCCTCAACCTATGATCTGTAATCTGAAGCCTCTCTATAGTTCCTCTTAGTTGAGCGGTAGGATCCTCTAATGCCACACAATGAACCACTGCCAAAGGCTCTACCTCCAACACCTACACATCTAGCCTATCTACATCCATCACATCAACCTCTACCTCATCCTGCACCCACTCGACCCTACTCACCCAAATCCTCCTTGACTATCCTCTCCTCCCCACCCTCATCAGTCTCCTCGACTCTCCTACAACCTTCACCTCCCCCTTCAACCCTTCCTCATCCTCGCTCCCTCTATCTTTGGCATGGAAGGCTCCTACTCTACCACTCTCTAGACCCTCCTCCATCATCTCCTCCTCGCCATCCTCTATAGCTGAGCCCTGGCCTCAGTCTCCCCCTATGCTCTATCCTACTATCCACCCCCTCCCACCTCCTCCTGCTCAACCCTCACATGCACTCCTTTGTCGTACTCTACCTCCTATGCATGTCTGCTGAATAGCTACTCCCTCCACTGTACATACCATTTCCATCTCTAGATGACTCCCATCATCTTGTCGTGGTACATTTGGCTCTAGACCTATCCCACCCTCCTATCATACTACATCTCTCCCACCGTCGGGTCCTACTACGTCCATCTCCTCCCCCACATCCATCATCACCCTAGCCCTCCTCCAATGACTCCTCCTCCTCCTCCTCTTTAGCTTTCCTACTGCCCCAACCTCATCCTCTCTTATACCGTGTTGACAAATTCCCTCTGCACCCTCCTTTCTTGCTTCCCTCGCCTCCCCTCCCCTCCATGCATGTCTCCTCCTATCTCCACTCTCCCTAGACAACCAGCACTCATCCTTAGATTTAAATCCTAAAGCTCCTACAATAGGCACCATCAGTGTAATCCTTTCTCATCAATGGTTGCAGAACCACCGGGCATACTGCATCATCACTCCTATGTTCTCCACCTAATGGCCCTCCCTAGGTGGGGTATGTGCACTTCTCCTTCCCCGTCCTCTGGCATCCATGGGAATTAGAAGCATTTCCCATGGTCACTCTCTAGTGAGTCCAACTGAGAACATGATGGGTGCCTCTAGAATGTCTTATACTAGCCCAAGCTTGCCCCTACGTACTCTACTCGGTCAATGGCTCCCAATCAAGACGCACCAGCTCATAAAATAGCCCTGAAGTCTCTCCTCCTCCTCCTCCCTCCATCCCCTGAATCATTGATACATATAAGGATTCCATACTATGTCCCTCTCTTGCAAGCCATCCATCACTCTCCTCCACCCATCGATATCCCCTACATCTCGTACTGCAAAACCAAACCCCTTGCCTCCTCATACCCCTAAGCCATAGGCTCCCTATCATCTTCCTCTCCTCCCCTAGCCAGTAGGGGTCTCATCACCATAATATTCTCCCATACCCATACCTATAATAGGGTCATGTGCATCACACTTAGTGACTATCACTAACAAATCACATGTATGTCTTTGTATAACTATGCTAATACATAGGTGCCCCACGAGAACTATCCCTCATGCCACTCGAAAATATGTCGAATCACCTCCATGTATTGTAGACTACAAAACTTCCTGCTCTGGTCCAACAACAATATCCCACTAATCAGCGCACCTAAAAATAATGGTAGGGGTGGTACCCCCACTAGGAAAAATTTGTCCAAGTCCAACTGCCCATTCTATATGGGAAAATCCTCATCTCCAAATAGCACTGAAATGGTTTGATATAACTCCACCCCTCTTGATACCACATCGCTCACTAACTACCCTACTATGGGCAGCCTCAGAATGTGCCATATATCCTCCAGCATCACTATCATCTCCCCCATTGGAAGATGGAAGGTCGATGTTGCTGAACTCCATCTCTCTATCAGTGTTGTCAGCATTGCTCGATGC
Source organism: Sequoia sempervirens (assembly GCA_007258455.2). Lineage (NCBI taxonomy): Eukaryota > Viridiplantae > Streptophyta > Pinopsida > Cupressales > Cupressaceae > Sequoia > Sequoia sempervirens. The sequence continues at coordinate 612,881,472 of VDFB02000003.1, forward strand.
ACCCTCATCATCAAAAACTATAAAAGGTGCAATAACCCCACATGCTCCAAGGTTGCATGATCTACTCCGGTCATGGCCGCCATAGTTGCCTCCAATTCCTATGACCGTCGCTCATGTGTCCATAATCGCTCGAAGCTCTGCATCCATAATAACTAGATTTTCAATTTCCTTCTTGGCCTTAGTACATTATCTTTCTGCCCTCTATCTCTTCTGCATTTTCCTAGCTCCCCCTCCCTACATCGCCGAACTTGCCTTGAGTCAGGGTGGTTCTATCCCGGTCGAGGAAACTCCACCCTACATTGGGACATATGCACCTTCCCTAGGGATGAACCCATCTAGGCTGGGGTGAACTCACCTTGGGCTAAGGTGGATCTGCCCTAGGTTAGGGTGAACCCGCCATAGGCCAAGGTGAATGCACCCAACCTTCAGGTCGACTCCGCCTCAGGATGGGGCGAATGTTCCTCAACTTGAGGGATGACTCTGTCTCATACCGAGGAGGATGCACCCTAACCTATAGGGTGCCTCTGCCCTGAGCTAGGGTGGATGCACTCTAGGGTGAGACACCTCTGCCCCAAGTAGGGGAAAATGCACCCCCGCTTGGGGAAGACCCGCTTTGAGCTAGGGTGAATACACCCCCGTGCAGGGAAAACCTATCACAAGTTGGGGTGGATGTGCCCCCACGCAGGGTAAACCTGCCTTGAACTGGGGAGGATGCACCCTCGTGTGCAGTGGACCCACCCCAAGATAGGGTAGAAATGCCCCTCTGTGGGGCGCCTATCCCAACTAGGGGGCCTTGCCACTCCATAGTGGGGTGGATTCACTCTTCCCAGAGCTGTGCCTCACTCTATCATACCCCTAACCCACTGCAAACCTGAAATTTTAGTTCCTACCTACTTTTCCTCTCTATCTCAACAACAAAACCCATTTTTACATTTTCTATAAACATTCAAAAATGTGCTACAAATGCTTAAAATACACAAGAGGGGTTTTTTTACTAACCTAGCAAGGTACTCCTTAGTGGGTGTGGAACCTCTGCACCTCATCTGCCCATTGAATGATATCAGAGTCATAATCTTGCGGCATCATTGCTCTTCATCTTCTTCCTTTTCTCTCTTCTTCCTCAACTACTATCAGTGCAAATATGGTGAGGTAATTTCTACAATTACCTTATATTTACTTTCCCCCCTCTTTTACCTTTTTTAAATGAAGGGTATTTTTTCCCTTTTATTTAAAAAAAATCTTCCTCTAACTAATTCTATCATCCTCTATCTTCCCAGGACTGCCATTTGCAAATTGTGTGTCTGTTTGACTCTGTTCAAATGCTAATCTTCTCAAATTTTTGTGCTATTTCCAATGACATATATAATATTATACTTTTGAGAAGTCTCCTGGGACCCCCTTTTCCTTCCCCATCTGCCTCCTCAAGGGGGCATACCCTATCATTCCTCTCCATTCCTCTGTCATGATCCTTCTCCCCTAATACTAGGGCATCCCCTTTCACTTCTCTCCATTTGGGTAGCTCACATAGCCTCCCCTATGCTAGGGCATCTCCTTTTTGGTCGCTTCCTCTATAGAGTCATTTGCATTTTATTTGCTTTGAAACCCCATTATCCTAACAGTGTTTCGAAGAGGGGGAAAATGTAGACATCCAAATTTGACCACTTCCATATGGTCAAATTTGTCTCCTTATTCACCCCTTTAACTCATACACCTCATCCTCTTGGCTAGTATTAATTAAATCACTCATTTAATTAATAGTTCATGGTTTTCCTAAGGTCCCTAAAGTAGTTAATTCAATAATTAAATACTATTACCACATTTTCCTCTCTAAATTAAATAAATATGTCAATTTATTTAATTTAGTCATTTAACCTTATTGAATAAAATCAATTTTAAATTCTTCATTTTTCTCTCTCCTTGTCACATCCTCCATAATCCCTTTCTAATCTAGATTAATTTAATTAATTCATAATTAGGATGTGCATCCTCTTAATCAAGAATTAATGTCACATCCTCCTACATTTTCCACTTGCTTCAAATATTTGAATAACTTATCCTAATCATGTATTTGCACAACCTTAATCAAAGTCATTAGCCACATTGAGCATCCCTTTTTAGTCAACCCTTTCCATTTTCCTTTCTTAGCATTGACCTTTTTCCCCATGTGAATTTTTAATTCACATTTATTTATCCTAGGTCCCTCTCTTCCCCATGAGAATTTTTAATTCACATTTTATCCTTCCAAGGCTTACCTTATCCCCATGTAACTTCTAGAACATTTGACTTGTCACTTGACTCACATGTGACAAATTCCCACCTTTTTGGAAACTCTCTCTTATCCACTAGGTTCTCCCAAGAATGTGAATTTTTAATTCACATTTATTTCTCTAACCACTTTCTCATTTCCCATGGAGATTTTTGAGGAATTCCAAAATTTCTCAAATGTCACTTTCATCCTCACTTGGGGACAAGAAGTTCCTTTTTGAGGAAATCTTCTCACCCCCAAGGTACTTGTCCTTCCTCCACATCATGTACCTCCCTTCCACCTCACTTCCACATCATCTTATCCTAGGCCATCTCACATTTCACATGCCAAGATGTGAGGGCTCCTGAGTCCTCAACTCACCATATCCCTACATCTTGACCTTGGTGGTTCAATCTCAACCATTGAATTCTCTAGAGAATTCAAATTTCTTTATAAATACCCCCTCTTCTAAGGCATTTTCAACACTTAGTCATTTTTGCACCCTTATGCTATCAAATTGTCTACTCAATTTGCAAGAATTTTCTTAGCCATTTTCCAAGCCACTTAACCATTTTCATTTGCATCTCATCATATTGTCAATCTTGCATTTAGTCATTTCCATAGTCATCCAAGGAGCATACAAGTTTACATTCACAAGGTCCAACCAAGGAATTTCAGCAACAAAGAAAGGTATATCAATTTACAATCTTCATTTTATCTTATTTCTTTATATTATCAATTCCTTAGGCTAATCTTGAGGTGTCCCTTTTTGTTTTTCTCTCATTGCATAATAGTTGTTTTTTTGCATCTCTAGGATAAATAAAACATTTGGGATCACAACTGCAATGAAATTTTAAATTTTCACCAAATAGGTTTTTTTCTAAAAAGAACCTAGTATTTTAGAAACTACATTCAATTTGCTACAAATTCTATTCTTACATGTTTTTGAAAGAATATAGATAACTTATTCAAATTTTTACGTCAAGTTGCCTAACTCTAATTTTTCTAAATTTTTTTCCACTTAAGGGCCTGTTTTTTCCATGATGATCCTGCGCATACTCTCCAAATTTTAAAAGAACAAGTTAGTAAATAAGCATGTTAGTTATTCATCCAATGCATTCCCTAGCTATGAAATTCTCTTAGTGCAAAGGAGTGAAAATGACAATGTTAACCTTAAACTTAAACCACCTCCTATCTCTCCTATTTGTGTGGATAATGTGATAGAAGAGCATACAAACATATATAATCATGATGATCATAGTTATTCTCCCAATACCTCTCATTTTAGTTGTTGGTGCTCCAAATTGAACCAAACCAATTGAATCCTATAGACTAGCCACTTTCTAATGATTAGATTCAATGGGTTATTTGGCCAACTGACAGGAAATGGTATGAGAACACACTTCGCCTACACTTCAGGCTCTGTAGGACCTAGGGGGTCACCGTTTAGCAATATCTAAAGATTCAAACACAATTAATGGGATATTGCTTAATAGATAATGCTCTCACATAATTATGCTGAGAAACATAAAATATCACTCACTATTGGCAAGACATTGAGTGAATTTTAGGAACTAGCATTAAGAAGATGGTAGATACAAGTACTCACAACACAAAATTAAAGTGATTTTGGTTTCAAAGAATTGGGACCAAATTGAAAATAGCAGAAGCATGATAATATACCAGTTTCAAAAAATGGGCTATGGAGTCATATAGCCAGCATTCATTCTACAGTACTAAACATGCTTTGAAGATCTTTGCAAATGTTATCACATTGTGACAACCAAATCACTAAAGCTTTATCTGATAATCCTTCTTGTAAATCCACATGAAACACAACACTTCTATCACATTTGTTGAAGTAATTACACTATCCCATGAAAAATAGGCAATAATAAATGCAAATTTTTCTTCATTAAAGCAATTACATCATTCATAGAACAAAAGGAAACAACAAATATAGCTCAAATGCACAAAATGTGCATGAAAAGAATCAGATAACTTTATTATTGAATCCAAAAGAGTATTAGAGTTCAACTATGGAGACAATTATTAGCTAAAATAAACATAAAGTATAATTCAAAACACACACTTTCAGATTAATGACTCAGTTACAATCATCCTAGCATTACAATTCCACCTAGAGCTTCTACCTGCCTTGCAGAGCTTTCAGAAATTGGAACCCCAAAATCCTTTACAATGAGAGAAGAACAGAATAAAAAGAAGAAAGGAAGGCTCCAAAAGAAGATCTGAAAATGCCATCTTGCATATCCATTCCTGTTGATTTCCAAATTGCAAAGCTTCTCTCATCTCCCTACAACAAACTTATTTTTCCCCCAAATTCTACCTTTGCCTCAAGTTGCCCAGCAATAGAAAAAATACCCATGTGAGGAATTTTCAATTTCACCCAATTGTTGTGAGAAAATATTTCTTTCCCATGAAAAACATTCACATTTTCTACTCATTTTACTATGCAACACTTTATTTCCCATTTTATCTTCAAAAATTTTCCTTTACATAATGAAGGCTTTTAAATATTTCACTTCACATTTTAAAGTGTTTTCTGAGCAATCACTTAAAATGTTCAACTGTAAAAAATTTCCTAGGCCTGTTTGCTTTTTCACCCTGTCATGAATTACTTCCCTATGCATGTGCACCTCATTTTATTCTACACCCATTTTTCTAATAAAGTAAAATATTCATTTTACTTTATACCCCTGAATCTTTATTCTATTGGGCTATTTAAAAAGTATTTTACCCACATTTAAAATTGTGCCCTTTTAATAAAGCCATTTACATGTTACACTGAGCAGTAATGTATTCCCGTGGCCCCCTTTTTTAATGCTTACTCCATTCTACTCATGTAATGAAATATTTATTCAAAATGAGAGGCATCTTAAATAAATACTATCAAGCCACTTCATTTTTCAAATGTTTCACCATTTAAAAGAAATGAAATCTTTTAAAATATTAACCATGAGCTTATCAAACATACTTGTGCACTCAAAATCCATTGGGCCCACCTTTCATTCACCACAAAATTTAATCTTTAAATGCATTTTCCCCTTTTTTAAAAATATTTCACTCAAAATGAGAGCCCCTTTAAACATTAAAATCGAGAAACATCTTATTTCTCCAGCCTTTCATCTTTCTCTAGAACCCACCCTGTCCACATGTCACAATTTCGCCATTTCATGGGAATTAAACCATGTGTACCATGGGACAATGATCCAACAAGAGAAGGTGGAGATTGAGTTGCATTCTTATCTCCACTTTCCACCATCGATCTACCTTTTACCCATTTTCTCCCCTAATTTCCTTCATGTTCGTTAATACTGCAACCTCTAGCTATGGCAACTAGTTCTCTCTTTAGAATGATGCCCATTTAGATTACAGGCGCCAGAACAACCCATAGGCTCGATTAGTTTTCTCCTTTGTTCCTCATTCAAAAAGATTCATCAACTAATGCAATGTGCACATTGCAAGGTTCAACCTCTTTGGTCAAATGATATATATCAATATGCTCTAGTATGGGGAACTCTCACATTCCTAGAGCCATAAGAGGTGTAGATTTTCCACATTCATTAAGTCCAAGCAATCCATAGCGCCTCCCATGATTCAGCTTGAGCTTCTCCTCCCAGTTGGCAATGACCTTTGGAAGCCTTTGTGGAGTCCCCCTTCAACTAGCACTAGATGCTTTTGCTTAGGGGTTTCAAAATTATTCTCAACCAATCTATTTTTGTTTATGGCAGTTGAGTAGGGCTCTCCATGAGAACACATTTAGTTTGGGGTTTTCTAATTTCTTATCAACATACACTTTTGTTTGTGCGTGGCCCTATTCAATTTGCCACTTCCTTTATGCTTTGATAGATGTCTACACTTTACTCTTGCACCCAAAAAATTTACCACATACCATTCTCAGCCTTCAACATAATGTTTCTCCTCTTATTTTGGGCACATCCATGAAAGAAGAAGGTCTTGGGGTGCAACATTCACTGCCACACATTTGCTTGAAAGTTATTAGAAACCTTTTTTACATATCAATTTTCTGCTCTTATGTTATGTTGGTGCCTTGGCCACTCCATCTCTTCCCGATGCATTTCCTTAAAGGTTTCTACAACCTTTTCCCTTGCTACTCTGTGTGCACTCTATGCTTTTATGGCTACATTTATTTGGCAGAAGTTGTGCCATTCACATCTAATTGAGAATTTCTAAAGTATTTTCAATAACTTCATTTTGTGTCACTCTACATTCATGGTAGTTGAATCTCCCGTCTAGTGTGTGGGGTCCTTGTGCAAACTTGATGGTGCCTCACACCCATCACACCCTTGCATTTTCTTGAAAGTTTCACAAGTCCTTAAAATATTTTTTTTTGTGTTCAACTAGGTGAGACACTCATTGAGGATTTTGAATTCTTAAAAAAGTTGCATGCCCTACTAATGCTTCTGCATAAAAGAATTCAAATAGAATTCCCCTTTAATCCTTTATTCTTTGGTGAATGCACTATACCCTTCTGCATTTCAGAGGGTTTTCAACATATCCACTTCGGTGTGTTGTGCAGTCCACATAACAATTTACCATCACACTATTATGATAAAGATCTAGGTTGTTGTTTACCAACTCATCCTTTCAAATAATTCATGTTCCATCAGGCATATTGTTTTCCCATCACCATCATATAGTTTTGTATTGCACAATATAAAATAGAGTATCCTATGTCACCCAATATTGTTGCTCCAAGTATCTCAACTTTTCAATATCATGGAATTGCTTCACATCATCAAGCAAGAATAGAAATGTTATGACTTTATCCATGGTGAATGGACCTATTCTCTTTAAAGTTAATTGAATAAAATTATAGCAATAACTATTGAGAGTCCATTGATGGAGAAATCCCTTGCAATTCATGCATTTCACAATCGAAATATCCTTCAATAGATTGCAATGCAACATTTACAACCTCATGATTGTGCAAGGCATGTCGGGCCCATGTGGCCTGGCTAAAACAAAAAAAATTCAAACAAATTTGTGATCAAATGACTTAACACTACCTTTTGAATGCATCTGGAGTGGAAACTTGAACTGGGCTGTGATTAAAATTTGTTTTCTGGCACTTTTGGAAAATGAGCAAAAGTAGCCAAGTTGGCCTTGGAATCGGCCTGGAAAACTAGGAAAACAACCTCCTGAGGCCATGAAAACTTGTAGGTTTGTAGATATTCAGTCCAAGAATGTAATGCAATAGACGACTCAACAAAAGGAGTCACGACGTGAAAGATATTCATTGTCAAAGCTACTTGAACTTTCTGTAACAAATAGTTTTTCTAAACCAATTAAAACTCATCAAATCACCTCATTGGAAAATATCAAATCAACTCCTAGAAAGCTTCCACTCGACAGAGTAGATCATTTTGGTGCAAATAAAATGTGTGCAAAATAATTTTTCTTGAATCATCAACCACCATAAGATATTGATGGTCAAAGTTGACCTCTTAGGAAGGTTTCTAAAAATGCAAGTGCAGAACTGAAGAAATTGCATTTGGTTTTGATATGCTAAAGAAATAAAATCTTATCATAAAGCTCTAAAACTTGACATGTGAGCTCATATTGGTATGGAGAATGCATAAAAACATTCATTTTCTCTTGAAAATCAACTAGTTACAAAATTCAAGCACAAACGAGAGGCTACTTTGCAAAACTGAACGTTTGCAAACAACAGAAAAGTGCCAAAACCCTCCAGCTTCACTTTTTGAAACCTTGACAAAAATCATCATGGGAAGTTTAAAATTGACATGCATGCTCACATAGGACACATGAGTGGGGCATAAAATTGGTTTTTCTTGGAAATCAACTAGCTTCAAATTACGACCCTCCAAAGTGGGCCAGTTGGGCAGATTCTTCAAGTGCACCTGTGAGAGTGTAGAGACAAAAATTTGAAATGGGCACTTCAAATTTGGGAAATTTGAGAGTTCCAACATTAATGATGAAGGTATCTTGGCAAAAGATGATACAATCATTGAGAATCATGAGGATCTTGTTTATCCTTCTCCTCATTCACTTTGGGAAGATATTTTAACACAAGAGAATGAAATCATATACACATTCCTAAACATCACCTTACCTAATTTCCATTCCCCTTTGGCTTGTGAGAATGATTTCAAGGGAGATAAAATTATAAATAATGAGGATATGTTGGTCTATAACAACCCTCTTTATGATCCTTCCCCTACCTCTCCTATTTTGGAAGACATTAGGGAACAAAGGAATGAACTCATAAATAACCATGATAATCATATTTGTTCTTCTCCTAGTATGTCCCCTAGTTGTAAGGAAGATGATTTGATGTTAGAAAACACAACCAATGAGAATCATGAGAATCTTACTTGTCCCCTTTCACCTAAGGAAAACCTTATTGAGCAAGACACTTCAACCACTGATCACTCCCCTACTTGCGATGAGGTCATTTTAGAAGAACCAATCCATGAATGTCAAGAACATTTGATTCGTAGTTGTCCTAAAAACTCTCCTCCTAGGGATAATATCATGGTGTTAGAACATGGCAACAATAGAAATGTGTCTTCCTTAGCTCATGATAAAAAGGTGATTCTAGATTTCCCTTTATTACAGATACATCAAACCAAGAATGTTGAGGTTATGAATGCACAAGTGTCCATTAGATCCCCCTTGACCAATGGACCTCATACATACCCCGTGGGACATCCTAAGAACCCTCTAATTCTCTACCCACCTTCATACAAACAAAAAATTCAAAAACAACTTGAAATCATCCTTTACCCACCATCACACAAACCTCACGCTCACAACAAACCTGAACTCATCCTTTATCCACAATCACACAAACCTCACATTGACAACAAAATTGAGCTTATCCTTTACCCACTTCAGAATAATGTGTTTCTACAACTGATTCTTAATATTGTTGCTCATACATACAACACTAGAAACAATCCACAACCACAACAATCAAACCAAACCTCCTTAGCTTTTCCAAATTCTATACTACCTCAATTAAGGGACTATGATCTTGTTCAAAAAATTAAGAGAACTCCTGCAAAGATATCTCTTTGGGACCTTCTTCAGAATTCACCTACCTATCACACTATGCTTCAAATGGCCTTACAACAAGTTCCTATTCCTTCTAATGTGCAACCAATTGACATAGCAGCCATAATTCAAGGATTCAACATTGACATTGTTTTCCACCAAAGTGAACTCCCCCATTTGGAAGTGCAAAAAATAAATGATTCATTCATGATCATTGTTCAATACAATACCATAGGGATAAAGAGAACTCTTGTAGATACTAGCTCTTCCCTTAATGTGTGTAGTGTGAGCCTTCTAGATATGCTTGGAATTGATCAATCTAACATTCAACTTGATTCTTTATATCTTAAGGGATTTGAAAATGTCAAAAAGAGACCGCTTGGGGTGATCATTATACCTCTTCAAGTTGGAGTGGCCACATTGAATACACCAATCCATGTTATGCCTCATGAACTTTCATGTAATCTTATTTTAGGTAGAATAGGTGGATTCATGCAATGAAATGTGTTCCCTCCACTCTTCATTGAAAAATAAAATATATTTACAAAAAAAAATTATACACCCTTGATGCGATCCTGAGCCTTATAGTGTCTTACAGCTTGAGAAACATAGAAAATCCCTTAAACACATCAACATCAACTACACATGTTGAACTTGTAAATCAAAAAATAAAAAAGAACAACACACGAAGCTATTAGATAATGATTGGGTTCCTTAGACTTCACAGTAACATTCATGGGAGAATACAAGATCATAAACAAAGATTCAAATACGCGAAACGAAAAATTAGTTATGTCAACACAAAACTAGGAAGATCCTTCAAAAGTATCCACCTCAACCACTTCAAACAAAGAGGAAAACTACACAAAAACTTTGATGAACTTAATCATGAACAACCACCTAATCCAAAAGTGATGAAAAAGCTTTATGGATGAGGTTATGATCTCATGAAACAACTTGGATACAATGGAAAAGGATGTGGTGCTAACGAACAAGGTATCCATAACCCTATAGATCCTATCACACAACAAACACCTCATGGTCTTAGTTATTGTCCTTTGATAGAAATCATGAAGAATTCACTCAATATCAAACTATCACAAATAGTTCTTCTAAACCAACCTTCACAATAGTGCATCCTGAACTCATTAACACTAGTCATCTTAATAGTCATCCTTTACACAACATGAAACAAACAATGAACTCTTCACTTAATGTCAATGCCATCTCACAAAACACTAATGAATTGAATTTTTAAAATTTTACACCCTCCTATAAAGGAGAGAACAAAATATCACAATCTAAAGAGTCTTGTGTAGGTACGATGACTAATACTAAGCAAGAGGTATCTTTGTCACAAACTATAGAACACCTTCTTCTGTGTATGTGCGGATCATCATGGAAAAATAGGCCCTTAAGTGGTAAAAATTTAGAAAAATCAGAGTTAGGCAACTTGACATAAAAATTTGAATAAGTTATCTATATTATTCCAAAAATATGTAAGAATAGAATTTGTAGCAAAATTGAATGTAGTTTCTAAACACTAGGTTTATTTGAAAAAAAAAATCTATTTGGTGAAAATTTGAAATTTCAAGGTAGTAGTACTTAAATTTTAGTGAAAAAATAAGAAGTATGTTCTGTCTGACCACCCTAACCACAATAAAATGATAATATTTTTTTATAAGATTTTAGATATAAGTAGAGGACTCATGTCACAATGTGATGCATATTTTTTTGTAATTTTTTCCAAGTAAATAATTAATTATGATTTTTTATTACAACTTTTAAAAAATAAAAAAACTCATCCTGTCAACCATCTTAACTTGGTTAAAACTTCATGAAATTCATTTTTTTTTTTTTAATCCTATAGTATGCAAAACATAGAATGTGACACATGTTTCAAATTCAAAAATGTGATACCATTTGAAAGTTATATAGATGTTTTCAATCAACTTATCAATTAGGACTTTATTTGTAATTCAAATAGAAAATAAATAATAATTATTTATTAAATTTAAAGTAAAGAATAATTTATATTGGCGAAGTGGATATTCCTTTAAATACCCTTTTCGCTTCATCACCTTGGGTAAAAAAAGTCACGCCCACATACCCTACAAAACCCATCATATTGCCACTTTTTGGCCCATCATGATCCTACACATACCCATTGATCAAAAGGGTATTTTTTTCAAGACTCCTCCAAGATCACTTGATATATCTCACTCCACAAACTCAAAAGAAATGCTATTACAACAATTCATTTTGTAAATATCATAGAGTTCATGGTCATTCCACTAATGAATGTAATTCTCTAAGTAAAATCCAACATCTTAAGGAGTTTGGCGTTCTTCCTTATATGGGGGAACCTAATTCCTCTAATTGATACTGATTTTCACTCTGGAATGCATCTTATCAATCATTTTGGTTCACTTTTTCCCTACACTAAGTGGGGGAAAGGGATTATGTAGCCTTCTCCTCATATGTCACTTGTCATTGTTGCTTTTGGCTAGCCGTTAACCTTTCATGAACATAAAGAGAAAGCTTGGGATGTGAATGACATGCCTTAAGTTGGATCACACATAACATACTCTATGTTTCATGACGTAGCTTATAGGAGACATATTACTTGGCATAAGGCTTTCTGAGTAAGCTTTCATGTCCTCTTCTTCCACTTTAAAACAATTTCTCACAATAATGGTGTTAGCAACCACTTTAAAGTGGGGCATACATTGACACTCACATTTCATTGTGTGATTTTCTTTTCTTGCGATTTCCTCTCTTGGAAACATTAGGTACAATGTTTCCCAGGATGAGACCTTGCACTTGTCTTGTCTTGTAAATAAGATGAGACCATTTGTACTTTTCCTCTCTTGGAGACATTAAGCACAATGTTCCCTAAGATGACACCTTTCACGAATTAAACGAAATCCCTTTGAACATTCCTTACTATTTTACATTGATAATGTCTATGAGTGTCAAGCATATGAAGTTTTCCTTACCTCATAGAGCTCAAAAATCATTTTCCTTTGTGGTGCCTTATTAAAGTTATTAGGAGGTTTACCTTTTCTATGGTTGAGTGGGAAGCCCATTTCGAGGCACGATTTTCCCCATAGCCACCTGTTTGTTTGTGATAACATACTAGTTGTGAGTGTATGTTTCTCACCTTTTGGGATTTCTCACCCAGTGAATAGCCATGTGTTTCGTCACCGTAAAGTGAGTATGCATTTTTGGAAAAATAGCATAGATCTAATCCACATGTTGGATAAATAGTCGAAGGTTGATCCACCTTTTCATTTTTGCTTTTCTCTTCCTTATAGTTCCTATCATTGCATGATCATGTATCTAGTTTTGTTGCAAATCATTCACCTTGTGCATGTCCTTTTGCACTCATGTTGGTTTAACTTAAGATCTTGGATCTTGGGGGCTTGTGTAGCCTCCTTTGATATTTTTCATCCCTTTTCATTTGCATTGGTATAATTGGACCCTTCTTGAATAACTACTTTAGTGTGAGTTTGAAGCAAGTTCATCCTCTCACTAAAGTGGGGGCTAACTGTGGACACAAAAAAAAATCCCTTTTTGCTTGCTTGATATGGGAATAATTGATGACAAATTGGACTTAATGAGACCTTGATTTAGTGTTGTGAGGTTTTTTACATGTCCACATTAGGTCTTAGACCCTTACAAATTGAATAAAATTCATCTAAGGATGTCATGTAAAGGTGTTGTAAAGTGTTGTAACAGACTTTCAAACTTCTCTAGACTGAATGGACCTATTCTTCCCCTAATTCAATGTTATAAAATATATTTAAATGCATTATCACATTAATGTATAAGGCTTATAAATTAAACTTAACTCTAATCTAGTGTTGTAATATTTCTTACACATTCACATCGGATGTTGTGCCTTTCTATGTTGTGTGGGCCTCATTTTAGTGTTGTAAAGTGTATTTAATCAAACTTTCACATTGAACTTTATGTCCCAAGCCCTAATTTAACTTTACATCATCATTAATAGGCCCCTATGGCCCTATATTGTGCATCCTAAGGCATAATTTGTTGAAATAACCAACTAAGTCACCATATAAACTTGATTTCCTTGCTTCCTAGCATTTTAGCTAGTAGAATGGCCCCTATGGGACCCATTCACCATCAGGGGTGAATCAATCCCATCTAGGTGGGACCCATTTTCCCTTGATGGTGAATGAGTCCCATTTGAGCCATTTTTAGGTTTTAAGTGGGAAAAGTTGGATTTTAAGTTTAATTTTTCTCCATGTCAGCCTTAGGGATAAAATTAATGGGAAAATTAGGTGGATTGCCTATAAATGCAAGCCTCTAAACCCTAATTCATATCTCATCAAGAACTTAACTCATTCATAACTCATTCACCATTTATCTTCTACCTCAAGTCAAGCAAGGTAGGGTTTTAACATTCCAAGTCATTCACAATCATTTTTTAGACATTCAAGGGTAGAATCTTCATCTATTGTTGTATAAAATTAAGATCAATAATCATGGAAAGGTATTAAATCCATTACTTCATGCTTTATTGTCTTAGTTCTTCATTTTGGCTTAATTACCTAAAAGGGGTTTGAACAAGACAAACCCCCATGCCTTAACATCCAACATTTTTCTCTCTTTCCTTGTGTGTTTGTAGATTTAATCATCTTGAAGGGTTGGAAATAATTAAATATCAAGTTATAATGTTTTTGAAGACATCTCCTTGTTGATTAGGGAAAAATATTCACAAAAAGTCATTTTCAATGCTGAAAATCAGACTTTTGAAGGTGGACACTTGTTAGGAACCAAAGTGGAGACTAAGGTCTTCAATTTCCACTTTTGAATTTTTAGAAATTCAAAAGTGGATTGATTCACCATTAGTGGTGAATGAGTCCCACTGCTAGGCCTGAACATGGTTTTCTGCAATTTTGGATACCCATTTGTCTTAAACGGGCTCCAGAATAGTTTCCTAGATCTAGGACTAATTTTCCCAAAATGGTGAATGAGTCCTATTAGGAAAAATTTTTAGCATCAACAACATTTTAGAAGAAATTTCCAGTCTCCAACAAGTTTACACGTGGACCTCTTCAGTTTCATTCATTTATGTTATGGTTTACTTTCATTTCTAGGTCTTTTTGCATATCACAAAGATTTTTCAAACACTTTACATTTCTTAGGTTTTGCATTCATAAATCATTCCTTTTATCAGCTTGTTGCATTTATACATTACATCTAGACATATTTCATCTATATTGCATTAATCTTGAGTGTAGACATAGTCATTTTATACCCTATTCCTTTCCTTTTTGGTGAAAGACCCTAGAAGTGAAAGAGAATGTTAGGGTACCAAAATATTTGTTTACAATGATTATTTTATAATTTTTTAACAAACTATAACATTAGTAGGCACATATATGCATATGCACAAGGAATTTTTCTATGTACATGCACATACTTCTGACATACCTTCTTTTCTTTTTAGTACATTTTTAAAAGGAAAATGCTTAAGATGTTAAGTACATATAGTCATAAGAATGATATGAGTAATTGTTGAATTACTTTGTGAATCATAAATATAATTTCTAATTAGAGTATAAATTAGTATTCTATTTCTTATTTTGAAGACATTTGGGAAGAATGTTTTAAATACTTGGACAAATCTCAAAAGAGTATAATTTTGAAAGTTTGATGGTAAGGCTATCGGAATAGGAGCTGAGGCTTGGATTATAGAAATGGAAAAGTACTTTGGGCTTCATAACCTTTCTAAACAAACTAAGGAAACATTGGCTACATATCAAATCTCAGGTGAAGCATTTGACTTGGTGGGATAACAAGAAGTTAGAGGGAAACCCACAACCTCCCTGAGATCATTTGAGACTCTTCCTTCAAGCTATTAGGAAGAGATGGTTACCACAACTTTTCTTTGACAAGAAAGTGATGGAATTTCAGAACTTAACCTAGGGAAATATGACTGTGATTCAGTATTGGAAAAGTTCACCAACCTATTGAAGTATGTGCCTCAGTATGAGGGAGATGAATAGTTCCATATCTAAAAATTTATAATGGGACTTAGACCCCACATAGGAGCTAAAAGTGGATATGCACAAACCTCAAACCATAAATGAAGTCTCTCAAAAGGCCACCAAATAGGAACAAAATCTATAGTAGCTATCCAATCCTCCTAGTGATTCAAGTTCTAAATCTTGGTATGGTAAAAAGAAATTTCATAAGGGAGACAAGAGCCATCAAATCCATAATCTCAAGAAAGGAAGTGAATCACAAGAGAAGGGTGAAGATGGTAACAGTGGAAAGAACAAGAAAGAAAATAAAGGAAAGGGGAAAGATGACCATAAGCAGAAAGGCTTTAGAGAGGAGAAGCTAAGAGGTTGCAAAGGGCCTTGAGATGGATGTTATACTTGTGGAGGTGACCATTATGCCTTGAATCATCCTCAATGGTTAAAGTCAAAGAAGGAAGCTATCATTTGAATCACTAGATCCATGTTCCAGTGGATAATAGACAAGTAGAATATTGGGCTTCACCAATTCAACTAACGATAAAGCTCTATGGCCAATCTATCTCTATCTTAATTGATACTAGAGCTACTAAATATTTCATAGATCCTAGAATAATATCTAAGATACCCATTAGACCTAGATACATGGAAATATCATTGAAATTATAGTATGGTAATCGAGTAGAGCAGAGCATAGATACCTATCTCTTTTGTAGTGAGTTAGAGATTCCAACCTTTCAAATTCAAGTCAACCTATATGTGTTACCCTTAGGCTCATATTATGTAATTTTGGGAATAAATTGGTTAACTGATCATAAGGATTTAGTGAACTATGAGGATAAGGCAATCAACTATCAGGATGATTATGGAAACCCAGTTGAGGTTTGTGGAATGCAAATACCCTTAGAGCTTAGATAGATTTTTGTGATATAGCTCAAGAAGGCTAGTAAAAAGGGGTGTGCAATTTATGTGGTGCACATCATTAATCCTGACAACAAGTAGCCATATTTATATGACTATCCTATCCTCAAGGATTTCCAAGATGTATTCCCTGATGAACTTATAGACTTTCCTCCAAAGAGGGAATTCAATTTTTCTATCAATTCAATTCCAGGAGCTAAGCCTCAATCCAAGGCACCTTTTGGATGACCACCATAGAACTCTATGAGTTGAAGGACCATCTAATGGAGTTTTTGGATAAGGGACTCGTAAGACCCATTGTGTTTCCTTGGGGAGTGCCAATTATTTTTGTGGAAAAGAAAGATAGAACTTTATGTCTTTGTAAAGATTATCGGATGCTGAATAAGGTTACCATCAAGAACTGGTATCCACTTTCAAGGATTGATGAATTGTTTTATCAAATGAATGGACTGACAATGTTTTACAAAATTGATCCTAGGTATTCAGAGACTGCTTGGATGATTTTGTCCTAATATTTATTGATGAAATCCTAGTCTACTCAAAGAGTGTCGAAGTGCATGATAGAAATTTTAGGATAGTTTTTTGGCGATCCAAGTGTTCCTTCTATCAGGATAGAGTTCACTACTTGGGCCTTATCATTTCAGCTAAAGGAGTCTCTGTGGACCCCAAGAAGATCAAGGTGATCATGGAATGGCCAATGCCTTAGAATGTGTGGGAAGTCTGTAGCTTCATGGGCCTTGCAGGATACTATAGGAATTTTGTGCATGGGTTATCCCAAATAAAATCTCCTATTACATCACTCCAAAGGAAGGGAACACAGTTTGAATGGATCGAGAAACGTGAGTAGGAATTCCAACTCTTGAAGGAGAGGCTCACAACAACACTAATGTTGACTATCCTTGATCCTAATGGTATATTCATAGTAATCATAGATTCTTTTGGAGAGGGAATGGGAGCAATATTAATGCAAGATAGACAAGTGGTAGCATATGAATCAAGGAAGCTCAAGCAACATGAAGTGAACTACATGTGTCATGATTTGGAATTGGAAGCCATAGTTCATGCCTTACGTATGTGGAGGCATTACCTTTTGGGAAAACCATTTGAACTCAAGACATAAAATTTGGGGTTGAGATACATATTTACCCAAATAAACCTTAATGCACAACAGAGAAGGTGGTTAGAATTCCTTAGCGAGCATGACTTTGGAATTGAATAAATAAAAGGGAAACATAGTAGAGTGGTTGATTCTCTTAGTAGGTGAAGAAATATGACAACCATGATCTCAACAAGGTCTAATTTGAGGCAATAGGTAATTCTGAATCTGCCAAGGGATGAGCACTATGAGAGAGTGAAGAGCACCCTAGCAAAAAATACTTTGAACCATTAGTTTTATGGGCATGAGATTGAACCATATGGTATTTTGAGGTACCAAAAAAGAATGTATATTAATAAATCTAGAAAGATAAGAAAGCTTGTTTTAGAAGAAGTTCACAATGCACCTTATTCAGGACACCTCAGTGTACTAAGATGATCACAGAGTTGAAGACTTTTTATTTTTGGCCTAAACTCTAGAGGGATGTAGTGGAGTTTGCAGCCAAATGCTTGGAGTGCCAATGAGTTAAGGCTGAGTATGCAAACCTAGCCAAGTTATTGTATCATCATGACATACCTAAGTATAAATGGCAGGTGATTAGTATGGATTTTGTACAGCGGCTGTCATTGAACAAGAATAATCATGATGTTATCTTGGTCATGATTGATAAGTTGACTATAAGGTTGCGAACTTCATTCTGGGAAACCCATAGGATGGCTCAATGACATTGGGTAAGAATTTTGTTCAAGAAAACTTCCACTCACATGGAGTGCCAGAGACTTTCATTTTTGATAGGTACACACAGATGAACTCAATGTTCTGGATCACCTTGAATGTGGTATTGAGGACTAAATTTAATTTCAGCTTGGCATATCATCCTCAAACTGATAGGCAGACAAAGAGGGTCAATCAGTTAGTCGAAGACCTCCTACAAAATTGTATGGACTAATAGTATAGGTGGGAAGAATATTTTCCTTTGGTACAGTTTTCTTACAACAACACCTATCATACATCCTTAGGCATGGCACCATTTGAAGCCTTGTACGGGCAGAAGTTTTGTACCACCATCAATTGGGATAAACTGGAGGACGAGATCATAGAAGGACCATAAATTCTTAAGGAAATGAAAGAACAAATGGGGGTCATTAAGAATAGATTGAAAGAGGTGGTAGACCAAAAGAAGATTTATGCTGAAAAGAACCAAACTCTTAAACAGTTCACAATAGGGGACAAATTTTTCATGAGAGTTAAACATCATAAAATCTCTATTTCTTTTGGAAAGTCTTCCAAGATGGCCCCAAGATATGTGAGACTGTTTGAATTCTTGGAGGTGATTAACCTAGTTGCTTATAGACTAGATCTACCACCTTCTATGGCTCAAATTCATAATGTGTTTCATGTTTCCTTTCTTAATCCATATCATCTTGATGTGACTCATGTACTTGATTGACAATCCTTGTAGGTATAGGATCTAGGAATGGTGCTAGTTGAGCCCATTAGAATCTTAGATAGATGTAATGTTAAGTTTCCAAACAAATATATTGCTTAGTTTAAGGTCCAATGTGACCAGTGCTCAAAGGATAGTGCTACTTGGGAGGATGTGGAAGAAATAGAACACTCCTTTCCACATCCACTTTCTTGAAAGAGAAACTCAATAACTTTGTTTGAAAATTTTGAATTAAGATAATATCATATTTCATGCTTTAAAAATATGATGTTGAAATAGACATACATTTTTTATCTAATGTTGAAATAAACATATTTTTGATCTGATGTTGAAATAGACACACATTTTTGATCTGATGTTGAAATAAACATATATTTTTTATCTAATGTTGAAATAGACATATATTTTGATTTGATGTTGAAATACACATTTTTTTGAGCTTATGTTGAAATAGACATATATTTTTGATGTGATGTTGAAATAGACATATTTTTTGATGTGATGTTGAAATAGACATATATTTTTGATGAGATGTTGAAATAGACATGAATGTTCAAAATTTCATATAATGATCTTTTATTCAACTTACTAGACATTGGGATGATGTCTCTTCCAAGAGGGGAATGATGTCATAACCCAATTTTATTGTATATTTATTATAATATCATAAGTGGAATTATTGAAGAAATTCAATAAATATTAAAAAAGATTCTTAAATATTCAAAAATTGAAAAAAAGTTAACTGATGTTGACTTTGTGAACTTTTGAAAATTTATTTTATATGTTACCAAGAATTGAACGTTATTGATCAATTTACAAGCGCATGTGTGTGCAGTTGTAGGGTGATAGGTTCAAGCATGAGAACATGGTTGAAGTAGGATTTTTTAGTTGGATCAAATGATAAGCTAGTTGGAATCTTGGCGCACAAGCCACAATGGCATGATGACTTGCATTTAAACTAAATTGTATATATAAGAGAACATAATTTATTGACTTGAATTGTTTTGGTGTTTAAAAATGAATGGTTTGCATATTAAATTTTCTATTCAAAAATTTGTGATTTGGAGGAAATAAAAATGAGCATTTGTAAAGAAAATTATTTCCTTTAGTGTAGAAATATTTATATATACATGCTCAAAATGAAAATCCAAGTTCCTTACTTTAGATGATAGTGTATGGAACATTTGATCCATTCCAAAACAAGTAACTTGTATATAAAACCATATGTAAACATATATATATATATATATATATATATATATATATATATATATATATATGATATATATATATATATATATATGGTATATGCAGATCATCATGGAAAAAGGCCCTTAAGTGGCAAAATTTTTAGAAAATCATAGTTAGGCAACTTGACATAAAAAAAATGAAGAAGTTATTTATATTATTTAAAAAATTGTAATAATAGAATCTGTAGCAAATTGAATTTAGTTTCTAAACTATTATGTTTGTTTTAAAAAAAAATCTATTTGGTAAAAAATTGAAATTTCAATGCAGTAGTACTTAAATTTTAGGGAAAAAATAAGAAGTAGGTGTCTGTCTAACCACCCTAACCACAATAAAATGATAAATATTTTTCTAAGATTTTGATATAAGTAGAGGACTCGTGTCCCGATGTGATGCATTTTTTTTGTAATTCTTTTTTGAAGTAAATAATTAATTATGATTTTTCTATTACAACTTTTAAAAAATATAAAAACCGGCATGTTTGACCACCTTAACTTGGTCAAAACTTCATGAAATTCATTTTTTCTTTTTTTAATCCTATAGTATGCAAAGCATAGAATGTAACACATGTTTTGGATTGAAAAAATGTGATACCATTTGAAAGCTATAGATATTTTTCAATTAGCCTATCAAGCAAGACTTTAGTCATAATTCAAATAGAAAATGAATAATAATTACTTGTTAAATTCAAATTAAAGCATAATTTATATTGGTGGAAATTTGATAATCTCCTTTAAAAATTATTTTCATTTCATCAATTTTGGGGTAAAAAGAATTCATTAGCCACATACCCATCATATTGCCACTTTTTGGCCCATCATGATCTTGCACATACCCTATATGTAAATCAAACACACACAAACACAAACACACACAGAGACATATATATATCTATGTGATTTGAATACATGGTAGATATGAATGAAATCATTCAAATGCATATAGAGATATAAATATATAAGTATATATATTACATACATATATATATATATATATTTACACACATATAAATATGTAAATTCAAATGGATAATTGATATATTATGAATCAGACTATCAAAATCAATAAAAAGTGTTAAGGAAAAAACCACAATGGATGTGGCCTACCGAATCATAAAGGCAATAACCAAAATAGAGGTTGATGGCTATGGTAGGTAACACCCAACCGTATGCAAAACATAAATGATTTTTGTTTCCATTTTGAAATGAATGGGGGGGAGGGAAAAAGGATAGCGAACTTTGGGAAAGATTCATTCCACAACAATGGAAAAATTAGAGAAAGTTGAAGTATTAGAAAAATTAGAGTCATGCCTCATTCAAAGCAAGATTATTGAGGTAATTCAATTCCTTTGAAGCAATTCAATTTCAATAACTTTATTTTGGAAGTCACTATAATTTTAGGAAAAATTTGATAGGAGCAGTATAATGTATTCTTGTGACAGTGAGTTTGGCCTTGAGCTGAGTATAATGTTTGATTGACCACCTTTTGGGGTCACATGTCCTACGACCTACTTGTAAAGAAGTGTTTTTGATAGAGCCTTTTTTGCTAGACCGAGGCTTGATAACCTTTCAAGGAGAAACTATTGTGTTAGCTGGATGATTATGTGAGCCATATTATGGCAATCAAATTTATATTCTGATAGAATATGTTTTCATTATTAACTGGTATTGTATAGTTTGAATGTGAAACCCATGTAAGGGGTATAAACTATTAGAGTTCAACATACTATGATATCATGTTGAAATGATGGATGCTGAATCATCCAATGAAGCTGCACACACTTGAAAGGATCTTGCCAAGAGAAATTACACCACACAAAAAGTGTTGCAACTAAGGGCTACAAAGAGAGATTACTATTGATCTACAACATTAGATCATAGATTGATATTTGATTGATATGATATGTTACAAATGAAAAAAATGCATGATTATATAGGAAAAAGAGAAAACCTAAGTTACATGAGATGTTGCCATGTGTCATGATCTAACAACATGTGACAACATGTGAACCCTATCTAGGAAATTATTAAATGTTGAAATAAGTTCTAGAAGGACAACTCATCTTCTAGAGGGAATCTTATCCCTAAAAACATGGAAGGGGACATTACCCCATTATTAAATGATTTATTTAAGATGCAACCTAGGACTAAATGATATATGACCTAAGTTGACTTATGCTAGTGTAATAATTAATTTTAAAATTACACTAACACCCCCCCATAAGTTCAACTTAGGGAGGAAAATGCAATGATTATGCAAGATGATGAAAAGATGGGTCCCAGATACGAGGCCATGTTAGGTACCCATTTACATGAAGAAGATGCAAAATGTATCCCACAACTAGAGAAAGGGGGAAAACCCAGTGGGAACAAAACCCCTCTCCAAAAAGGAGATGAAAAAGAAAAAAATGTGAGATAGGATGGGAAGGATGGAGGACTCCCAAATACCCCACAAGGACACCATATATCACATGGATACATTACAATATCCCCCCTAGAAGATGTGATCACTTGCAAAGATGGTAAGCGTCTGAAGACAAAACATGATCCAATGTCAACAGACAACTTGTCTCCCTTTCGAAAGAAATAAAACCAAGTGCAAGTGTAGAGATGCTTCCCATTATGGATAGGAATTGAAGGAAGGATAAATGTGGATGGTGATGATGTCTCTAAACTCTGATCATGTGTCTCCTTTCCTAAAGGTGAAAATTCCACAGTCAATGAAGAGGGTGACAAACTAGGATGATGTGGGAACTGATGTTGAACAATATCCAAAGACAACAATGCAATGAATATTATAGAGACTTGATAGCCCCCCCTAAATGAAGTTTCTTGAAAACCACTAAAAGAAGTCTGAAGTAAAAAATGTGTCCAAACCACATGTCTTTTGTTAGGAAGAAGCAAATCCAATGGTAGATGTTGAAGAAATTCCAACTCCTAAATGGAATGATAGGGAAGAAGTCTCAGATATGAAATCTTTGAAGAGAAATCAAGCATCTCCAAGATAGTCTTAGGATCCCCAATCGAGGTCGAGACAAAGGGATGAGGAGATTCAAGAGAACTCTCCAAAGTGTGATCTGAATAGAGGAGTGATATCCCCTCAAGAATTTCTTCCAAACCTATAGAAGTAGCCAAGTCAGTGATACCTAAAACGGAGCCATCCTATGATGTCAAGTCTAGAAAATTGAATGTGTCCTAATGAATGATGATAGTGGAAGCCTCAATCGATGAATCTAGACAAGGAATCACTGATTCTGAAGGGATACCAACTGTCTCTAATGGAGAAGAAGCATCTGAGGGAACCTTGTCAACCTCTTCAGAAGATTCAAGGCAATCAACCTCCTGCACAACAAAATTAACATGGGGTACTTGATCTAAGGAATGACATTCTAAATCTTGACCATTGGGGAAGGGTGGAGTGTCTAATCCTCCATATATCTCCCAAAGCTTAGTCTAAAGGATGTGAGGAAAATCACAATGATCAATACATCTCAAAATATCACAATCAACTTGCATTGAAATGATCTCCAAGACAGTGTATATGTTGCAACTCCAAGAAAATTCATGAATACCTTCACTTGGATGAGGAACTATACCAAATAGATGTGGAAACAAATCAAGTGATCAGAGATGGTGGCTAATCCCATCTTGCCATTGTGAATAGTTTCCCTTGTGCAACATAACCAAAGGAGTATATGCAGGCCCCATAATGGATTTTCTCCAAAAACACAAAGCCAAATGACCTTGAACAACAAATAAAGACTTATAAGGATGATGTACAACTAAAGTGATGCTACTCAGATCAAAAAATCTTTTCCCAAGCTTCAGGATATCCAATTTATTGAACAAATGCACCAAATTGAAAAAATAAATGCAAGAGTAGCTAAAGCTGAAACTGATCAAGGGGTTTGGATTGATGAAAAAAGCTTTGAAAAACCTTCCCGATGCCACTTGAATCATCGAAATCCAATGAACGGCTGTGAAGATATGAGCCTTTGAGTCCAGTTTAGGGTTTTTTCTTTAGTTGGCTATATAAATTTTTGTGAGAAAAATTCTGAAGAACTAATGTCACCATTGGAAAGTGCTTGGAATTACCCTTTCGATGATATCCCGTTTGTCAATTTTTGATACCCTGGTGAAAAGTTTTGATAAAATGAAAAAATGCCTAGATTTGGCACTTTGTAGGCTAATGAGGGGGAAAAAATCAGCCCCCGGGTGCTAGGATACGGTTGCTGATATGACCAGTGTTGGGAAATTGGTAAAAAAATGCGCCCTCGGATAGGGTGGTAGGCGAGCAAAGCTGCTGGCAGGGAAAAGATTTCAGGTGGCATAGTTGGATGTGCAGAACCCTCAGTTATTGATAGGACTGATCCTTTGATGATCAAAGTAGAGAGAAAACAACGGAAGAGTGATGCTAGCGCAGGTAAGAATGACCATTGGTAAAACTTCAATGGTCAGTAGGGATGTCTATGGAAATCGATGGAATAGGCCAGAAAGGACGCCTATGAAGCAGGGTGTCAGTAGGTATAAACCTCTTGCAGGATCGGCTGGTGGTAGGAGTGAGTGGGCCAGTTGATCAAATCAAGAAGGCCGATAGAAGTACTATCCAATCCATAGACACAAAGTACCCCTCCCAAATGTGGTTGATAATTTTTTTTCTGTAGACTAAGTAATTTGAATGGGCTAACAAATGTGATTTTTTAATATTGCAAATTTTGCGATTAAAAAATTTAAAAAATATGCCGACCAAATATAGTATATATGTGGAAATAATTGATGCCAATGGAATTAAAATAAATCAACCCAAAATGTATATGCCCATAGATTATTTTAATTACAGTCACCCCATAATTTTTTTCTAAAACTATAGAAAATCCCACAAATTATTTTTTTTCCAAACATATAGAGATATTGCCCAAAAAATTTATAAAAAAAAATGGCCTGCGAATAAATTTTTTTTTCCTCAGAGGACAACTAATAGGATGGATTTTTTTACTGCAAATTTGTATGGATTGTACTAGTTGATTTTGCAAACCAAAATACCTCTGATGGCTCTTGGGTTGATGTATCCGATTTTAATGAATGGGCAGGCGATCCTTGGGTTTCAAGGCCTTCTGAAGACAATGGCGAGCTTGGATCTAACTTTATTTGCTTCAGAAACCAGCTTGGTCCCTAGGTAGAAACAAGTAGCCTTCAAAGGAAACCTTCAAGCCTATAATGAATCTCTCCAGCCCAACTTTCTTGATCCTATGATGAATTCTCAATGGAATGGCTCTGATACCATGTTAGAATTCAACATGCTCTGATATCATGTTGAAATGATGGATGTTGAATCATCTAATGAAGTTGCGCACACTTCAAAGGATCTTTCCAAGAGAAATTACACCACATAGAAAGTGTTGTAACTAGGGGCTACAAAGAGAGATTACTATTGATCTACAACATTAGATCATAGATTGATATTTGATTGATATGATATGTTACAAATGAACAAAATTCATGATTATATAGGAAAAAGAGAAAACCTAAGATGCATGATATGTTGCCATGTGTCATGATCTAACAATATGTGACAACATGTGAACCCTATCTAGGAAATTATTAATTGTTGATATAAGTTCTAGAAGGACAACTCATCTTCTAGAAGAAATCTTACCCTACAAACATGGAAGGGCACATTACCCAATTATTAAATTATTTCTTTAAGATGCAACCTAGGACTAAATGATATATTGACCTAAGTTAACTTATGCTAGTGTAATAATTAATTTAATTACACTAACATAAACCCTACATAAATGTATTTTTCAAGCGTATCGTCTATGTTTTCATTTTTTGTGTCACCCTTCTATTATCGGCTAAGCCAAAATGGTAAGAGCGTCTAGTATACTTCTTTCATATAGATATCAATGCTACACACAGATGTCACCATCGATTTGGGAAGATGATGGATGATAAGGTCTGGTTACTTAAACCATGATAGGTAAGATCTTTAAGATCAATGATATTATTCTCTTGAATAGAATACAAAAGAGTCTACATGTGAAACTTGTTTGTGATACAGACCTAGCTAGATTATGGGTAAACTTGAAACATGACCTATGGTCAATTTAGGAAAAGATGAACCTATCATATAGGGAATTTGGTTGTAGAACAACCAAAAAGGCATTGAATATGGTCTATAAAGGGCATGGGTTAAGAAGGAAACCCTGGTAACCTTATAATTTAGTATGGATGCCTTTTTTCAATCGACTAGTATGTCAAACTAGTTTGTTATAATATTGGTATGATTTCTCTAGAACTTTAATTAATATTTATATGGAACAATGGATATTCTGATAGTCTAATTTGTTAGAAGAAAACTAAATTGTTCTAGTTGAAATGAAAGAAAAGATATTTGTAGAAAATACTTCTACTAAAAAATAGCATTGTTATTTCTCTATTCATTGAAATAAAACTCATTCTGTTAAAGAAACAATGAAGGCTCTATCAAAAAATGATATTTTATGTCATTAAGTGAAACTATTTGGTCTGAAATAGTAATGTAGTGATGAAGAAAGTGAATAATATTTTGTAAGTAATACTATTTTGTTGATTAAGTTTTCATTGTAGCCATAAATGGCTTGTTTTATATCTATTTAGTAGGAAACTGTACTTATTCTGTTAAAACAATGAATGCACATATGAGAAAAGCTTGCTTTGTAACTGTTTAATAGGAAACAATACTTGCTATATTCAAACAATGAATGTACATGTGAAAACAACTAAATTTACAATTGTTTGGTAGGAAACCATACTTTTTTTGCATAAACAAGAAATGTTCATATGTAAATAGCTTGTTTTATGACTGTTTAGTAGGAGACAATATTTATTTTGTTCAAACAATAAATGAATGTTCTTAAGTAAACAAAAATGTTAGATAAACACAATAGTGAGAATGCAATAATAGTATGTGTGAAACTATTAGCATAAATTTTTTCTTTTTTCTTTATCTTAAAGAAATTCCAATTGAAATACTATTTTAAGATTGCAATATGAGTTAATGATTATTTCAGATTGCATGCACAAACTACAACATTAGTAGGTGTGCATATATGTGTATGCACATAGACTTCGTCTATGTACATGCACATAATTTTGACATACCTTCTTTTGTTTTAAGTACATTTTTAAAAGGAAAATTCTTAAGATGTTAAGTAGATATAGTCATAAGAATGATATGAGTAATTGTTGAATTACTCTGTGAATCACAAACCTAATTTCTCATTAGATTATAAATTATTATTTTGTTACTTCTTTTGAAGACATTTGGGAAGAATGTTTTAAATAATTGAATAGAACAGTGATACCTTAGTTGACTAGAGCACCTATGGGTAGATGTTGCTAGAGGGTAGATATCTATTATGAGATGTATAGTATTAAGTTACCTTCCAGAATGGGTTCCAAAATGGATTCGAGAGAATATAGGTTTGATTTACTAGA
This sequence comes from Sequoia sempervirens, assembly GCA_007258455.2. Classification (NCBI taxonomy): domain Eukaryota; kingdom Viridiplantae; phylum Streptophyta; class Pinopsida; order Cupressales; family Cupressaceae; genus Sequoia; species Sequoia sempervirens. The sequence goes on from VDFB02000003.1 coordinate 612,908,983, forward strand.
ACCTATTGTTTATTTTTGTTGCAACACACTTATTATGCTTGGAAAAGCAATGTAGTTCATTATGTATGTATGAATAAACTCTATGATTTCACTCTCTATCATTCCTAGAATAGATCTTACACTTTCTTCTCTAAATTGTAGATAGAAATTGCATGTTAATGTATTGGAAAACACTAGATTCTACCTTGTAGATTGTTCTCTTGCTAAACTTTTTGTGCAGGTTCAGGAATTCTTCAAGTCAGAAGAATACCAGGGAAGTGTAAGCTTCGTGGTTAGGCTATAAATCACTTCAACCATGTGCTCATCCAGCAATGGAGGTGAACATTGAAGAAGAACCATAGTTTTTCACTAGAAGTCCTATTATAGTTTATGATGTAACTTGATGTAATTCATTCATGTACTTGATGGAAAATGTATTATGTAATCAAATTAATTAAGTAATAATTTGAAATGGGTTATTATAGTTGGTATCAGAGCTTAAGGTTCAACTCTAGGCCTTTTGAGTCTACCATATTTGACTAGGGTAGTTGAACCTTGACCCAAAAACTAGAAGAACTGAGAATTGACCAAGCCTAAATTGAATGCATGAATGGTAAGTTCAAAGGTAGGATGAAGGAAAGGGAAAACTGTTAGAACACCATGTAAGAATGACATAAATGAAGGAAACACCAAGGCAGAGGTTCCATCAAAAATTATTGATGACAAAACTTTAGCTCAAGCTCTTACACGACTCTAGCTAAAGAGAGGCTTGAAGATTGAGGAGAAGAAAACACCTAGGATCAAAAATATTTCCACAATCTAGGATTGGCCTACATGCTCAACCATCCCCAGATGTTGAAATAGACATATATTTTTGATCTGATGTTGAAATAGACATGCATTTTTTATTTGATGTTGAAATAGACATACATTTTCTATCTGATGTTGAGATAGACATATATTTTTGATTTGATGTTGAAATAGACATAAATTTTTTATGTGATGTTGAAATAGACATATTTTTGATGTGATGTTGAAATAAACATATATTTTTAATGAGATGTTGGAATAGACATGAATGTTCAAAATTTGATATAATGATCTTTCATTCGACTTACTAGTCATTGGGATGATGTCTCTTCCAAGAGGGGAAGGATGTCATAACCCAATTTTATTACATATTTATTATAACATGGTAAGTGGAATTATTAAAGAAATTCAATAAATATTAAATGAATATTTTGGAATATTCAAAAATTGAACAAAAGAAGTTGATTGATGTTGACTTTGTAAACTTTTGAAAATTTATTTTATATGTTACCTAGAATTTAACATTATTGATCAATTTGCATGTGCAAATGTGTGCAGTTACAGGGTGATAGGTTGAAGGATGAGAACATGATTGAAGTAGGATTGTTTAGCTAGATAGAATGGTAAGCCAATTGGAATCTAGGTGCACACACCACAATGACATGATGAATATCATTTGAACTAGATTGTATATATAAGAGAATGTAATTTACTGACTTGAACTATTTCAGTGTTTGAAAATGAATGGTTTGTAGATTCAATTTTCTATTTAAAACTTTGTGATTTGAAGGAAACAATAGTGAGTATTTGTAAAGAAAATTCTTTTATTTAGTATATATATACATGCTCAAAATGAAAATTCAAGTTCCTTTAAACGATAGTGTATAGAACCTTTGAGCCATTCCAAAATAAGTAACTTGTATATAAAAGCATATATAAACATATATAAACATATATATATATATATATATATATACATTATTTGAATACATGGTAGATGTGAATGAAATTATTTAAATGCATATAGATACAAATATATAAGTATATATATGTATGTATATGTATAGATTACATGTATATATATACATACATATACATATGTATACATATTCAAATTCACATTGAATTCAAATGGATAACTGATATATTATGAATCGAACTATGGAAATCAATGAAAAATATTAAGGAAAAGACCATGATGGATGTGATCTACTGAATCATAAAGGGAATACTCAAAAAAGAGGTCAGCGTGTAACATCCCACTACACAGCCCTGAAGGGTAAGAGCCAAAAGAGGACAAGATAATTATTTTTTAAAAACATGAAGAATAACCTACACATAAAGTAGTGACTGATACAATATATTGAAACATACAAAGCCCAGTGTGGTTGAATGCACACCCTAGAGGAGAGGACTTATTCACCCTCCTGAGAAGATCAGAACAAAAGCAAACAGGAAGTTGCGTTGTGCCAAAAATTTTGTAGACTATTGCATGAAGGAAATACACAACCAAAGCTCTAATTTTTGCATAAATTTTTTTGAAATAAAATCCATAATGATCATCATAGTACAAGCAAGTCTGATACCAACCCCAGAACTCGTAAGACAAATATAAAGCATCATATTTCTTCTCATTAATTTATATGATTACATCTCTCAAAAGAGAGTACACTATACATAAAGGAATATACATAAGCAAAATGGCATAGCCATGAATAAGATAGATCAACTGATAAAATAAGTACAAGAGAGAACACCTCCAATTGATGCTCCAATAACATGTTCACTAGTCCCCAATGGCAGTGGAAATGCCTCTGTACCATGTGGACTCAAAAGAGACCACCCCACCATTCTCTGAGGTAGTCACAAGGCAAAAACAAAGATAACAAAACAAGGGTAATATAAGGCCAACACTCACATCAGACATGGAGCAAACATAGATTACAATACATAAGGCTAATGTCACAATATGGAGATGCTCATCTAATAACATGTATGGTACTACTCATGACTACTAAGGTATGAGGTACTAGAGTGTAGATCGGATGGAGTGTCATCATGTGTTCCCAAAGGGAAGGTACCACATGGAATCAAGTACACCTCTCATATGGATGAGGATACTTAATCATGCCTGAATCAACGACCCGCAGAGGGATAACTCAATGCCCCACAGATGGATAGGCCTTTTCAAGTGCATCCTTAGTCTTTACAAGTGATCAAGGCAATGCAAGAGTCATTATATTATTAGTGTTTTACCCCATTATTTATATTTAGTTATCACATATTTACTACAACTATGTTACTATTTCCATTGGTAGCCACTTGTGGGCCCCGGGCCCATAGAAAGCCACTCCAAAAGACCACTCTAATTACCTAGACCTAAGCCCATCTCATTTAACCAAGTGAGGAACCCATAGAAAATATGAAACAATGAAAAATCCACTAAAAACCATCATTAAGACCTTTTAAAACAACCAAGCAAACATTATTGTTAAATCATTGAAACAGTTGATCACATCCACTAACAAATAGATCAAATAGCATTCTAACATTCATCATTAACTTAATAAAAAGAAACAACACATATAATTAGTATTAACCTCATTAAATCATCCTAGAAAACCACTTTTAAATTAATTAATAACTACTAAGTTACGTGATTGTGGCACATAACAAGGTTCCAGTTACCACTTAAATGAATGAGAAAGAGAGCATAAAAATTTCATAACAAATTATAGTGCCCAGATCTAAAATTGGAGCTTGACCCAATTCATATTTTGGCATTTCCAATTGGATTCCACCTTTTTTTTTAAGTTTATGACCAAAAAAGAGGTGTTCTAAAAAACACGTTTTTAGCGAAGCTGGGCAAAAAATATGAAAAATGAAAGTGCTCGGATTTAAAATCATACAACAACCCAGTTGAGATATGAGTATTTCTACATGGAATACACATTTATTTTGAATTTTTAATACTTAGTTAATGAGAAACATTAAAAAAAAAAATCACAAGCTGGGAAAAAACAATAAAGAAGAAAGAGAATGGAAGTGCTAGGAAATCTATTTTTTCCAACAACCCATTTCAGATTTAATTGTTTCAAGTTGAATTCCATCTTTGTTTCAAATTTTATGATAAGAGAATGGATCTATTCAGGAAAAATCAATGGCAATGAATCAAGATGGAAATGCACAGTCAAGTCTTCCATAAAGAAAACTACAGAGTAGCTAATCAAATCCCACACAAACATTATCCAATCTCCCTGTAGACACTTAAAAATAACCTAGGCCTGCAAGCTCTATTTTTACCACTTTCATCCTAGCATAATTGTGACATTTAATTATGTCTTTGGTCCACATTCGACTATTGATTAAATAATTCATAATTATTTAATTAATTCATGTCCTTTTATTCTTCTTGATTATTAAATAAATAATTTTTATTTATTTATTTAATGTCACTAATTGTCGTAATTAAATGAATTGATTAATTTATTTAATTATTGATCATATCTGCTAAATGAAATAATTATCTTTAATTATTTAATTGTCAAAATTAATATTCCTCTCATTTTAAATAAATAAAATTATTTAAAATGTCATCACATTCTTAACTGACAGTCCATTTTGTTAAATAATCTAAAAATTGATTATTTATTATTTCACAAAATCCATATTTTGAATTAATTTAATTCAAAATGGTAACTAATCTTCTAAAAATCAAGTAATTGGGCAGATTCTTGATTTTCCAAATCTAATCTTTAGTAGAGATAGCAGTTCTTGGGAAGTCACTACCCAAGAATTTGAATTTGGTGTGCTCAAATGGTGTTAATGAGTCATGAAGGGGGGGCAATGCCACCAAAATTCTAAGCTATTCACTCTCAAGAAGGAAAGGTGTTTATCACCAATTTGGGGTATATCTGTGGGCTATATCAAGTATACAAACGCTTGGCCTATTGGCCTTTTAGGATTGTACTTGTCTTATGTGTGCTTGTTTACACCCAAAACATTGTGCTTTTCAAGTGCTTTCTGGATTCACCACATTTACATTTCTGAAGAAAACATTCAACATTAGACAGATCAAATTTTCTCTCAATACATCAAGAAAAAAAACTATGTCACAATTGTTGAAATGCATTCACCTTTCTGCAATGCATTTGAAAACTACTGAGACACAATCGAACTGATAAACTGCATTCGACATTTCAAACACCACATCTATCCGTGTCGCGATGCATCTCAACCTTATAGAGCCGCATCTACCAAACAAACTCACACTTTTTAGTCCTCAAGCCGCATTTGCTCAAACTGAAACGCATTCATAAAACTATGATGCATTCGAGCCTAAAATGACGCATTCGCCTGTCACAAGTGAAAACTTCATACAAAGTCAAATCTAAGTCTACACCTTGTCAATATTTTGTCAAACATTGTTTCCAACGTGATTCTATCATAAACAAACTTTGAAATTTCTCAAAACTTTTGACCATTAGTTTGCATTCTTGACCATATATAGGTTTCATCCTTCATTTTTTTTAGTTTCATACATTAGGCATTAGTTTGTCCCTAGGTTTTACATCTTGCATACTTTGGATTAGGAAAATCTTAGCACAATTTGCAACGTCGTTGCTTTCGAAACTAGGTTCTCTTGGACTTAATCATCAATCCCTTTTTTAGTCATTGTCCCTTTTGTGAGATTTTCCAACTCAACAGTCTAGTTAGGAAAACTCACTAGTCATTTTGACCTTGTCATCTTGTCCTTTTCAACAAAGTCCTTTAGTAATAGAAATCAAAAACAAAGATTGAGCTTAGAAGTTCTTAGGTACCCTTGTCTTAAATTGCATTACAAGTTTAGACATTGCATATTTTACTCCCAAAAATCCAAAAATATTATTCATCCTAGTCGTCATTTTGAACTTAGACCTTGCATAGTGTCATTCTTGTATTTAGTCATCATTTTCATTTGAGAAATCTCATTTTATGGTGGAAACTAGACTCCAAAAATATCAATGACAAATGGAAAAATTTTGACAAGACCCCACTTCCACTGTCAACAATCCCACGTATGACCCAAATTGGACTTTCGACGATCCATTTGGCAATACAAACAATCAACCTCTCACAACAATACCATCCTCATCAAATAGTCCATTTGAATCATTCTTACGTAAGGATGAATACAGTCAAATACTTGAGGAAAACCTAGAGGTAGCGGCACAAGATCCAGATGCCTCTCAATTCATCAAACAAATGGTCCTATATGACAGAGACAAATACTTAGCCATACTCTTAAGTCAAGGAGCTAAGTTACCACATAGATTCAACATCAACATGTTGAGATCAACATCTCTTGACCCTAATGACAACAACGCGCAAAACATGTCACATAGTGGTTAGCCTCCAAACACTACGAGCAATACTTTCTTTGACACTACAATGACAATGCATGCTACCTCCAACATCCCACACACCTCCAATACAATAAATGCTACATCCATTGGAGGATCAAAATCTTCCACAGTTCCCACAATATCCACAACACTATCACAATTGGCTAGAACCACCTTTGGCTCCATGGAAATGTGGGAAAGTTACTTCAATCCTCTTTTTACCAATATGGTAAATGCGATGGGGGCATCATCAAGTCATACCAATCCCCCTTTGACAGCTACATCAAATACCATGAGTACACCTTCGACATACCCTCTCATTGGTATCTCACAAAATCCTTTGGGTGGGGGTAAATGACATATATTTATTCAAGGACAACAACAAAATGTGAACACGTCAACACTGTCAAATCCCACAAAATCCCAAGGACAAAATTCTGCCATCCCCCTTGTCCAAACCCAACAATTTGGACAAAGTAGTCAAAACACACAACCCATGGCATCATTAACACACCACAATGTTCATGGTCACCATATTCCCCAAATATCTACAAAAATGGCTGGGGGACACATCCCAACATACTCATCCCAAATTCATACTCACCAACATACCCCCAATCCCAACTTTCAATACCAACAACATGCCAATCCACACACATCATACATGTCACAACAATCCATACCTCCACAATACACCAACATCCAAGCACAACAAATGAGGACCTATGGCATACCAATCAGTCCAATGTATGGGACCACAAATAACCTTGTTATAGATGCCTTCCAAGTCAAACTGATGGGTCTAGAGAAAACTATCCAAAACATACAAATATTAGGAAAGAAATCAGAAGTGTCATATGATCTAAATGTATACCCATTCGACATGAGCTTATACATGCCAACATTTCCTCTGGGATATCTGTCACCCAATTTTACAAAATACAGAGGCAAGAAAAACCCCATTGAACATGTTCGCCAATTTGCAACCAATTGTATGGACGTCACCTACAAACAAACATACTTGATAAGAATTTTCTCTAAAATTCATGCGGGTCCTACCCTTGAATGGTTTTCCACTCAAAAGGATATCCAAACATGGGATGAGCTTACACAAAAATTCATAAAAAATTGTGCGTACAACATTGACATGGATACCTATATCACTAGATTATGCAATCTCATGCAAGAGGATGCTGGTGAGACATTCATCCCATTCTTTCAAAAATGGAGAAGTCTAGCTAGTCGGTGTCCATACCCGAAAGGGAAAAGGTTGACATGGTCATTCAAACACTTCTAGGTCCCCTAAAATATGCATTGCAAGTGCATTGTTGCACAACCTTCATGGAACTAGTCGAAAAAGGGGTCCAAATTGAGAAAGCCATTAATGCAAAGTGAGAGCTAAGGTACTGTCCCAAAAATGCAAATGCAAATCATCCCACCGACAAGAATAAATACTGGGTCAAAAATAGACACATTACAAATGATAGTGTTGTTGACGCCAAGACTGCAAACATTGTGGGTCCTATATTGGCCCTAAAAGGGGTTCAACAACAAAAGAAACCAACAATGACATTGACACCCCCTACCAATGTCCTTTCAAACAACCAGAGTAGCCAAAATAATTAGGGACAATACTGTCAGATGAAGCAATTTCCTAGGGGTCGCACATACACTTCTTTGGGTGAACCCATTGAAGAAGTCCTCAAGAAATGCCTCCAGAATGGGGTCATCATACTTCAAGAACCAAAACCATACAACCCAAGACAATTCAAACTACCATGGTGGGACGATAATGCATTTTGTGATTACCATCAGGAAAAAGGACATAAAACCTCTAACGATTGACAACTGAAAAAACTAGTCCAAGATCTTATCGAAGGTTGTATCATTGAAGTAGGTGGATCACAATTTTCCTCCAATTCAAATCATACTATTCATAAGAACCCACTGCAGGACCATGGTTCTAATAATGCTTGCACGTCAGGTCCACAAATAAACAATAATCATGCCAATTTCACTAGAGCCAAGTATGACTATTCTAGTGGACCAATTATAAATAATGTCTAAACTGATGATGAATACATCAATACCATTACAGTCAAGAGAGCACCTCAATGCAATAATACTACTCGAAGTGGCAAGGTCACCATAGCTGGTCCAACTCCCATTAGACAACCCAAAATCACCATACCTAGCCCATCTACTAAACAATCAAAACCCACCCTAACCACAAAGCAGTGGCAACCCAAAAGTTAGTTCAACCTTATCAACCAGTTGGGCAAGACTCCCGCACAAATCTCTATACTTGAACTACTTCGCATATCGCCCATGCACAAAGCTATACTGGATAAAACTTTACAAGAGTCATCAGTCCCCAAGTATATTGATGTCAATTAGTTTGAGACCATGGTGGGATACCTCACTACGCCTCACCACATCACCTTTTCCGATCAAGACTACTCATCACCTAAGACCAACCATAATGATGCAGTTCACATTAAAACCTCCGTCCATAAGCACAAGGTCAGAATAGTTTTCGTAGTTGGCGGAGTAGGATTGAATATGTGCTCCTTGAAATTGGTTAAGGCTCTAGGATTTTCTGATGCATGCGTAGACCCTACAAAGAGTATAGTTATCAAAGCATATGATGATGATGAATGCTCTTCATGAGGTGTTACATCTCTTCCTATCAGAGTGGGACCGGTCATTGTGGATACAACTTGCAACGTCTTGGATCTAGAGCTACCCTACAACATCTTGCTCGGTCACCCATGGATTCATGCCTTAAAATTTGTTCCATCCACATATCACCAATGCTTAAAATTCCCATTTGACAGAATGTAAATCACTATATATGGCGACCCTGACCCCTTTCAATACTGTACCAACCTTAGGGTTATTTTTGAAAATTGGGTGCCTATCAATCGAGAGGCTTCAGGCCCCTCATCCTCCAAATACATTGATCCATCCACACTCACATCATCTTCCACATCCACTTCGTCCACATCTTCCGCCACACTACCATCTTCCACAAACCCTAAGGCTGAACCCACTGTAAAGATCTAGGACCTCGGCTATGGAGAATTCAAACTGCACACAACATATAGCATCACAACAATACCCAAGTCTCTAAAGGTCTATGGTCAGCCATGTTTTAGAATGGAACCCAAAGAAATTTTCAAAGTTCCACCAAAAACAGTTTTCATCAAATGGGGAGACATGAGTAATGAGGACCTTGCTGACATCACATGATGGCTCTATAAGGATACTGTCGCCCTACCCCCATTACTAGTTTAGAAATATGGTAAGGGATATGACATAATGAAGGCTAAGGGCTATGATGGTACAAGTGGCCTAGGTAGAAATAAAACTGGATGAAGAGAGCCCATAGAACCTTTCAAAATACCAAAGTATCTTGGATTAGGGTTTGGATCACCCGACAATGATGATTGACATACCATTGGACTTTTGAGTGAGCAAGTACATGCTTCAAAAAGTGTCGAGACCACTAAAGAAACCCTCACCGAAACTGACTCCCAAGAGTGGGAATTTGGCTCAAAACGATCCTTAAGTGACTATTTCCTCGATGATTTGTTTGTCGAAATAGGGGAACTAACCTTTGAACAAATATTTTGGTAAACATCTAAAATTGATCAAGCACCAAATAGTCAAAGTCCCATTACCACTCCCCATGACATACAAGACCCACCATCTAAATCCCTTCAGTCCAATCCATCTGAAGTACCAGATGACACTGACAACCATGACTCTAAGTCCTTCACCCCTTATTTCGATAACGACTATGAGACCAGTGAAGGGAAATATTGGATAGAGTCTAATGTGGAGCTGGATGATGATAATCTCATCTACAATATCACTAAATCCATTTGTATTCTTTCTACATCATCCCCTCAATTCACCAACACTAACGATGGTATTTCCTTATTTTATCCGATGCTAGTCAATTGGGGCCAACAAGGCCCGCCAGTCCTGGACACATTTCAGAATGATGAGGCAATTGTAGAGTCTATGGGATTACGTAAGGGCATACCCAGTGGTGATCACAAGTCAGGATTCACCATTGAATTAGATTGCACGACATACTTCGGTGAGACTACTCTGTCCTCTAGTCGCAAAATTATTAGAAATTTTTTTTAAAAAAATGAAATGTGTAGTACCCCTCCTCTTGCTAGTTGGATTTATTACTTTGCTATACGTTCATTTGCTACTTGTGACTATGATGGTACTATTATTGTGTGATTTGGTTAGTTAGACATTTGATGATGTTGTTATTCCATTAGTAGACATGATTATTTTATAGGACATTATGGTTGGTTATATTAGTTGATTTTCATAATTATGATATGATGCAGTGATTTAATTAGATATGTTTTGAGATGATTGTTAGTTAGAAATGTTGATTTATTGGTTATATTATAATTGTTAGAATAGGTGTGACGAAGGACAATATAGCATCACTCGTGCGCGAGTGCCCTGCTATGTTGCGATTCCTTCTCACAATGCAGTACATGATTTAATGCTTTGATTTTATATATATGTATGCACATGTACACAACTTCATTTGTATGCAGGATTGTAGGTACAAGTCTCGATTCCACCTGCTTCGGCAGGACAGGGCGAGCACCTATAGCCCAATGGTTAAATGTTGATACTGAGGTGACGATGAAGTCCTCCCGTCCCATGATGTCAGGTCATCTCATTGATTGTTATTGTACATTTTTGTAATTGTCGTCATTGTGGTTTGTGTCGTATATGTCGTATTTTATTAATGTGAGTATTTAATAGGTTGTGATTTAGTTAATTGAATGTGGATAATAATTGTTTATTTTAATGTTGGTACGTTATCTGTTGTAGTGTAATCGATTTTGATGATGGAAGTAATTAGTTGTTTTAATGTTAGATTTAAATTATATTCGAATATTTAAATGATTTAATTATTTTGAAAACCACATATTACAATTAAATGGTAATTATATATTAAATGTGTTTTAATTATTTTAATTAATTATCTGGTGGAGGATAATTATTAAAATAATTTATTTAAATTAAATAAGTAATGTGTTGTGCAAGAAAAGTTGCAAAAATAGAAATTAAAAAAATAAAACAAATAAAAGAATGAAAGGATTGTTTGAACCAATGAGAATACAGATTTAATTAAAAAGCTGGCTTTTAAAGAATTGTTTTATTTTATTTTATTTTTGATTTTTAGAGTTTTTAGAAGAAATTGTCAATATCTTTTATTTAATTATGTATTTTGGAAGTTTTTTGGACACGCAGAGGTTTTGTGGAGACAGAAGTTGCATGAGCTAGGGGTGATGTATTTTGAATCTGAAAGAGAATATTTTTCAATCCTTTTGCTATACTTTGAGAAGAGTGTTAGAAAGGAACTAGAAATCGATTGTTGGTATTGCTTTGGAGAAGTCTTCTGAACTAGGCATGAGATTCGAACTCGAGCACGAAATTTAGGAGAGGAGAGTTGGAAGCAGGAACGAGAAGCTGTTCGGAGAGGCCAACGGGGTTAAGCAAGCTTCAGCAACAGTCAACAACACAGGAATCCAGGTTCCTCTTACTCCCTTCAGTTTCTGTTTCAAAAAAGAAATTAGATAAATAAATGATTAGATATGGTTAATTAATGAAAGAAAGAAAAAAAAAACCTATAGAGTAGAAATGATTGATTAGTGAAATTACTGAAAGAACCAAAGTAGGTATTTATGAAAGTTTCTTTACGATTATTCTTTCAATTTGATTTAGGAGAAAATATTGTTTGACCCTGTGAAAATAAACTATGTATTTACAAATTGAAACTTTGTTAAAATTAGTCCACCTCTCTAGACTTTTAATTATGAGTGTTGAAAATTATTTATTTATATATATATGTGTGAATGTTTTTAATTCTGTCCTTCTCTTGGTTCTGTACCTGTGATTGAAATATTATTTTATTTGGGTTTCTATAAATTATCTGTCCATCCATATATATATCTATATATATATATACAACTTTTGTTTGCATATATATGTATAATATGGATATATACATACTTATATTTTGGCATTAAAATCTATTTAAATTTTTTTCTTTAAAATTGATTTCTGGGCCAATCACTGTCGACGTCCGTACCAGGTACAGACGTTTTTTCCTTATATAAATAATGTTTCATTTTTTTTTATTCGTTATGGAAAATAAAATATAAACAAGTTTAAAAAAAATATTAATAATAAATAAATAAAAGAAAAAAATTTATAAAAAAAAAAAAATGTTAATTATGGGGGAGGAGAGGGTCGGCGCAGGGCCGTACCCCCTCCCCTGCCCTGTGCCAGTCCTACGGACTGTCGCGCACAGTCCGTAAGGACTGGCGCCGGGGGATGCCACTTGCATTATTAATTTGTATTTTTATTTATTTATTTTTGATTATCATTTAAAATTCGGCTTTGTTTTAATCATGTATATTGTTATTAATATGTTTTTAAACATTTGTTTTGATATAAATTTATTAATAAATTCTTATATGTTGGTTAAAAATTAATATATATATATATATATATAATTTTGTATACCCATAATTTGAGCATAAATATATTCATTTTGTTTATTTGTAAAATTTGAGATTAATATGGAAGAGGAATGTCAATTGATATATATTTTATGTTTATTTATATAGATATATAAATATAAATATAAATATTTATTATATATATAGATAGAATAAATTGCATTTATAATTCGAGATATTTTGCAAGTTTAGAATTTATGTTATTTAAAATGAAATTGTAATTAGTTTATTTAATATTATTTTAATTGGTTTAAAAATATATATACATATAATTGTTGTATATATTTGAAATGTTAAATAATGTTTTATATGGGCATTTGAATATTTAAACAGGGCATTATTTTATTAATGGTTTGGTTGAACAAATATTTTTAACAAGAATTAGCTCTTGGTTGTGATTGTGAATTCTTTTGAGATAATCGTATTTTTGTTATGTAATTGGGTAGGGAAATTGGGTTACTCGTAATTAAATAATTAAAATATCCTTGTAATTATTGGAGTGTTGATTTATTATAATCATAGTTGCATCATAGTGTAAGTGTTCCAATAGCGTAAGTAAGGTCATTCTTAGATATAATGTTTGGGTGACATTTTATTAAATATTTGTGTAATTTAGGTAGGTAAGTTGTAAGCTATTTAGTTCTAGTGGTTAGGTTGTTCATTATGGAATTGTTTGAATAAGAAACTTAAATCACCAGTTAGTATTTTGTAAACAAGCAATTGAGAGAAAATTGGAAAATTATATATAATTTGATGAAAGGTTATTTAGGCTTTTTTTTTAAGAAATACATTTATAAGTTTGTTTTTTTTTTAGTATGAACCTATATGTGCAATGGTACTTTTGGATATCAATAAAACATGTAGAAGTGTGGAGTGGATCTTGTGGTCAAGTTGAAGAGTTATGTGAAACGTGAAAGTAGTGCCTCTATTGAATTGTTGGATTGATTTCTTTACTGAGTTGACTAATTTTTGTATTAAGTTTGTGCATTGGTTGATTGTTCTGTTATGTTAATCATTGATCTTGTTTAAGTTTGTTTTGATCCAAATTGTAGGATTGTTGTGTAATGTATTCTTGGGTAACCTAGGAGGAGAAATAGAGGTCTCCCTTGGATACCACTCGAGAGTGTATCAAAGTTAATTGTGAAGTTTTCTTTGGGATATTTCCACTCACTACCTTATGTTTGTTGACTCATTCTTGATATCTTGTTACTATTGTTAGTTCTCTGTTGAGGAAACCCTAGTGTAAGCCTTTTTAGAGTCTTCCAGAGGCTTGTTTTATTGTTGGTGAATGTTCATCATTTTTATGTGCTCTTGACATGGCAAGATATTAGTATCATTAATTTGAAAGGGTTGTACAAAACTTGGTGAGACTTTGATTATGTGTTTGTAGCGAGATGGGTAATGCCTCGCATGGTTTGGCCTTGAGATTATTTGCTTTGTTTGTAGCGGTACAACCCTTGCCTAGTTTTGTTTTATGTTAGGGGTCATAGGGAGAGTGGCTCTTCGTGGGCGCTGGTGCCTCAGGATGAGGAAGGGCTCAGGATAACCCATGAAAGAGTAGTTAAACAAGTGATAACCTAAACAATAGAGTTAGGGGGTTGGGTAGTTTAAAAAACACAAGATAATAAAATATTGGGTTTCTCGGCTATGCACTTGGGCTACCATAGACTAGTGATAGACTGAGAAGGCCGTGGTCGGAAAAGTCGTAGTCTCATCTTCATGAGAGATTATCGGCTCCGCATTAGCTACCCTATGGTGTCGGCGCCTCAGTTAGGAGGAAGGGCCAGGAGATCCATAGATGGGTGTCGGCGCCTTAGTTGGAGGAAGGGCCAGGAGAATCCCATGAGAGCTATGTGATGACACTCTCCACTTGACACCCTTGTGCTTGGTTGTATTTGCTTTTGGATATTGTATCTTTATGTGGTTTCGAGGGCTAGGGGATCCATAGATGGGTGCCAGCGCCTTAGTTGGAGGAAGTGCCAGGGGATCCCGTGAGAGCTATGCGATGACCCTCTCCACTTGACAACCGTTTGCCTTGTTCTGGTTGCCTCTGGAATTGTGTACTAAATTGTTGTTTCAGATTTATATGGAATTGTATTCTTGTTATTGTTTTAGATTTATTTGGAAGTGTATTTTGGATATCGTAATCTTTATGTAGTTTCTAATTCTTGTGAATTTTGGTTTATGATTGCTATGTAGTTACTTGTATGATTGCTGATACGTTGGGTAATTGTGATGAGTTTCATGGTGTTAACTTGTTATGTGATTATGTGATCGTTGATGGTTTCTCATTGTATGCCTTGAGTTGTATTTGTTTTTGTACTATGTTGTTGTTGAGTCGGTTTGACATTCATGGTCGGGTTCACTTCCTCGCCACCTCTGAGCACTGGGGGTGAGTTACTTGTAATTCACATGGTTGGGTGGAACGTGCTCCGCACCCGTTGGGTTCCCCATCAGCATCTTGTCTTCTCAGCTTTCCGCAGTTGGAGTGTACCAGTATTCACCTTGTACTTTATATTTCGTTATACTTGTATCATCCCACATGTTTGGGAGTTTATTGTAATTCTTGTATCAATCCCCATGTTGGGAAATTCAATGTAATTCATATGTCAAGGAAAATTGTAATGTAATATTATAACATTGATGTAATAGTTAGGATCAGTTGTAACTCTATTAAGAGATTTATCATGGATGTATTAGGTGATGTTTATTGTTATCGCATCACGGATTATTGGATGTACCATTGACTATGGTTATTATAAAATTAATGGTTATGTTGTAATCTCTATCTTCACTTAGGTTTAGTTGTTGCGATGTTACCTCGCGTGCCCCAGAGAACCAAGTGTGTTAATGTTATGTGATATGCTATGTGGTTATGGTTTAATGTTATTGCATGTTTAATCTTTTATTGTTTAAAAAAAAAAAATTATTTGCTGTGTGTGTGCGTTCTCTGGGGTTTGCACGGCGGGCATTACAAAATGTCTTTAGGTGAAATTCAAAAGGAACCTTCTGATGACAAAAAGTAAAAACAAAGGACATAACTACAGGTGAAAACCTCTCTAAGGCACCCAAAGATGGAGGACTAGACTTTCTTCCCGTACAACAAGAGAAATCAGCTATGCTTATAAAAGACACCATAGAAGACAACATATCAACTACAGAAGATCCCAAAATGGTCCTCTTTGTTGCATCATTGACTAAAGAAGAGAGACCAGAATTTCATAAATTATCTGTAGATCATAAAATCAACTTTGCATGATCCTATGCTGACATGCTAGGATTAGACCTAGAACTAGTTCTGCACCATTTTCCATTATTTCCTATTGCCAAGCCATTCAAACATAAGTTATGCAAAATGCATCCTCAAGTCACTCTATTGGTCAAGGCTGAGTTGAAGAAACTTCTAGATGTTGGATTCATATGGTCTATTGACTATGCTGAATGGATATCTAACTTGGTGCTAGTAACAAAGCCAAATGGGTTGATCCATGTTTGTACAGATTTTAGAGACCTAAATAAGGCATGCCCAAAAGATGACTTTCGTTTACCGAATATTGACATCATAGTTGACCTCACAGTAGGATATGAGATGCTTTCCCTCATGGATGGTTTCTCTAGCTATAATCAGATTTGCATTGCCCCCGAAGACCAACACAAAATGACATTTACTTGCCCATGGGGTACATACTGTTGGAATGTCATGCCATTCGGTCTCAAAAATGTAGGCACCACATATCAAAGGGCTATGGCCACAATCTTCCATGACATGATGCATAAAATAATGGAAGATTATGTAGATGACCTATTGGCTAAATCAGTAACTAGGAAAGATCATCTAAAGGTGTTAGACATAATTTTCAAGAGACTAGAAGAATACAAAGTCCGACTGAACCCTAAGAAATGTGTCTTCGGTGTCACAATGGGTAAACTCTTGGGATACATAGTTTCTCGAAGAGGCATTGAGGTCAATCCAAAAAAATTCAAAGCCATCATAGACATGCCTCCACCCAGAGGAATCAGTGAACTCAGAACTCTACAAGGTAGGGTACAATCTATTCGGCGCTTCATAGCCCAATTGGCTGACAAGTGTCACCCATTCCAATATCTATTGCGCAAGGGTATCCCCTTTGTGTGGATAGATAAATGTCAAGAAGCCTTTTAGAAAATAAAAGATTACCTACTGTCGACACTAGTCCTCATGCCTCCCATTCATGGAAATCCATTGATCCTATACATCTCGACAACTAATTCAGCACTGGGGGCATTACTAGCACAAAATGACCAAGAAGAAAAAGAAAGAGCTATATATTACATCAACCAGACATTGGTCGGGTATGAACTAAACTACACACCAATTGAAAAAACTTCTCTAGCCATGGTATTTGCACAAAGAAGATAAGACATTATATGTTAAGCCATTAGATGCAACTAGTAGCAAAAATTGACTACCTCAAATATTTGTTAATTCGGGTAGCCCTAACAGAACATTTGGAAAAATGGGTCATGATTCTGAGCGAATATGACATTCAATATGTAGAAAGAAAGGAAATAAAAGGAAAATTCATAGCGGACCAGTTGGTGGATGCACCCTTGCAAAGTGATCACCCGTTAGTGGAAGATTTTCTAGATGAGTCAATATTCCATACGAAACCTAAGGCACCTTCGTGACTCTACTTTGATGGATCACTGCTTGATCTCGCTCTACCTAAGCCACCTCTAGCTCTAACTATAGTGCTCTGACCTGGGCCATGCTCTCATCCAACCTCCTCTGTAGATCGGCCACCCTCTGATCTGTCGTGGCATCCTGGGGAAATCTTGAGGAGGATGGGATCTCCTCCTCTCCCTCCACCATCTGCCATCTGAGGAGTCTCTCGGCCCCATCCATGGCATCATCCTCATCATCGTCATCCTTTTCCACATCCTCTCCACTGACTCCCTCATCTCGAGGTGTATCCTCCTCCTATCTGGCCTCTACCATCTCCACATCCTCCTCTCTCTCCCTCCTCCTCTCTCCCACCCTCTCCCTCCTGTCTCAGCTGCCCTCCTCCTCTCTCTCCCCCTTCTCGACAACCTTGGGGATAGCATCTAATGCTACCCTCACCACATGTGGGTGCACCCTCTGCCCCTGTCTCTAACCATCTCACCTCCATCTCCGTTTCCTCCATCATCTCCATCATCCCCATCATCTCCACCCTGACCTCCATCTCAACCTCCGTCCCTGCCCCCATTCCAGCCTCCATCTCTCCCCCTGCCTCCATCCCTACCTCCATCCCTCCCCCAACCTCTGCCTCTGTCACCACCTCTACCTCCTCACCTATCCCTCAACACACATGGTATAACTAACCTCTTGTCCACAGGCACTGGCCCATCCAAATCTATTAGTGGCATTAGTCTGTGTGCTTGCTACCATAGATCATAATCTGCAATGGTCCCAAGATCTATAATCCCACCTCTCCATCCCCATGGTTGGGCTCCTAGCCCATTGATCTGCTACTCTACAAAGGCTACTAGAATGGTTGGTCCCCAAGCATACTCTCTGAATGATTGAGCATACTCGGTTGTCCCTGCAGGTACACCCTACTGCTCTCTAAATTGTTTGACACGCTGCGAAAGATACATCTTTATGATCAACTGGCTCTGCAATATCCTGCCAACCAAATACTAATATTGTCAACATAGGATCAGATGGTCCACCTCATCATCCCACTACTGACAGTCTCTGTACGACCTCTAGATAAAGGACACCATTGTATCAATCTTGTGATGCCACCAACCTGTCTCTCCCATCCACATCTGCTATAAGGCACCAGCATAATAATAGGCATAGGGCATCCCCTCAGCTAATTGTGGTCTCTGAATGGGTTGTCAAAATATAGCTATGTGCTCCTAGGCCCAAATCATCATCAGTGTCATCCCGCAAGAGATACTCTCTGCCCTCTGGTAAACAACCTCATGCAGCTAGTGGTAGAATGTGCCCAACAAGCATGGGCCCTAGGCATAAACTATCCTATCCCACCTCATCCCAATGAGGATGTCTCCCTAGCCAATAGGGAACCCATGTCCTCGACGGTTAGGAATCAAAATACTGCCAATAAGAGTCGCTAGGAATGCATCAAAATGAGCATAGTGCCCCACCATGAACTCCCATCAGATCTTGTATCATTGGATGTTGATTCTTGCACCCTCATCTCGATAGTACACCCTGAAAGTCTACTCGCCATGGTGAGGGTCGTAGACTATTCGCTCTCCACAGATCAACACACGTAGAATGTGATAGACATCCTCAAGCGTAATAGTCACCTCTCCCATCGGCAGGTGGAAGGAATAGGTCTTTGAATGCCAACACTCACATAGCGCAGTTAGTAGTCCCCTATTTGCCTGAATAGTAGGCATATAGGCAACATAGTACAAACCCAGTGACATCAAATGTCGTTGCTCCCATGGAGTCAGTTTGTCAGCAAATAGGAAGGTCGTCGGTCTACTCTCTCGTGTGTAAATAGGGGCTAGCTATCTCTGCATAATGTCAAACAATGTGTCAGTACCTTCTAGACAAATGGTAGTATCATCAAAAAGAATTTCAAATTTCAAAAGCATCAAAATCATCCATGGTCAAAAATAAAATCAAATGTGTCATGTTGACTACAATTGCATCATGAAACAACATTTACGTCATTTCGTACATCAAATGTGTCTCGACATGTCGATTGCATTGTTCTAACAATCAAATGTGTTGCATCAGGTCACTTGCGGTGTGATATCTGACACATGCGGTGATGCATTTGAATGTGTTGCTCAAACATACGATTGCATCGCAAAACAACAAATGTGGCATTCTAACTGTCGAATGTGACTCAAAAAAGGTGAATGCGTCACAGTTTTGGAAAATGTGTTGCAAACCACCATCCTACCTTAAAAATCTATTACACTTGTGTTGCAATGCATCAAATGCATCGAATGTGAAGGTGAATGCAGCTTATGCACATGCATATGCGTCATGGCGCATTCATTGTTCTTCCTAGAAACCTAATTTTGACATGCAAAACAAAAAAGTTACCAGTTGGGTTAGGGGTACATACTACTAGCTCTAAGCCCTCTGGCCACCTAAAAGTCTGCACGATCTCGCCATGATGCTCTATCACTGGAATCACCATCCTCACTACACTCCTTTTCGCTCTGAGCTCTCAAAATTTGCAATGTAAATAGTAAGAATGAATTGACGTTTACCCCTTTTATCAACTTATTTATAAAGTCAAAATGGCATTTCTCAACTAGGTTATTACTGGAGGCTCATTTGACCAACTTTGACCACCCCATTGGCTATCTTAAACATGTCAGAATCTGAAACCATCTGCGCCATCATTTTTTTGGTCATCAAATTGACTTATCGGGACCCTTTCCAAATTTTTCTACAGTCGACCCAAAATTTGAAAAAATTCCTGAGGGGGAATTGATACTCTACACCTTCATTGGGGCATGGCTTTGACTTATTTTCTTTGTCACAATGCAACATGCTACATTATGAAAAAGAGGGGCAAAATATAGACACTTAAAAATGACCTAGGCCTGCAACCTCTATTTTTACCACTTTCGTCCTAGCATAATTGTGACATTTAATTATGTCTTTGGTCCACATTCGACTATTGATTAAATAATTCATAATTATTTAATTAATTCATGCCCTTTTATTCTTCCTGATTATGAAATAAATAGGTTTTATTTATTTATTTAATGTCACTAATTGTAATAATTAAATGAATTGATTAATTTATTTAATTATTGATCATATCTACTAAATTAAATAATTATCTTTAATTATTTAATTGTCAAAATTAATATTCCTCTCATTTTAAATAAATAAAATTATTTAAAATGTTATCACATTCTTAACTAACAGTATATTTTGATAAATAATCTAAAAATCGATTATTTATCATTTCACAAAATCCATATTCTGAATTAATTTAATTCAAAATGGTAACTAGTCTTCTAAAAATCAAGTAATCGAGCAGATTCTTGATTTTCCAAATCTGATCTTCAGTTCAACTCTTATCTTCTTGATTTTTCAAATCTCACAAATCAAGTAGTTTTTATCTTCTTGATTTTTGAAAATCTTTATTTTCTAATTAATTATCTCATTTATTCTCCACTGCCGATTTGATCTTCTTAGATGATATCTCGACCACTCATTTAAGGATTTTTCCCTAACCTTGATTAGGGATTATCAAATTTAATCTCATCCTCTGATTTTAGGTCTCTGTCAAAAGTCGATCTCATTCGTCCATTCAAGATGGCATTTTCTATAAAATGTTATTTTTCTCTCATTTTTAGATTACACACTGACACACTTAGATATTTCAAAAAAATTGCAGCATTTATTGGCATATTTCATTAAGTTTTGGCATATTTAGGCATAGGCATTATTAGTCATTTAGGTATAGACATAGAATTTGATCAAATCCTTCAAAGCTTGGTGTAGGACTTATACTTTTATTTCTAGATTGCTCGCACATCGAATCTAAGGGAAACACATCAACCAGAAAGTTAGAAGGTGTTACAAAGGTGAATCATGGAGGTTTCAGTGAGTAGCTGGTATAATTGTTTTGTTTATGTTTACTTCCATTGTGTTTTGTAATTTCTTTGGGTTTCTTAATTTGTATTGATTTACTAACCTTAATATAACCTAAAAATTAACCCTTAGTTACACTCCCAGTATTCACACAAATAAAACAAAGAAATAAATCTGCCCTAATGAAATTTAAAGCTTACCATTCCTAAGCTAAATCACATTCAATACCACAAAAAATTCAAGGGATTCAAGAAGCACACAAAAAAATACCTCAATGCTACCCCAAAATTGAATATAAGGCACAACTAGGTTCCAACTTAGAACAATCGGAAGGAAATGGCATGCTGAAATCAATAATTAGATGCCCACAAATTTTTTCTCAACAAAATCTCCACATTTCTCCCCAACTCTACTGCCCAAATCATGGGATTTTCCTTCTACTTCAAAAATATAGAATTTCCTCTCCCAACACCAATGTAGGGCATGGTAAAAAGTTGAAAATACAAAAAGGTTGACTTCATACATATAGACAAATCTCATTATGATAACATTTAACATTTAGAATACCAAATCAAAATCAAAATTCTATCTTACTCAGGCTGGGGTTAGAGAGGTGTTACATCCTCCCTCCTTAAGATTTGACTTACTCTTGGAAATCATGTAAACTCAATATGCAACCATCTCACACATAAGTACTCAAAATCTAATAATCAACATTAAAATATTGTAATTCATCCCAAAGATGAGAAATATAATATACATCATTCATCACTGAATGAAATAGAAAGGACATCCTTTTAAAATTCACCTTTTTAAGAATCATTATCAATATATTGACATATGCCTTACTTATAAGGTCTAAACATGAAACAAAAGAACATAGTTAATCTTGCTAACATCACATGAGTCACAATTCTCAAAAGAAGCATTTATTTTAACATCCACATTCATTCAAGGATAGGTTAAGATACCCATTGATTTCCACTAATAATAGGGTAAAGAAGGTGCATAAGCACTCAATTCTTTCCAAAACACCATTGTTTGCAACAATATTTGTTTCCCACACACTTCCAATCTTACACATTAGAACATATTTGGCATCATTTTCAATAGAATGTAACAATTCACACTATCTAAAGCATAATAAGGAAACTTTTGAATATTTCATATGTAACCATATCTAAGATGAAACATGCATTTATACATACATGCTTACATCACTAGGAATCACATCACAAGGCTACACAAGGGTCCATCTAGACAATAGTAAGAAACATACTAATCCATGATACATAATCCATGAGCCAAGAGCTAATATCCATCTCACATAATCCATACCTCACACTTACTGGCTTGATGGTGTTAGGCCACACAAACATGGTGAGACCATCCAACAAGACCACAATGACCTATCTCTTGTTGAATAAGGTGGTTAGCCTCCAAGAGATAGTCATCACACATAGGTGGGTAGTGGGTCCTAGCTATGTAATAGACTCACATACCCCCATCCTCAAGGTTCCCTACATCTACTTCCTTGTATACACTCACCAAGTTTGGCTCTCTTGTTCCCGATGAGGAATCACATTACAACAAAAGACCAACATTTGAAAACAACAAATACAAAAAAAGTTTAGCCACCAAAGATCATCAATAAGAAGAGAATAAATATCAATTCTAACAATAAGATTAGAAAATCCAAAAATTCAACACTAAATCAATGTAACTACAAGAGCTACGTATAAAGAAATTTCACAATCTATTGCTAAACCATTCCAAACAAGATAAATCATTTTTTTTGCCAATCCTCAAAATAAAAATAAAAGTCTCTAATAACCACAAGAAGATTCACAATCTTTGAAATAGCACAATACATAACTATGTGACTAAACTAGCCACCATTCGAGCAAGGAGGGAACAACATCTAACTATCACAATAGGCCCTCATGTCGTGTGGAGTGAGAACAACCACATGGCATGAGGTGTACTCCTTGGCTACACCCCACATCATGTCATCACACAACATGGACTCACAAAGGGGCCCATGCACTCCTTGGTTTCCTGCATGGGATGTGCACCTCAGTCACATCCCACATCGCATCTTAGTGTAGCATGGTCATACGCCAGCCGGAGAAGGCATGTATTGATTGTATGTCACATGGCAGTGTGTTTGTGGCTTCATGGAAGTAGGCACGTGCAGAACACACTCCACATAGAAATACCTCATGGAGAAGGAACACATAGGTAGTCATCGTACTAGAGGTATACATGGATAGGACATACCCATATGCCAACTAAACCAAACACTCTTGCAAGAAAACATGAGTGTCCCTCTACATGTGTACAAGGCTGCATTAGACTCATCACGCAAGTATGCTATCATAACACAATCTCATAGTGCACCTTCACATGTCTATGCACATGGCATCATCTCCTTGAGCCCAACTTTCTACCATTAGAAACATGGTATCATCACCAGCACTATGTCAGAACATCAATGGTGTATGGCATCGTATCTATGCAATCGTGGTAGAACACATGCAAATACAAAATATATAATGCATAAATGAGTATATCAATATAGGGCTACTTGAGCTTCACCTCTCATATGGATGAGTTTGAATCGCTAATGCCAGCTCAACGCTCCTACAGGAGGCTAGGCAATGTTGACTCAATGCCCCTATGGACGGCCAAACATATACTAACAAACCAATGTTGTACTCAAAACTATGGGGATTAGGCTAGAAAATATGGATCAAGTACCCTGATCCATCATAAGGGGAAGTAGTGAGTACTTTCCTCAGGATCAATTGAGCTAATACCACTCTATGCCACAATATACGTACGTTACACACCCTGCCTAAGGAACTTTGTGGCTCTACTACTCCTTCACAGACTGAGGGACTAGAAAACCAAAATAAGAGATTCTAAAAAACTAACTTTGGGAAACTCTTAAATTTCAACCACACGTGGGTTGGACCTCAATTAGGTAACAAACATACAAACACACACAATGGTATGGTAAATCCCACACCTAAAATACAAGCTGTTGGATTTTGTGGTTGTGTTTTTGATATGTGGTCATTGAAGTCAACACTATTAACATTATTGTATTGAAGGTTGTATATGTTGAGGATATCGAGAAAATTATTAAAGGAAGAGTTGTAGGCTATCAGTGGAATAGTCAAGATCATGAAGGTGTCTTGTTTTGTACGTTGAAGATAAGTTGTGGACTAAATGGTTTATTGTTGAGAGAATCTAGTTCATCTACCGGAAGTTTCAGAGGTCCGCGTGAAGATTTGACTGTGCTATGAAAAGTTGCATTCAGACAGTATTTTTGTGGGTTATGTCAGTGTTCCTGATTGAAGTTTATGTGATTCTAGTAATTTTGTTGATGCGGATGATTCTTTATTAGTTCTAATTGTTTTTTGATGCTTCTAGATCATTCTCTATTCTTTTTGTATGTTCGTGTTCATCGGAGTGCTCATGGTCAAATATTTTTCTTGATATGTTTGGGTTTTCATGTTCTTGGCCCACATGATGGTTGTAACATATTGCGGATACTTGAATATTTAAATTTGAATTTTTGGTGCACTCGAAGATATTTTTTTAGGTCACATTATAATATTAGCTAACGATGTTTGATCCACATTGAAAATTTATTTGTAAATTTGGGTCGACATTGTAAATATGTTTTACATTTCTAGCCAACCAGGCTGTTGATGGATTTCATGTTGTGGATATATAAGAGTGGTTGTGTGAGTGAAGGAGATGTACATGTGAAGATGTCTAAGTTACAGAGTTTGAAAGGAAAGTATGAAAATTTGAAAATGGGTGAAGATGAAAACATTTCTTCTTTCATGCAAAGAGTAAATGAACTATTGATGGGTATTAGATGTGTTGGTGGTACCCTAGATGAGGAAGAAATTATAGCTAAAGTACTCAGATCATTGCCTCCCTCTTACAAAGAAAAGGCTCATGCTATTGAAGAAACCAGATCATTGACAAATGTGACAAGAGATACACTGATTGGTAAACTTGTTGCCTTTGAGTTGAATGAATTTGGTGAATATATTCCTAAGACTGAAACTGCATTTAAGGCTACTATATCTAGAAGAAACAAGCAAAGATATGATCCAGGAGAGTGTTCCATAAAGTCATTCAAGTATGTGGAAGAAATCAAACAACTTGAAAATGAAGAAAGAGAGGTAGAAGAGTTGGAAGCACTGATTATGACAAAAGAAGGTAGAGGACAAGGTAAGTATAAAGGAGTGTTGCCTATTAAATTTTTTCTTGCAGTAAAATAGGTCATTTTTCATCAAGGTGTCTTGAAAGAGTTCCTATATTTAAGCCTAACAAATATAGATTCCAAAAGAAATGTTACTATGTTGAAGGAGTGACTGATGATGAATCTGATAAAGATAATGGAAATGAAGATGAATGAGTGTTCCTTGCTATCAAGGAAAATGGTCTGGTGGCTACTGAATTTTCTAAAGTTGAGAAAGCTCTTGCAACCCAAATTGAAGAAAAATATGAGTGGGTTATTGACAGTGGATGCTCACATCATATGATTGGTGGCAAAAGAAAAATTTTAAGTCTAGAGAAGTATGACGGTGGGGTTGTAATATTTGGAGATAACAATGTTGGTGTGATTTGTGACAGAGAATCTATTTGTCTTGGTGGTAAGCATAACACTAATGAAATTATTTATGTTGAAGGATTGAAGCAAAACTTGCTGAGTATTGGATAGATGGTGGACAAGAGTTATGATCTTTAGTTCAAAGATGGAAGATGTAGGATACTTGGAAGATCTGGAAAAGTAATTGCTTTAGGTAAAAAGATAGAAGGTAATATTTTTCACCTGAATGCTACTAGTGAAAGTTGGTTATGACATAGGAGGTTGTGTCATGTGAATTTTGATAACATTTTCAAAGTAAGTTCCACTCAAGTAGTAAGAGATCTACCTAAGCTAGAAATCCTACTAACACAATTTGCAAGGAGTGTCAGATGGGAAAATAGACTAGAGTTTCTTTTTAGAGAAAACATCATACAAATGGATTACTGGAGCTAATACATACTGATCTATGTGGTCCCTCCAGATTCAGAAGTCCTCATGGAGAAAGGTACTTTATGCTACTTATTGATGATTATTCTAGGATGATATGGGTTGCTTTCTTAAGACAAAAATGTGAAGCATTAGAAAAGTTCAAAAGTTTCAAGGCCATGGTAGAAAATGAGAAAGGTCTGAAAATCAAATGCTTAAGGTTAGACAGAGGTGGTGAATTCGTCTCCAGGAAGTTTAATTATTTTTGTGAAGAGCATAGAATCAGAAGATAGTTATCTACTCCCCAAACCCCTCAATAGAATGGAGTTGTAGAGAGGAAGAACAAAATAATTCTGGATGTTGCTAGAACAATGATGATAGAAGGAAATGTGTCTCACATCTATTGGAGTCAAACTATAAGCACTGTTGTGTAAACTTTAAACTGGGTAAATGCCAATAGTAATTCTAGTAAGACTCCTTTTGAACTATGATTTGGTTATAAGCCTACTGTTAGATATTCCAAGATCTTTGGAAGTAAGTGTTATATCAAGAGAGATGAGGATATAGGCAAGTTTTATGCAAGAAGTGATGAAGGAATATTTCTAGGTTACTCTACTAAAAGCAAGCCCTACTAGTGCTATAAGAAAAGATTAAGAAAAATGGTTGAGAGTGCAAATGTCAGAGTTGATGAGGGTTTTTCTAGATCATCTAGATACCATGGATATGATTCAAATGACTAGGAAGATAGCACAAACAAAGGGAAGAATATTCAGAAAAAAAATCAACTTCAAATTGTGCCATATGTTTTGGTAAAACAACTTCAATTTGTTCCCATAAATCAAGGTAGTTAGGAAGCAAAGACAAGTGCAAGTGCAAAAGAAGGAACAAAAGAAATAGAAGTTCATGAGAATCCTAAAAATCTAAGGTATGTAAAGCTAAATTATTTTGAAAAATCAAATTATAGGAGACAAGAATAAAGGTGTGCAAACTAGAAGAAAGATTGCAGAAGAATATTTCCTGATATCGAAGATTGAGCCTAAAACTATCAATGAAGCTTGCAATGATGAACACTGGACGGAAGCTATGAAAGAAGAATTGATGAAATTGAAAAGAATGATACATGGATACTTGTTCCAAGACCTAAAGACAAAAATGTGATTGGTACTAAATGGGTATTTCAAAATAAGTTGAATGAACAAGGTGAAGTGGTCCATAATAAAGCAAGACTAGTATGTAAAGGGTATTCACAAATGGAAGGTATTGATTTTGAAGAAACATTTGCCCCTATTGCCATAATTGAAGTTGTTAGATTATTTATTGCTTATGTTGCATTTAAGAACTATAAAGTCTATCAAATGGATGTAAAGTTAGCTTTTCTGAATGGTGAGCTAGAAGAAGTATACATTGAATAGCCAGATGGATTTCAACTGATTGATAAGGAAGAAATGGTTTGTCGCTTGAAGAAAGCTCTATATGGACTCAAGAAATCCCCTAGGGCCTAGTATGCTAGACTATACAAATACTTATTATACTATTGACAACAACTTGTATTTCAAATTGGATCATGAAAAAGAGTTGATTATTGAGGTCTTTCTTGATGACATTTCTTTTGGAGGAAATGACAATCTATGTATGAAGTTTGCTAATGAAATGAAGAGTGAATTTGAAATGAGCATGATTGGAGAGATGAAGTTATTTCTAGGATTACAAGTTACTCAATTAAACAAGGGAATTTTCATATCTCAGTCCAAATATGTGAGAGAGTTGCTGAAGAAGTTTGGCATGGAAGACTCAAAGCCTGTTGCTACTCCCATGGTGACTGGATGCAAGTTAACTCAAAATGATGTTTCTCCTAGGGAAAATCAAAAAAGATATAGGTCAATGATTGGTGGATTTCTCTACTTAACTCAGACCAGACTAGGCATTATAAATGTTATATGTATAGTTGCTAGATTTCAAGCTGATCCGAAAGAATCTCATGTGACTGTAGTAAAGAGAATCTTTAGATATCTAAAAGGAACAACTAATTTTGGGCTTTGGTATCCTAAGGATGGTGATATTACTTTGAATGCATATACTGATGTGGATTGGGTAGGAGATGTTTATAACAAGAAGAGTACTAGTGGTGGTGCCTTCTTCCTGGGGAAGAAGCTAGTGTCTTGGTTGAGCAAAAAGCATAATTCTATTTCTCTATCTATTGTTGAGGCAGAGTATATTGCTGCTGCAAATAACTGTACTCAAATAATGTGGATGAAATAGATGTTGAAAGATATCAAAGTAGTATATAAAGAACCTATTGCCATATATTGTGAAAAATCAAGTGCAATTAGCATATCAAAGAATCTAGTGCTACACTCTAAGACCAAGCATATATCAATCAAGTTTCACTTCTTGAGGGAGAAAGTGAATGAGAAAGAAGTTAGACTGGAGTATGTGCCTACCAAAGAACAGTTTGCAAACATTTTCACTAAACCATTGTCGAAGGATGCCTTTGAGTAACTTAGAGGGATGCTAGGGGTGATTACCCCTCCTGATATAAACTAGAGATGCATTTATTTGCATCAATCTATGTGCTTCATAGATATTTCCTAATCCAGATTGATGTTCACATGGCTACTACTCAAGGGGAGTAGTCAGATGTATAGATATGTGGTTTAGATCTTTTATGTGGGAAGATAATGCTTATCTTTTCCATTGATGTCAAAGGGGGAGAAGAGCAATGTAGGGGGAGAAAAGCAATTGAGGAGAAGAGTTAGAACCAAAGGGGGAGTAAGTGTAGCTGTGTTGATGGTATTTTTCACATCATGTGTTTCCATCAATGCCAAAGGGGGAGATTGTTGGATGTTTTGGTTGCCATTGATGTCAACACTATTAGTATTATTGCATTGAAGGTTGTATATGTCAATGATATTGAGAAAATTGTTAAAGGAAGAGTTGTAGGCTCCCAGTGGAATAGTGAAGATCATGAAGGTGTATTGTTCTTTAAATTGAAGATAAATTGTTGTGGACTAAAGGTTTTATTTCTGAGAGTATCTAGTTCATCTACCAGAAGTTTCAGAGGTCCATGTGAAGATTTGATTATGCTATGAAAAGTTTTGTTCTGACAGTATTTTTGTAGGTTTTGTCAATGTTCCTAATTGAAGTTTATGTGATTCTAGTAATTTCTATTGCTGAAGATGATTTTATGTTAGTTCTAATTGTTTTTGGATGCTTCTAGATCATTCTCTATTCTTTTTGTATATTTGTGTTGATCGAAGTGCTCATGGCCGAAGATTTTTCTCAGTAGGTTTGGGTTTTCATGTTCTTGGCACACATGATGGTTGTAACATATTACGAATGCTTGAAGATTTAAATTTGAATTTTTGGTGGGCTCGAAGATATTGTTTTAGGTCGCATCATAATATTTGTTGCTGGTGTTTGATCCACATTGAAAATTTATTTGTAAATTTGGGCCGACATTGCAACTATGTTTTATATTTCTAGCCGACTAGGTTGTTGATGGATTACATGTTGTGGATATATAAGAGTTGTTGTGTAAGTGAAGTGTGAGTAAAGTGAGAGTGTTTGTGTGAAAGAAAATAAAATCTAGAGAAGAGAAACTGTGCGAATATTGATCTATTCATTCAATTGCAGAGCAGAGTGAGAAGAAGGTTGAGTGAAGTGTGAAGAAGATTTTCTATGCTTAACTGGAACTGTAATTAGGCTTGTGTAGAAGCTATTTTCTCATTTCACACCCTATGGATCTAATCCAAATTACTATTGGGTAAGAAGCCCTCTTGTATTTGAGCAGTGAGCTCTAGGCAGTGTGCCTGAATGCATGTGCATTCCCATTATCTTTTATTATAATTTTAACAGTGTATAATATTGTGGACTAACATCCACCGTGGCTTTTCCCTTAAGAGGGTTCCCACGCAAAAAAATCTTGGTGTTCTCTATGTTTCTGATGTGTTGATTATTTATGGTTTATTATTCATTCATCAGATCTAAGATTAAATAAGTTTGAAAAGTTTAAATATTTTGTGACAACTGATTCACCCCCCCTCTCAATTGTCTATCCTTGTTTTTCCAACATATACATGATCACCATGGTCGATTACTTCACTGACCCATGGCACACAATGCAAGTACAGGGTATTCACAACACTCAACCATTACACTATTACCAGTTTCTCACATATGCACGGGGTACAATTACATACACAATTCCATTAATTTTCAAAATATCACATACCATAAGTACATTTATTTCCATAACCAATGTGATTCCCTTTCAAAAATCATATCATTACATATTATCCATAACCCTTTATCAATTTTTCTTTCACTCTACTCTTTTCCATATATCACATGATGCTAAATGTCAATGTCATGATCCTTGTGATCACTTAACAACTCCACTTAAAAAATTCACATTCACTTTTATTAAGTGGTAAATCACCTTACTATGCACATATGTTAACCACATTTATTTCCTATGCACAATATAATATCATTACAATGTTTACTCAAGATAAGGTCTGCAACTTATCACTTCAACATACATTTACATTGTGCAATTATCATTAACATGCAAATGGTTTCACTATTCCGTTTTTCTCTAAAATTTTACTTAATGGAGAATTATTTTCTATTCAAATTCATACATGTTCCATGATTATGAATGCAACTTGGGGACTTAGGTCCTTTACCCAAGGTTTGACCTAATAAAAATAACCTTCATGAATGCATAAACATTTACTTATAAGAGACAAGCATACAATGGATTTCAATACACCACACACTCAAAGATAGGAGAGAGAAGGAGAGATAGAGATTTACAATTCTAACATAGGCACGAATTCAAACATGGTTTCATCATCACACAATCACTTTCACATAAATGCATCAATCATATGAGAGTATGACATAATCTCTATGAGCTAACAACATGATAATTCATTTTATATTACCATATTTTATAATCTAAATACAACATAACATGCAAAAGAAACTCCAAAACCACATAGATTCAATCAAGCAATCACTCGCACAAGGAGGTAAAGCACAAGAAGACACGCGCCAAAAATTCTGCATCATGATGAAAAAATAGCAAGACTTGAGAAGACAATACACACAAATGGAACTTCTTGGCACCCTCAAGGTCAAACAAACCTTCCAACAATATGAACAAAGAAACCAAGCAAGGGTAATTTTAGGCAACACATGTCACCTACAACCCACCAATGATCTAAGTTCCAACATGTCCACCCACAACAAAGGATATAGGGAAGTAATCAATCTCAACCTCGAGAGACTCTCAACCAAGGGAATAACTCCAATCCCATAGGATAAGGCAAGGCCTAGGAGGCATCAATCCTCCACAACATAGGCCAGGGTTGGGCAACTCAACCCTCTAAAACACCATACTAATGCACTTAAGGCAAGAGGTCCTATGACTATCTTGACATAACAAGCACTTGGAACACACACATAAGCACACTGCAACCACATGGGCTACAACCACACTCAGGAACCACTCAAGGGTCACAACTCTTTACACAAAGAAATAACCACACATCAAGAAGGAGACCTATTGGAACACACTTCTTGGTAAGCTCAAGGGTCTAACTAACACTCACAAAAGCAATCCTCAACAAGAAAAATAGGGTAAAAAATCAACAACACTTGTTTCCGTCCACCACACACAACACACCAAGTGGATAACAACCAAAAATAGAGATCCCAACGCTACAACTTGGGATCTACCTCTAACTCTATCTCTAGCTCTACCCCTAGGAGGCATCCTAAAGGAAACAAGGAACACATAAAAATAGATCATCACAAGGATGATATATACACCATACTAAGGCATGAAAGCCAATCAACAAGACTATGAAAAATAATATAAAAATCTCATGCCACACATGCCAAACACTCATAACATAGAAGGCTCAAGTATGATAAAGCTCCCAGTGTGTGAACATAGGCTCTAATACCAGATATAACATCCTGCTACACAACCCCAAAGAGTAAGAGCCAAAAGATGACAAATTTTTTTTTTAAACATAAAGAATAAATTACACATAAAGTAGTTGTCGATACGATATATCGACACATATAAGGCTGAGTGTGGCCAAATGCACACCCTAGAGGAGAGGACTAATTCACCCTCTAGAGAAGATCCAAACAAGAGAAAATAGGAAGTTGCGTTGTACTAGAAATTTTGTAGACTATTACATGAAGGAAATACACAACCAAAGATCCAATTTTGCATGAAAACTTTTGAAAGTAAAGCCATAATGATCATCATAGTACAAGTGAGTCTGATACCAACACTAGAACCCATAAGCCAAATATAAAGCATCACATTTATTCTCATTAATTTATATGATTACATCTTCTCTTAAGAGAGTACAATATACATAAAGGAATATATGAGTAAAATGGCATAGCCATGAATAAGATACATCAACTGATAAAATAAGTACAAGAGAGAACACCTCCAATTGATGCTCCAATAAGTTGTACATTAGTCTCCAATGGTAGTGGAAATGCCTCCTTACCATGTGGACTCAAAAGAGACCACCCCACTATGCTTGGAGGTAGTCACAAGGACCAAACAAAGATAAAAAAGAAAAGGTAATATAAGGCCAACACAAACATCAAACATGGAGAAAACACAAAATACAATGCATAAGACCAATGTCACAACATGGAGATGCTCATCCAATAACATGTAGGGTAATACTCATGACTACTCAAGTACAAGGTACTAGAGTGTAGATTGGATGGAGTGTCATCATGTGTGCCCGAAGGGATGGCATCACATGGAATCAAGTACACCTCTCATATGGATGAGGAGACTCAATCATGCCCGAATCAACACCCCATAGACAGATAACTCAACGCCCCATAGATGGATAGGCCTTCTCGAGTGGATCCTTAGCATTTACAAGCACTCAAGGCCATGCATGAGGACTCATTATCTTATTATTGTTTTACCCCATAATTTTAATTTAGTTATAACATGTTTGCTACAACCCTGCTATTATTTCCCCTGGCAGCCACTGGCGGGCCCCGGGCCCATAAAGAGCCACTCCAAAAGACCACTCTAATTACCTAGACCTAAGCTCATCTTGTTTAACCAAATGGGGAACCCATAGAAAATATGAAACAATTAAAAAGCCACTAAAACCCATCATTAAAACCTTTTAAAACAACAAATCAAACATTTTTGTTATATCATTTAAATAGCTGATCACATCCACTAGCAAATAGATCAAATACCATTTGAAAATTCATCATTAACTTAATAAAAACAAACCAACAATATAATCAATATTAACCTAATTAATTCATCCTAAAAAACCACTTTTAAATAAATTAAGAAATACTATGCGACTATGGCACAAAACAAGGTTCCAGTTGCTACTTAAACAAATGAGTAAGAGGGCATAAAAAATTCATAAAAATTCGAAGTTCCCAAATCTAAAATTGGAGCTTAACCCAATTCATATTTTGATGTTTCAAATTTGATTCCACCTTTGGCTTTTAATTTTATGATAGAAAATAAGGTGTTCTAAAAAAAAGCATTTTTAGCCAAGCTAGGCAAAAAACATGAAAAATGAAAGTGCCCAGATTTTAAATCAAACAATGACCCAATTGACATATGATAATTTATACATGGAATAAACCTTTATTTGTCATTTGTAACAAGTGTTTAATGAGTAGAATTAAAAAATGTGTTTTCACAAGCTAGGAAAAAACAAGAAAGAAGAAAGAGAAAGGAAGTGCCCAAAAATTTATTTTTGCCAACAACCCATTTCAGATTTAATTGTTTCAAATTGAATTCCATGTTTGTTTCAAATTTTATCACATGAGAATGGATCTATTCAAGAACAATAAATGGCAATGAATCAAGCTGGAAATGCACAGTCAAGTCTTCCATAAAGAAAACTATAGAGAAGCTAATTGAATCCCACACAAACATTATCCAACCTCCGAGTATTCACACAAATAAAATAGAGGAATAAATCTACCATAAGGGAATGTAAATATTACCATTCCTAAGATAAATCACATTCAATGCTAATAGAAATTCAAGCGATTCAAGAACCACACAAAAAAATACCTCAATGTTTCCCCAAAACTGAAATGAAAGAATGCTCTTAATATAAGGCACGAATGGGTTCCAACTTAGAAAAACAAGAAGGAAATGGCATGCTGAAATCAACAATTAGATGCCCAAAAAAAATTTCTAACAAAATCTCCACATTTCTCCCCAACTCTGCCACCCAAATCATGGGGTTTTCCTTCTCCTTCGAAAACAGTGAATTTCCTCTCCCAGCACCAATGTAGGGCATGGTAAGAAGTTTAAAATACAAAAATGTTGACCTCATATATATAGAAAAATATCATTATGATATCATTTAACATTTATAATACCAAACAAAATCAAAATGCTATCTTACCTAGGCTAGGGTTAGAGAGGTGTTACATGATAGCTATGGCAGGTAACACCTGACCACATGTAAAACAAAAAGGTGTTTTGTTTCCATTTTGAAATGAATAGGGGGAAGGGAAAAAACATAGCAAACTTTGGGAAATATTCATTTCATAGCAAGAAAAAAAGCAAAGAAAGTAGAAGTATTAGAAAAATAATAGGAAAGCCTCATTCAAAGCTTGAATATTGAGGTAATTTGATTCCTTTGAAGGAATTCGATTTCAATCACTTTATATTGGAAGTCAGTGTACTTTTAGAAAAAAATCAATAAGCACAGTATAATGTATTCTTGTGACTATGAGTTCAGCCTTGAGCTCAGTATAATGTTTGATCAACCACCTTTTGGGGTTGCATGGCCTACGGCCTACTTGTAAAGAAGTTTTCTTGATAGATCCTTATTGACTAGACCAAGACTTGAGAACCTTTCAAGGTGCAACTGTTGTGTTAGCCACATGATTATATGAGCTATGTTATGGTGATCAAAATTATATTCCAATCGAATATGTTTTCATTATTAAATGGTATTATATGGTTCAAATGTTGAACCCATGTAAGGGTTATAAACCCTATGTAAATGTATTTTTCAAATGTACCATCTTTGTTTTCATTTATCTATGTCACCTTTCCACTATCAACCAAGCCTAAATGGTAAGAGGGTTGAGTGTATTTCTTTAAAGTAGTGATCAATAGTACTTATAAAGGCCACCATTGATTTGGAAAGATGATGGATGATAAGGCTTGGTTACTTAAACCATGATAGGTACGATCTTTAAGATCGATGATATTATTCTCTTGAAAATAATACAAAAGAGTTTGCATGTTGAAACTTGTTTGTGATAGAGACCCAACTAGATTATGGTAAACTTGAAACATGACCCATGGTTAGTTTAGGAAAAGATGAACCTGTCATGTAGGGTAGTTTGTTGTAGAATGACCAAGAAGGTCTTGAATATGGTGTAGAAAGGGCACGTGTTAAGAAAGAAACCCTAATAACCTTAGAGTTAACTAGGGATTCCCTATTTCAATTGACCAATATGTCAAACCAGTTCATTATAATATTTGTATGATTTCCCTTAAACTTTAATTAATATTTATATGGAACAATGGACATTTTCATAGTCTAATTTGTCAAAAGAGAATTAAACAGTTCTAGTTGAAATGAAAGATGAGATAGTTGTAGACAATCCTTCTATTGAAAAACAACATTATTATTTTTTTATTCATTGAAATAAAGCTCATTCTATTAAGCAAACAGTGAATGTTAATTGGAAAATTATGGCTTTTTTCATTAAGTGAAACTGTTTGGTCTGAAACAGTAATGTAATGATGAAGACAACGAATAATCTTTTGTAAAAATTACTATTTTGTTGATTAAGTTATCATTGTAGCTGTAAATGGCTTGTTTTATATCTATTTAGTAGGAAATGGTACTTGTTATGTTCAAACAATGAATGTACATGTGAGAACAACTCGCTTTATAAATGTTTAGTAGGAAATAGTACTTATTTTGTTCAAACAAAGAATGTACATATGTAAACAGCTAGATTTACAATTTTTTAGTAGGAAACAATACTTGTTTTGCATAAAGAAAGAATCTTCATATGTAAACAACTTGTTTAGTAGGAAACAATGTTTATTCTATTCAAAAAATGAATGAATTCTCATATGTACACAATAATGTTAGAGAAACATGGTAGTGAGAATGCAATAATAGTATGTGTGAAATTATTAGCATAGACTTGCTATGTTTTCTTTATCTTGACAAGAAATGTCAATTGAGATACTATTTTAAGATTGCAATCTTAGTTAATGATTATTTTAGAATGGATGCACAAACTATAACATTAATAGGCACATATTTGTGTATGCCCATAGAATTCTCCTATATACATACACATACTTGTGGCATACGTTCTTTATTTTTAGTGCATTTTTAAAATGAAAATGATCAAGATGTTAAGTAGATATAGTCATAAGAATGATATGACTAATTGTTGAATTACTTTGTGAATCATAAATTTGATTTTTGATTAGAGTATGAATTACAATTTTGTTTCTTCTTTTGAATACATTTGGGAAAAATATTTTAAATATTTGAAAAAAATAGTGATACCTTAGTTTATTTGAGCACCTATGGGTAGATGCTACTAGAGGGTAGATAACTATTATGAGAAGTATAGTAGAAAGTTTCCTTTCGAGACAGGTGATGAAATGGAGTTCAAAGAGTATAGGTTTTCTTTACTAGAACCTATTGTTTGTTGTTGTTGCAACACACTTATTATGCCTAACCAAGCAATGTAGTTCATTATGTATGTATGAATGAACTTTTGATTTTACTCTCTGCCATTCCTAGCATATATCTTGTACTTTCTTTTCTAACTTGTAGATATAAATTATATGTTGATGTATAGGCACACACTAGATTCCACCTTGTAGATTGTTCTCTTGCTAAAATTTCCATGAAGGTTTGAGCATTCTTCAATTCAGAAGAATACTGGGGAAGTGTAAGCTTCGTGGTTGGGCAATAAAGCACTTCAACCATGTTCTCATCAACTAATGAAAGTAAGCATTGAAGAAGAACCATAGTTGTTCACCAGACTATTCTAGTCTATGATATAACTTGATGTAATCCATTCATGTACTTGATGGAAAATTTACTATGTAATGACATTGTGGCCTTAGGATCCAAGTAAAACTTGATATTGTAATTGTAATTTTGAAGTGAATATAAGAATCTTTGACTCATTTTAAATGGACATGTGTAGCTATGATTGAATTTAGCCACTAGTTATGTCTATTTAATTTGGAGCATATTCATGTGTCATTTACAATAATATTAATTAAGTAATAATTTGGAATGGGTAATTACATTTGGTATCAGAGCTTAGCGTTGAACTCTAGGGATTTTGAGTATACCATAGTTGACTAAGGTAGTTGACCCTTGACCCAAAAAAATGGAAGTCCTGAGAATTGATTGAGCATGAATTGAATGTAGGAATGGGAAGGTCAAAGGTAGAATGAAGGAAAGGGAAAATTGTTAGAACCCCACGTAAGAATGACATAAAGGAATGAAACACCAAGGAAGAGGTTCCATTAGAAATTCTCAATGATGAAATTCTAGCTCAAGATCTTGCACAAGTGAAGCTAGAGAGATGCTCAAAGATTGAGGAGAAGTGAACACCTACGATCAAAAATCTTTCTGCATTCTAGGGTTGGCCTCTAGGGTGTGGACCCAATGCACCGTTGTTGACCAAAGAGGAAAAGGAGAGCCTACATGCTCAACTATCCTCTTTTGCAAAGTTTGATGTAAACTAAGATGATGATCCAGAGGAATGTCCTCTTTCTAAACTGAGAAATCAGAATGATGTAAGTAGAATTCTATTGTAAATAAGGGTCTATTGACTCACCTTAAATATAAATAAAATTAGAGAATATTTTTTGGTGTGTTCAATGAGAGACTCTAAAATGTGTGTATCTTGCATGAATGTGTATTTATTGTATGTTGGGGGATGTATGCATATGGAAATTATGTGATTTAGCATAACAAAATTCATTCGTAGAACCTTGTGTTGAGATGCAGTAAACATGACTATTTTTTAGGATAAGTGTGGGACAACATGGTGACCACTAGACAAGACGGGGGTGGTAGTGTTTCCAATAATTAACCAAACAAGAGACTAGAGAAAATTCTAGAGCTTCTGAATTGGAAAGAGTCTCACATGGATTACATAGAGGAATAAGTCTGAGTGGCATGCATGGACCCAGACCATAGGAATGCAAAAGGAAATCAAGGAGATGGTGGTTCAGAGGCAGGGCCGTGAGGGAAAATTGAGGAAGAGATTGGGAGAGCCCTCAAAGCACTACCAAAGTTCAATGGTAAGGCTATCAAAATAGGATTTGAGGCTTGGATTATTTTAATGGAAAAATACTTTGGGCTTCATATCCTTTCTAAGCAAACTAAGGTAGCATGGGCTACATATCAACTCTTAGGTGAAGCATGCCACTTGGTGGGATAACAAGAAGTTAGAGAAAAACCTACAGCCTACTTAGATCATTTGGGGACTCTTCCTTCAACCTATTAGGAAGAGATGGTTATCACAAATTTTATTTGACAAAAAAGTGATGAAATTTCAGAACTTAACCCAAGGAAATATGAATGTGATTCAGTATTGGGAAAATTTCACCAACCTATTGAAGTATGTGCCTCAGTATCAAGGTGATGAATAGTTCTATATCCAAAAATTTATAATGGGACTCCAACCACATATAGGAGCTAAAGTGGATATGCATGAACCTCAAACCATGAATGAAGTCTTTCAAAAGGCCACCAAACAGGAATAGAAGCCGCAACAACTATCCAATCTTCATAGTGATTCAAATTCTAAGCCTCACTATGGTAAAAATAAATTTCATAAGACAAGAGCTATTGGATCTGTAATCTCAAGAAAGGAAGTGAATCATAGGAGAAGGATGAAGATGGTAATGGTGGAAA
>VDFB02000003.1:612948408-613013067 GCA_007258455.2 Sequoia sempervirens
ACCATATTCAATGCCTTTTTGGTTGTTCTACAACCAAATTCCCTATATGATAGGTTCATCTTTTCCTAAATTGACCATAGGTCATGTTTCAAGTTTACCCATAATCTAGCTAGGTCTGTATCACAAACAAGTTTCACATGTAGACTCTTTTGTATTCTATTCAAGAGAATAATATCATTGATCTTAAAGATCTTACCTATCATGGTTTAAGTAACCAGACCTTATCATCCAT
The DNA here is from genome assembly GCA_007258455.2 of Sequoia sempervirens. Taxonomy (NCBI): domain Eukaryota; kingdom Viridiplantae; phylum Streptophyta; class Pinopsida; order Cupressales; family Cupressaceae; genus Sequoia; species Sequoia sempervirens. The sequence continues at coordinate 612,948,641 of VDFB02000003.1, forward strand.
CATCTTCCCAAATCGATGGTGACATCTGTGTGTAGCATTGATATCTATATGAAAGAAGTATACTAGACGCTCTTACCATTTTGGCTTAGCCGATAATAGAAGGGTGACACAAAAAATGAAAACATAGACGATACGCTTGAAAAATACATTTATGTAGGGTTTATGTTAGTGTAATTAAATTAATTATTACACTAGCATAAGTTAACTTAGGTCAATATATCATTTAGTCCTAGGTTGCATCTTAAAGAAATAATTTAATAATTGGGTAATGTGCCCTTCCATGTTTGTAGGGTAAGATTTCTTCTAGAAGATGAGTTGTCCTTCTAGAACTTATATCAACAATTAATAATTTCCTAGATAGGGTTCACATGTTGTCACATATTGTTAGATCATGACACATGGCAACATATCATGCATCTTAGGTTTTCTCTTTTTCCTATATAATCATGAATTTTGTTCATTTGTAACATATCATATCAATCAAATATCAATCTATGATCTAATGTTGTAGATCAATAGTAATCTCTCTTTGTAGCCCCTAGTTACAACACTTTCTATGTGGTGTAATTTCTCTTGGAAAGATCCTTTGAAGTGTGCGCAACTTCATTAGATGATTCAACATCCATCATTTCAACATGATATCAGAGCATGTTGAATTCTAACATGGTATCAGAGCCATTCCATTGAGAATTCATCATAGGATCAAGAAAGTTGGGCTGGAGAGATTCATTATAGGCTTGAAGGTTTCCTTTGAAGGCTACTTGTTTCTACCTAGGGACCAAGCTGGTTTCTGAAGCAAATAAAGTTAGATCCAAGCTCGCCATTGTCTTCAGAAGGCCTTGAAACCCAAGGATCGCCTGCCCATTCATTAAAATCGGATACATCAACCCAAGAGCCATCAGAGGTATTTTGGTTTGCAAAATCAACTAGTACAATCCATACAAATTTGCAGTAAAAAAATCCATCCTATTAGTTGTCCTCTGAGGAAAAAAAAATTTATTCGCAGGCCATTTTTTTTTATAAATTTTTTGGGCAATATCTCTATATGTTTGGAAAAAAAATAATTTGTGGGATTTTCTATAGTTTTAGAAAAAAATTATGGGGTGACTGTAATTAAAATAATCTATGGGCATATACATTTTGGGTTGATTTATTTTAATTCCATTGGCATCAATTATTTCCACATATATACTATATTTGGTCGGCATATTTTTTAAATTTTTTAATCGCAAAATTTGCAATATTAAAAAATCACATTTGTTAGCCCATTCAAATTACTTAGTCTACAGAAAAAAAATTATCAACCACATTTGGGAGGGGTACTTTGTGTCTATGGATTGGATAGTACTTCTATCGGCCTTCTTGATTTGATCAACTGGCCCACTCACTCCTACCACCAGCCGATCCTGCAAGAGGTTTATACCTACTGACACCCTGCTTCATAGGCGTCCTTTCTGGCCTATTCCATCGATTTCCATAGACATCCCTACTGACCATTGAAGTTTTACCAATGGTCATTCTTACCTGCGCTAGCATCACTCTTCCGTTGTTTTCTCTCTACTTTGATCATCAAAGGATCAGTCCTATCAATAACTGAGGGTTCTGCACATCCAACTATGCCACCTGAAATCTTTTCCCTGCCAGCAGCTTTGCTCGCCTACCACCCTATCCGAGGGCGCATTTTTTTACCAATTTCCCAACACTGGTCATATCAGCAACCGTATCCTAGCACCCGGGGGCTGATTTTTTCCCCCTCATTAGCCTACAAAGTGCCAAATCTAGGCATTTTTTCATTTTATCAAAACTTTTCACCAGGGTATCAAAAATTGACAAACGGGATATCATCGAAAGGGTAATTCCAAGCACTTTCCAATGGTGACATTAGTTCTTCAGAATTTTTCTCACAAAAATTTATATAGCCAACTAAAGAAAAAACCCTAAACTGGACTCAAAGGCTCATATCTTCACAGCCGTTCATTGGATTTCGATGATTCAAGTGGCATCGGGAAGGTTTTTCAAAGCTTTTTTCATCAATCCAAACCCCTTGATCAGTTTCAGCTTTAGCTACTCTTGCATTTATTTTTTCAATTTGGTGCATTTGTTCAATAAATTGGATATCCTGAAGCTTGGGAAAAGATTTTTTGATCTGAGTAGCATCACTTTAGTTGTACATCATCCTTATAAGTCTTTATTTGTTGTTCAAGGTCATTTGGCTTTGTGTTTTTGGAGAAAATCCATTATGGGGCCTGCATATACTCCTTTGGTTATGTTGCACAAGGGAAACTATTCACAATGGCAAGATGGGATTAGCCACCATCTCTGATCACTTGATTTGTTTCCACATCTATTTGGTATAGTTCCTCATCCAAGTGAAGGTATTCATGAATTTTCTTGGAGTTGCAACATATACACTGTCTTGGAGATCATTTCAATGCAAGTTGATTGTGATATTTTGAGATGTATTGATCATTGTGATTTTCCTCACATCCTTTAGACTAAGCTTTGGGAGATATATGGAGGATTAGACACTCCACCCTTCCCCAATGGTCAAGATTTAGAATGTCATTCCTTAGATCAAGTACCCCATGTTAATTTTGTTGTGCAGGAGGTTGATTGCCTTGAATCTTCTGAAGAGGTTGACAAGGTTCCCTCAGATGCTTCTTCTCCATTAGAGACAGTTGGTATCCCTTCAGAATCAGTGATTCCTTGTCTAGATTCATCGATTGAGGCTTCCACTATCATCATTCATTAGGACACATTCAATTTTCTAGACTTGACATCATAGGATGGCTCCGTTTTAGGTATCACTGACTTGGCTACTTCTATAGGTTTGGAAGAAATTCTTGAGGGGATATCACTCCTCTATTCAGATCACACTTTGGAGAGTTCTCTTGAATCTCCTCATCCCTTTGTCTCGACCTCGATTGGGGATCCTAAGACTATCTTGGAGATGCTTGATTTCTCTTCAAAGATTTCATATCTGAGACTTCTTCCCTATCATTCCATTTAGGAGTTGGAATTTCTTCAACATCTACCATTGGATTTGCTTCTTCCTAACAAAAGACATGTGGTTTGGACACATTTTTTACTTCAGACTTCTTTTAGTGGTTTTCAAGAAACTTCATTTAGGGGGGGCTATCAAGTCTCTATAATATTCATTGCATTGTTGTCTTTGGATATTGTTCAACATCAGTTCCCACATCATCCTAGTTTGTCACCCTCTTCATTGACTGTGGAATTTTCACCTTTAGGAAAGGAGACACATGATCAGAGTTTAGAGACATCATCACCATCCACATTTATCCTTCCTTCAATTCCTATCCATAATGGGAAGCATCTCTACACTTGCACTTGGTTTTATTTCTTTCGAAAGGGAGACAAGTTGTCTGTTGACATTGGATCATGTTTTGTCTTCAGACGCTTACCATCTTTGCAAGTGATCACATCTTCTAGGGGGGATATTGTAATGTATCCATGTGATATATGGTGTCCTTGTGGGGTATTTGGGAGTCCTCCATCCTTCCCATCCTATCTCACATTTTTTTCTTTTTCATCTCCTTTTTGGAGAGGGGTTTTGTTCCCACTGGGTTTTCCCCCTTTCTCTAGTTGTGGGATACATTTTGCATCTTCTTCATGTAAATGGGTACCTAACATGGCCTCGTATCTGGGACCCATCTTTTCATCATCTTGCATAATCATTGCATTTTCCTCCCTAAGTTGAACTTATGGGGGGGTGTTAGTGTAATTTTAAAATTAATTATTACACTAGCATAAGTCAACTTAGGTCATATATCATTTAGTCCTAGGTTGCATCTTAAATAAATCATTTAATAATGGGGTAATGTCCCCTTCCATGTTTTTAGGGATAAGATTCCCTCTAGAAGATGAGTTGTCCTTCTAGAACTTATTTCAACATTTAATAATTTCCTAGATAGGGTTCACATGTTGTCACATGTTGTTAGATCATGACACATGGCAACATCTCATGTAACTTAGGTTTTCTCTTTTTCCTATATAATCATGCATTTTTTTCATTTGTAACATATCATATCAATCAAATATCAATCTATGATCTAATGTTGTAGATCAATAGTAATCTCTCTTTGTAGCCCTTAGTTGCAACACTTTTTGTGTGGTGTAATTTCTCTTGGCAAGATCCTTTCAAGTGTGTGCAGCTTCATTGGATGATTCAGCATCCATCATTTCAACATGATATCATAGTATGTTGAACTCTAATAGTTTATACCCCTTACATGGGTTTCACATTCAAACTATACAATACCAGTTAATAATGAAAACATATTCTATCAGAATATAAATTTGATTGCCATAATATGGCTCACATAATCATCCAGCTAACACAATAGTTTCTCCTTGAAAGGTTATCAAGCCTCGGTCTAGCAAAAAAGGCTCTATCAAAAACACTTCTTTACAAGTAGGTCGTAGGACATGTGACCCCAAAAGGTGGTCAATCAAACATTATACTCAGCTCAAGGCCAAACTCACTGTCACAAGAATACATTATACTGCTCCTATCAAATTTTTCCTAAAATTATAGTGACTTCCAAAATAAAGTTATTGAAATTGAATTGCTTCAAAGGAATTGAATTACCTCAATAATCTTGCTTTGAATGAGGCATGACTCTAATTTTTCTAATACTTCAACTTTCTCTAATTTTTCCATTGTTGTGGAATGAATCTTTCCCAAAGTTCGCTATCCTTTTTCCCTCCCCCCCATTCATTTCAAAATGGAAACAAAAATCATTTATGTTTTGCATACGGTTGGGTGTTACCTACCATAGCCATCAACCTCTATTTTGGTTATTGCCTTTATGATTCGGTAGGCCACATCCATTGTGGTTTTTTCCTTAACACTTTTTATTGATTTTGATAGTCTGATTCATAATATATCAATTATCCATTTGAATTTACATATTTATATGTGTGTAAATATATATATATATATATGTATGTAATATATATACTTATATATTTATATCTCTATATGCATTTGAATGATTTCATTCATATCTACCATGTATTCAAATCACATAGATATATATATGTCTCTGTGTGTGTTTGTGTTTGTGTGTGTTTGATTTACATATAGGGTATGTGCAAGATCATGATGGGCCAAAAAGTGGCAATATGATGGGTATGTGGCTAATGAATTCTTTTTACCCCAAAATTGATGAAATGAAAATAATTTTTAAAGGAGATTATCAAATTTCCACCAATATAAATTATGCTTTAATTTGAATTTAACAAGTAATTATTATTCATTTTCTATTTGAATTATGACTAAAGTCTTGCTTGATAGGCTAATTGAAAAATATCTATAGCTTTCAAACGGTATCACATTTTTTCAATCCAAAACATGTGTTACATTCTATGCTTTGCATACTATAGGATTAAAAAAAGAAAAAATGAATTTCATGAAGTTTTGACCAAGTTAAGGTGGTCAAACATGCCGGTTTTTATATTTTTTAAAAGTTGTAATAGAAAAATCATAATTAATTATTTACTTCAAAAAAGAATTACAAAAAAAATGCATCACATCGGGACACGAGTCCTCTACTTATATCCAAAATCTTAGAAAAAATTGTATCATTTTATTGTGGTTAGGGTGGTTAGACAGACACCTACTTCTTATTTTTTCCCTGAAATTTAAGTACTACTACAATGAAATTTCAATTTTTTACCAAATAGATTTTTTTTTAAAACAAACTTGATAGTTTAGAAACTACATTCAATTTGCTACAGATTCGATTATTACATATTTTTTAAATAATATAGATAACTTCTTCATTTTTTTTATGTCAAGTTGCCTAACTCTGATTTTTCTAAAAATTCCTTTGCCACTTACAATTGCTTTTCCCATGATGATCTTGCACATACACCCTATGTACATATATATACATTAAGCCATTGCCATTAAGCCATTGTCATCATCATCATCATCATCATCAATATCAACAACAATCACACATATATATGTATGCATGTATGCATGTATGCATGTATGTATATATATATATATATATATATATATATAGCATATATATATATATATATATATATATATATATACATATATATATATATATATATATATATATATATATATATATATATATATATATATATATGTTTACATATGGTTTTATATACAAGTTACTTGTTTTGGAATGGATCAAATGTTCCATACACTATCATCTAAAGTAAGGAACTTGGATTTTCATTTTGAGCATGTATATATAAATATTTCTACACTAAAGGAAATAATTTTCTTTACAAATGCTCATTTTTATTTCCTCCAAATCACAAATTTTTGAATAGAAAATTTAATATGCAAACCATTCATTTTTAAACACCAAAACAATTCAAGTCAATAAATTATGTTCTCTTATATATACAATTTAGTTTAAATGCAAGTCATCATGCCATTGTGGCTTGTGCGCCAAGATTCCAACTAGCTTATCATTTGATCCAACTAAAAAATCCTACTTCAACCATGTTCTCATGCTTGAACCTATCACCCTACAACTGCACACACATGCGCTTGTAAATTGATCAATAACGTTCAATTCTTGGTAACATATAAAATAAATTTTCAAAAGTTCACAAAGTCAACATCAGTTAACTTTTTTTCAATTTTTGAATATTTAAGAATCTTTTTTAATATTTATTGAATTTCTTCAATAATTCCACTTATGATATTATAATAAATATACAATAAAATTGGGTTATGACATCATTCCCCTCTTGGAAGAGACATCATCCCAATGTCTAGTAAGTTGAATAAAAGATCATTATATGAAATTTTGAACATTCATGTCTATTTCAACATCTCATCAAAAATATATGTCTATTTCAACATCACATCAAAAAATATGTCTATTTCAACATCACATCAAAAATATATGTCTATTTCAACATAAGCTCAAAAAAATGTGTATTTCAACATCAAATCAAAATATATGTCTATTTCAACATTAGATAAAAAATATATGTTTATTTCAACATCAGATCAAAAATGTGTGTCTATTTCAACATCAGATCAAAAATATGTTTATTTCAACATTAGATAAAAAATGTATGTCTATTTCAACATCATATTTTTAAAGCATGAAATATGATATTATCTTAATTCAAAATTTTCAAACAAAGTTATTGAGTTTCTCTTTCAAGAAAGTGGATGTGGAAAGGAGTGTTCTATTTCTTCCACATCCTCCCAAGTAGCACTATCCTTTGAGCACTGGTCACATTGGACCTTAAACTAAGCAATATATTTGTTTGGAAACTTAACATTACATCTATCTAAGATTCTAATGGGCTCAACTAGCACCATTCCTAGATCCTATACCTACAAGGATTGTCAATCAAGTACATGAGTCACATCAAGATGATATGGATTAAGAAAGGAAACATGAAACACATTATGAATTTGAGCCATAGAAGGTGGTAGATCTAGTCTATAAGCAACTAGGTTAATCACCTCCAAGAATTCAAACAGTCTCACATATCTTGGGGCCATCTTGGAAGACTTTCCAAAAGAAATAGAGATTTTATGATGTTTAACTCTCATGAAAAATTTGTCCCCTATTGTGAACTGTTTAAGAGTTTGGTTCTTTTCAGCATAAATCTTCTTTTGGTCTACCACCTCTTTCAATCTATTCTTAATGACCCCCATTTGTTCTTTCATTTCCTTAAGAATTTATGGTCCTTCTATGATCTCGTCCTCCAGTTTATCCCAATTGATGGTGGTACAAAACTTCTGCCCGTACAAGGCTTCAAATGGTGCCATGCCTAAGGATGTATGATAGGTGTTGTTGTAAGAAAACTATACTAAAGGAAAATATTCTTCCCACCTATACTATTAGTCCATACAATTTTGTAGGAGGTCTTCGACTAACTGATTGACCCTCTTTGTCTGCCTATCAGTTTGAGGATGATATGCCAAGCTGAAATTAAATTTAGTCCTAAATACCACATTCAAGGTGATCCAAAACATTGAGTTCATCTGTGTGTACCTATCAAAAATAAAAGTCTCTGGCACTCCATGTGAATGGAAGTTTTCCTGAACAAACTTCTTACCCAGTGTCAATGAGCCATCCTATGGATTTCCCAGAATGAAGTTCGCAACCTTATATTCAACTTATCAATCATGACCAAGATAACATCATGATTATTCTTGTTCAATGACAGCTACTGTACAAAATCCATACTAATCACCTGCCATTTATACTTAGGTATGTCATGATGATACAATAACTTGGCTAGGTGTGCATACTCAGCCTTAACTCATTGGCACTCCAATCATTTGGCTGCAAACTCCACTACATCCCTCTAGAGTTTAGGCCAAAAATAAAAAGTCTTCAACTCTGTGATCATCTTGGTATGCTGAGGTGTCCTGAATAAGGTGCATTGTGAACTTCTACTAAAACAAGCTTTCTTAGCTTTCTAGATTTATTAATATACATTATTTTTTGGTACCTCAAAATACCATCTGGTTTAATCACATGCCCATCAAACTGATGGTTCGAAGTATTTTTTGCTAGGGCGCTCTTCACTCTCTCATAGTGCTCATCCCTTGGCAGATTCAGAATTACCTATTGCCTCAAATTAGACCTTGTTGAGATCATGGTTGTCATATTTCTTTGCCTACTAAGAGAATCAACCACTCTATTCTCTTTCCCTTTTATTTATTCAATTCCAAAGTCATGCTCGCTAAGGAATTCTAACCACCATCTCTATCGTGCATTAAGGTTTGTTTGGGTAAATATGTATCTCAACCCCAAATTTTATGTCTTGAGTTCAAATAGTTTTCCCAAAAGGCAATGCCTCTACATATGTAAGGCATGAACTATGGCTGCCAATTCCAAATCATGACACATGTAGTTCACTTCATGTTGCTTGAGCTTCCTTGATTCATATGCTACCACTTGTCTATCTTGCATTAATATTGCTCCCATTCCCTCTCCTAAAGCATATGTGATTACTATGAATATACCATTAGGATCAGGGATAGTCAACATTGGTGTTGTTGTGAGCCTCTCCTTCAAGAGTTGGAATTCCTACTCACATTTCTCGATCCATTCAAACTATGTTCCCTTCCTTTGGAGTGATGTAATAGGAGATTTTATCTGGGATAACCCACGCACAAAATTCCTATAGTATCTTGGAAGGCCCATGAAGCTACAAACTTTCCAGACATTTTAAGGCATTGGCCATTCCATGATCACCTTGATCTTCTCGAGGTCCACGGAGACTCCTTTAGCTCAAATGATAAGGCCCAAGTAGTGAACTCTATCCTGATAGAAGGAACACTTGGATCACCAAAAAACTATCCTCAAATTTCTATCATGCACTTCGACACTCTTTGAGTAGACTAGGATTTCATCAATAAAGATTAGGATAAAATCATCCAAGCAGTCTCTGAATACCTAAGATCAATTTTGTAAAACATTGTCGATCCCTTCATTTGATAAAACAATTCATCAATCCTTGAAAGTGGATACCAGTTCTTGATGGTAACCTTATTCAACATCCAATAATCTTTACAAAGACATAAAGTTCCATCTTTCTTTTCCACAAAAATAATTGGCACTCCCCAAGGAAACACAATGGGTCTTACGAGTCCCTAATCCAAAAACTCCATTAGCTGGTCCTTCAACTCATAGAGTTCTATGGTGGTCATCCAATAAGGTGCCTTGGATTGAGGCTTAGCTCCTGGAATTGGATTGATAGAAAAATTGAATTCCTGCTTCGGAGGAAAGTCTATAAGTTCATAAGGGAATACGTCTTGGAAATCCTTGAGGATAGGATAGTCATCTAAATATGGCTACTTGTTGTCAAGATTAATTATGTGCACCACATAAATTGCACACCCCTTTTGACTAGCCTTCTTGAGCTATATCACAAAAATCTATCTAAGCTCTAAGGGTATTTGCATTCCACAAACCTCAACTGGGTTTCCATAATCATCCTGATAGTTGATTGCCTTATCCTCATAGTTCACTAAATCCTTATGATCAGTTAACCAATTTATTCCCAAAATTACATAATATGAGCCTAAGGGTAACACATATAGGTTGACTTGAATTTGAAAGGTTGGAATCTCTAACTCACTACAAAAGAGATAGGTATCTATGCTCTGCTCTACTCGATTACCATACTATAATTTCAATGATATTTCCATGTATCTAGGTCTAATGGGTATCTTAGATATTATTCTAGGATCTATGAAATATTTAGTAGCTCTAGTATCAATTAAGATAGAGATAGATTGGCCATAGAGCTTTATCGTTAGTTGAATTGGTGAAGCCCAATATTCTACTTGTCTATTATCCACTGGAACATGGATCTAGTGATTCAAATGATAGCTTCCTTCTTTGACTTTAACCATTGAGGATGATTCAAGGCATAATGGTCACCTCCACAAGTATAACATCCATCTCAAGGCCCTTTGCAACCTCTTAGCTTCTCCTCTCTAAAGCCTTTCTGCTTATGGTCATCTTTCCCCTTTCCTTTATTTTCTTTCTTGTTCTTTCCACTGTTACCATCTTCACCCTTCTCTTGTGATTCACTTCCTTTCTTGAGATTATGGATTTGATGGCTCTTGTCTCCCTTATGAAATTTCTTTTTACCATACCAAGATTTAGAACTTGAATCACTAGGAGGATTGGATAGCTACTATAGATTTTGTTCCTATTTGGTGGCCTTTTGAGAGACTTCATTTATGGTTTGAGGTTTGTGCATATCCACTTCAGCTCCTATGTGGGGTGTAAGTCCTATTATAAATTTTCAGATATGGAACTATTCATCACCCTCATACTGAGGCACATACTTCAATAGGTTGGTGAACTTTTCCCAATACCGAATCACATTCATATTTCCCTAGGTTAAGTTCTTAAATTCCATCACTTTCTTGTCACAGAAAAGTTGCAGTAACCATATCTTCCTAATAGCTTGAAGGAAGAGTCTCTAAATGATCTTAGGAGGTTGTGGGTTTCCCTCTAACTTCTTGTTATCCCACCAAGTCAAATGCTTCACCTGAGATTTGATATGTAGCCAATGTTTCCTTAGTTTGTTTAGAAAGGTTACGAAGCCCAAAGTGCTTTTCCATTTCTATAATCCAAGCCTCAACTCCTATTCTGATAGCCTTACCATCAAAATTTCAAAATTATACTCTTTTAAGATTTGTCCCAAGCTCTTCCTCAATTCACCCTCGTGGACCTGCCCTTGGACCATCATCTCCTTGATTTACTTTTGCATTCTTGCAGTCCCAGTCCTTACAAGCCACTCAAACTTCTTACTCTATGTGATCCATGTGAGACTCTTGCCGATTTAGAAGTTGTAGAATTTGCTCCAGTCTCTTGTTCAGTTTGTTAATGGAACCACTACCACCCCCATCTTGTTTGGTGGTCACCATGTTGTCCCACACTTATCCTACAACACAGTCATATTTAATGCATCTCAACACAAGGTTCTATGAATGAACGTTCTTATGTTACATCACATAATTTCCATATGCATGCATCCCCCAACATACAAGAAATACACATTCATGCAAGATACACACATTTTAGAGTGTCTCATTGAACACACCAAAAAAATATTATCTAATTTTATTTATATTTAAGGTGAGTCAATAGACCCTTATTTAAAATAGACTTATAGTTACATCATATTTATTTTTCGATATTAGACAGAGGACATTCCTCTAGATTGTCATCTTAGTTTACATCAAATTTTATAGAAGAGGATGGTTGAGCACATAAGATCTCCTTTTACTCTTTGTTCAACAAGGGTGCATTGGGTCCACACCCTAGAGGCCAATCCCAGATTGTGGAAAGATTTTTGATATTAGGTGTTTATTTCTCCTCAATCTTTGAGCTTCTCTCTAGCTTGAGTCATGTAAGATATTGAGCTAGATTTTTGTCATCTAAAATTTCCAATGGAACCTCTGCTTTGGTGTTTCCTTCCTTTATGCCATTTTTATGTGGGGTTCTAATAGTTTTCCCTTTCCTTCATTCTTCCTTTTACCTTCCCATTCCTGCATTCAATTCATGCTCAGTCAATTCTCAGGACTTCCAATTTTTGGGTCAAGGGTCAACTACCCTAGTCAACTATGGTATACTCAAAAGGCCTAGAGTTGAACCCTAAGCTTTGATACCAAATGTAATAAACCATTCCAAATTATTACTTAATTAATATTATTGTAAATGAAACATGAATATACTCTAAATTAATAGACATAACTATTGGCTAAATCCAATTATAGCTACACATGTCCATTTAAAATCAGTCAAAGATTCTTATATTCACTTCAAAAGTTAAATTACAATATCCACTTTTACTTGGCTCCTAAGGCCACAATATCATTATATAGTATATTTTCCATCAAGTACATGAATGAATTACATCAAGTTACATCATAGACTATAATACTCTAGTGAACAACTATAGTTATTCTTCAGTGCTCACCTCCACTAGTGGATGAGAACATGGTTGAAGTGCTTTACCACCCAACTACAAATCTTAGGCTTCCCTGGTATTCTTCTGACTTGAAAAATACCCAACCTTTCACATAAAGTTTAGTTGGAGAACAATCTACGAGGTGGAATCTGGGGTGTGCCCATACATCAACATGCAATTTCTATCTACAAGTTAGAAAATAAAGTGCAATATCTATGCTAGGATTGGCAGAGAATAAATCATAGATTTCATTCATACATACATAATGAACTACATTGCTTGGCCAAGCATAATAAGTGTATTGCAACAACAAAAACCAATAGGTTTTTGTAAAGCAAACCTATACTCCCTGGAATAAATTTTGGCACCTATCTTAGAAGGCAAATTTCTACCATACATCTCATAACAACTATCTACCCTCTAGCAACATCTACCCATAGGTGCTCTAGTCAACTAAGGTATCAATGATCTATTCAAGTATTTAAAACATTCTTCCCAAATGTCTTCAAAATAAGAAATAGAATACTAATTTATACTCTAATTAGAAATTATATTTATGATTCACAAAGTAATTCAACAATTACTCATATCATTCTTATGACTATATGTACTTAACATCTTAAGCATTTTCCTTTTAAAAATGTACTAAAAAGAAAAGAAGGTATGTCAGAAGTATGTGCATGTACATAGAAAAATTCCTTGTGCATATGCATATATGTGCCTACTAATGTTATAGTTTGTTAAAAAATTATAAAATAATCATTGTAAACAAATATTTTGGTACCCTAACATTCTCTTTCACTTCTAGGGTCTTTCACCAAAAAGGAAAGGAATAGGGTATAAAATGACTATGTCTACACTCAAGATTAATGCAATATAGATGAAATATGTCTAGATGTAATGTATAAATGCAACAAGCTGATAAAAGGAATGATTTATGAATGCAAAACCTAAGAAATGTAAAGTGTTTGAAAAATCTTTGTGATATGCAAAAAGACCTAGAAATGAAAGTAAACCATAACATAAATGAATGAAACTGAAGAGGTCCACGTGTAAACTTGTTGGAGACTGGAAATTTCTTCTAAAATGTTGTTGATGCTAAAAATTTTTCCTAATAGGACTCATTCACCATTTTGGGAAAATTAGTCCTAGATCTAGGAAACTATTCTGGAGCCCGTTTAAGACAAATGGGTATCCAAAATTGCAGAAAACCATGTTCAGGCCTAGCAGTGGGACTCATTCACCACTAATGGTGAATCAATCCACTTTTGAATTTCTAAAAATTCAAAAGTGGAAATTGAAGACCTTAGTCTCCACTTTGGTTCCTAACAAGTGTCCACCTTCAAAAGTCTGATTTTCAGCATTGAAAATGACTTTTTGTGAATATTTTTCCCTAATCAACAAGGAGATGTCTTCAAAAACATTATAACTTGATATTTAATTATTTCCAACCCTTCAAGATGATTAAATCTACAAACACACAAGGAAAGAGAGAAAAATGTTGGATGTTAAGGCATGGGGGTTTGTCTTGTTCAAACCCCTTTTAGGTAATTAAGCCAAAATGAAGAACTAAGACAATAAAGCATGAAGTAATGGATTTAATACCTTTCCATGATTATTGATCTTAATTTTATACAACAATAGATGAAGATTCTACCCTTGAATGTCTAAAAAATGATTGTGAATGACTTGGAATGTTAAAACCCTACCTTGCTTGACTTGAGGTAGAAGATAAATGGTGAATGAGTTATGAATGAGTTAAGTTCTTGATGAGATATGAATTAGGGTTTAGAGGCTTGCATTTATAGGCAATCCACCTAATTTTCCCATTAATTTTATCCCTAAGGCTGACATGGAGAAAAATTAAACTTAAAATCCAACTTTTCCCACTTAAAACCTAAAAATGGCTCAAATGGGACTCATTCACCATCAAGGGAAAATGGGTCCCACCTAGATGGGATTGATTCACCCCTGATGGTGAATGGGTCCCATAGGGGCCATTCTACTAGCTAAAATGCTAGGAAGCAAGGAAATCAAGTTTATATGGTGACTTAGTTGGTTATTTCAACAAATTATGCCTTAGGATGCACAATATAGGGCCATAGGGGCCTATTAATGATGATGTAAAGTTAAATTAGGGCTTGGGACATAAAGTTCAATGTGAAAGTTTGATTAAATACACTTTACAACACTAAAATGAGGCCCACACAACATAGAAAGGCACAACATCCGATGTGAATGTGTAAGAAATATTACAACACTAGATTAGAGTTAAGTTTAATTTATAAGCCTTATACATTAATGTGATAATGCATTTAAATATATTTTATAACATTGAATTAGGGGAAGAATAGGTCCATTCAGTCTAGAGAAGTTTGAAAGTCTGTTACAACACTTTACAACACCTTTACATGACATCCTTAGATGAATTTTATTCAATTTGTAAGGGTCTAAGACCTAATGTGGACATGTAAAAAACCTCACAACACTAAATCAAGGTCTCATTAAGTCCAATTTGTCATCAATTATTCCCATATCAAGCAAGCAAAAAGGGATTTTTTTTTGTGTCCACAGTTAGCCCCCACTTTAGTGAGAGGATGAACTTGCTTCAAACTCACACTAAAGTAGTTATTCAAGAAGGGTCCAATTATACCAATGCAAATGAAAAGGGATGAAAAATATCAAAGGAGGCTACACAAGCCCCCAAGATCCAAGATCTTAAGTTAAACCAACATGAGTGCAAAAGGACATGCACAAGGTGAATGATTTGCAACAAAACTAGATACATGATCATGCAATGATAGGAACTATAAGGAAGAGAAAAGCAAAAATGAAAAGGTGGATCAACCTTCGACTATTTATCCAACATGTGGATTAGATCTATGCTATTTTTCCAAAAATGCATACTCACTTTACGGTGACGAAACACATGGCTATTCACTGGGTGAGAAATCCCAAAAGGTGAGAAACATACACTCACAACTAGTATGTTATCACAAACAAACAGGTGGCTATGGGGAAAATCGTGCCTCGAAATGGGCTTCCCACTCAACCATAGAAAAGGTAAACCTCCTAATAACTTTAATAAGGCACCACAAAGGAAAATGATTTTTGAGCTCTATGAGGTAAGGAAAACTTCATATGCTTGACACTCATAGACATTATCAATGTAAAATAGTAAGGAATGTTCAAAGGGATTTCGTTTAATTCGTGAAAGGTGTCATCTTAGGGAACATTGTGCTTAATGTCTCCAAGAGAGGAAAAGTACAAATGGTCTCATCTTGTTTACAAGACAAGACAAGTGCAAGGTCTCATCCTGGGAAACATTGTACCTAATGTTTCCAAGAGAGGAAATCGCAAGAAAAGAAAATCACACAATGAAATGTGAGTGTCAATGTATGCCCCCACTTTAAAGTGGTTGCTAACACCATTATTATGAGAAATTGTTTTAAATTGGAATAAGAGGACATGAGAGCTTACTCAGAAAGCCTTATGCCAAGTAATATGTCTCCTATAAGCTACGTCATGAAACATAGAGTGTGTTATGTGTGATCCAACTTAAGGCATGTCGTTCACATCCCAAGCTTGCTCTTTATGTTCATGAAAGGTTAATGGCTAGCCAAAAGCAACAATGAAAAGTGACATATGAGGAGAAGGCAACATAATCCCTTTCCCCCACTTAGTGTAGGGAAAAGCTGAACCAAAATGATTGATAAGATGCATTCCAGAGTGAAAATCAGTATCAATTAGAGGAATTAGGTTCCCCCATATAAGGAAGAACACCAAACTCCTTAAGATGTTGGATTTTACTTAGAGAATTACATTCATTAGTGGAATGACCATGAAATCTATGATATTCACAAAATGAATTGTTGTAATAGCATTTCTTTTGAGTTTGTGGAGTGAGATATATCAAGTGATCTTGGAGGAGTCTTGAAAAAATACCCTTTTGATCAATGGTAGAAGGTGTTCTTATAGTTTGTGACAAAGATACCTCTTGCTTAGTATTAGTCATCGTACCTACACAAGACTCTTTAGATTGTGATATTTTGTTCTCTCCTTTATAGGAGGGTGTAAAATTTTAAAAATTCAATTCATTAGTGTTTTGTGAGATGGCATTGACATTAAGTGAAGAGTTCATTGTTTGTTTCATGTTGTGTAAAGGATGACTATTAAGATGACTAGTGTTAATGAGTTCAGGATGCACTATTGTGAAGGTTGGTTTAGAAGAACTATTTGTGATAGTTTGATATTGAGTGAATTCTTCATGATTTCTATCAAAGGACAATAACTAAGACCATGAGGTGTTTGTTGTGTGATAGGATCTATAGGGTTATGGATACCTTGTTCGTTAGCACCACATCCTTTTCCATTGTATCCAAGTTGTTTCATGAGATCATAACCTCATCCAAAAAGCTTTTTCATCACTTTTGGATTAGGTGGTTGTTCATGATTAAGTTCATCAAAGTTTTTGTGTAGTTTTCCTCTTTGTTTGAAGTGGTTGAGGTGGATACTTTTGAAGGATCTTCCTAGTTTTGTGTTGACATAACTAATTTTTCGTTTCGCGTATTTGAATCTTTGTTTATGATCTTGTATTCTCCCATGAATGTTACTGTGAAGTCTAAGGAACCCAATCATTATCTAATAGCTTCGTGTGTTGTTCTTTTTTATTTTTTGATTTACAAGTTCAACATGTGTAGTTGATGTTGATGTGTTTAAGGGATTTTCTATGTTTCTCAAGCTGTAAGACACTATAAGGCTCAGGATCGCTGTCAAGGGTGTATAATTTTTTTTTGTAAATATATTTTATTTTTCAATGAAGAGTGGAGGGAACACATTTCATTGCATGAATCCACCTATTCTACCTAAAATAAGATTACATGAAAGTTCATGAGGCATAACATGGATTGGTGTATTCAATGTGGCCACTCCAACTTGAAGAGGTATAATGATCACCCCAAGCGGTCTCTTTTTGACATTTTCAAATCCCTTAAGATATAAAGAATCAAGTTGAATGTTAGATTGATCAATTCCAAGCATATCTAGAAGGCTCACACTACACACATTAAGGGAAGAGCTAGTATCTACAAGAGTTCTCTTTATCCCTATGGTATTGTATTGAACAATGATCATGAATGAATCATTTATTTTTTGCACTTCCAAATGGGGGAGTTCACTTTGGTGGAAAACAATGTCAATGTTGAATCCTTGAATTATGGCTGCTATGTCAATTGGTTGCACATTAGAAGGAATAGGAACTTGTTGTAAGGCCATTTGAAGCATAGTGTGATAGGTAGGTGAATTCTGAAGAAGGTCCCAAAGAGATATCTTTGCAGGAGTTCTCTTAATTTTTTGAACAAGATCATAGTCCCTTAATTGAGGTAGTATAGAATTTGGAAAAGCTAAGGAGGTTTGGTTTGATTGTTGTGGTTGTGGATTGTTTCTAGTGTTGTATGTATGAGCAACAATATTAAGAATCAGTTGTAGAAACACATTATTCTGAAGTGGGTAAAGGATAAGCTCAATTTTGTTGTCAATGTGAGGTTTGTGTGATTGTGGATAAAGGATGAGTTCAGGTTTGTTGTGAGCGTGAGGTTTGTGTGATGGTGGGTAAAGGATGATTTCAAGTTGTTTTTGAATTTTTTGTTTGTATGAAGGTGGGTAGAGAATTAGAGGGTTCTTAGGATGTCCCACGGGGTATGTATGAGGTCCATTGGTCAAGGGGGATCTAATGGACACTTGTGCATTCATAACCTCAACATTCTTGGTTTGATGTATCTGTAATAAAGGGAAATCTAGAATCACCTTTTTATCATGAGCTAAGGAAGACACATTTCTATTGTTGCCATGTTCTAACACCATGATATTATCCCTAGGAGGAGAGTTTTTAGGACAACTACGAATCAAATGTTCTTGACATTCATGGATTGGTTCTTCTAAAATGACCTCATCGCAAGTAGGGGAGTGATCAGTGGTTGAAGTGTCTTGCTCAATAAGGTTTTCCTTAGGTGAAAGGGGACAAGTAAGATTCTCATGATTCTCATTGGTTGTGTTTTCTAACATCAAATCATCTTCCTTACAACTAGGGGACATACTAGGAGAAGAACAAATATGATTATCATGGTTATTTATGAGTTCATTCCTTTGTTCCCTAATGTCTTCCAAAATAGGAGAGGTAGGGGAAGGATCATAAAGAGGGTTGTTATAGACCAACATATCCTCATTATTTATAATTTTATCTCCCTTGAAATCATTCTCACAAGCCAAAGGGGAATGGAAATTAGGTAAGGTGATGTTTAGGAATGTGTATATGATTTCATTCTCTTGTGTTAAAATATCTTCCCAAAGTGAATGAGGAGAAGGATAAACAAGATCCTCATGATTCTCAATGATTGTATCATCTTTTGCCAAGATACCTTCATCATTAATGTTGGAACTCTCAAATTTCCCAAATTTGAAGTGCCCATTTCAAATTTTTGTCTCTACACTCTCACAGGTGCACTTGAAGAATCTGCCCAACTGGCCCACTTTGGAGGGTCGTAATTTGAAGCTAGTTGATTTCCAAGAAAAACCAATTTTATGCCCCACTCATGTGTCCTATGTGAGCATGCATGTCAATTTTAAACTTCCCATGATGATTTTTGTCAAGGTTTCAAAAAGTGAAGCTGGAGGGTTTTGGCACTTTTCTGTTGTTTGCAAACGTTCAGTTTTGCAAAGTAGCCTCTCGTTTGTGCTTGAATTTTGTAACTAGTTGATTTTCAAGAGAAAATGAATGTTTTTATGCATTCTCCATACCAATATGAGCTCACATGTCAAGTTTTAGAGCTTTATGATAAGATTTTATTTCTTTAGCATATCAAAACCAAATGCAATTTCTTCAGTTCTGCACTTGCATTTTTAGAAACCTTCCTAAGAGGTCAACTTTGACCATCAATATCTTATGGTGGTTGATGATTCAAGAAAAATTATTTTGCACACATTTTATTTGCACCAAAATGATCTACTCTGTCGAGTGGAAGCTTTCTAGGAGTTGATTTGATATTTTCCAATGAGGTGATTTGATGAGTTTTAATTGGTTTAGAAAAACTATTTGTTACAGAAAGTTCAAGTAGCTTTGACAATGAATATCTTTCACGTCGTGACTCCTTTTGTTGAGTCGTCTATTGCATTACATTCTTGGACTGAATATCTACAAACCTACAAGTTTTCATGGCCTCAGGAGGTTGTTTTCCTAGTTTTCCAGGCCGATTCCAAGGCCAACTTGGCTACTTTTGCTCATTTTCCAAAAGTGCCAGAAAACAAATTTTAATCACAGCCCAGTTCAAGTTTCCACTCCAGATGCATTCAAAAGGTAGTGTTAAGTCATTTGATCACAAATTTGTTTGAATTTTTTTTGTTTTAGCCAGGCCACATGGGCCCGACATGCCTTGCACAATCATGAGGTTGTAAATGTTGCATTGCAATCTATTGAAGGATATTTCGATTGTGAAATGCATGAATTGCAAGGGATTTCTCCATCAATGGACTCTCAATAGTTATTGCTATAATTTTATTCAATTAACTTTAAAGAGAATAGGTCCATTCACCATGGATAAAGTCATAACATTTCTATTCTTGCTTGATGATGTGAAGCAATTCCATGATATTGAAAAGTTGAGATACTTGGAGCAACAATATTGGGTGACATAGGATACTCTATTTTATATTGTGCAATACAAAACTATATGATGGTGATGGGAAAACAATATGCCTGATGGAACATGAATTATTTGAAAGGATGAGTTGGTAAACAACAACCTAGATCTTTATCATAATAGTGTGATGGTAAATTGTTATGTGGACTGCACAACACACCGAAGTGGATATGTTGAAAACCCTCTGAAATGCAGAAGGGTATAGTGCATTCACCAAAGAATAAAGGATTAAAGGGGAATTCTATTTGAATTCTTTTATGCAGAAGCATTAGTAGGGCATGCAACTTTTTTAAGAATTCAAAATCCTCAATGAGTGTCTCACCTAGTTGAACACAAAAAAAAATATTTTAAGGACTTGTGAAACTTTCAAGAAAATGCAAGGGTGTGATGGGTGTGAGGCACCATCAAGTTTGCACAAGGACCCCACACACTAGACGGGAGATTCAACTACCATGAATGTAGAGTGACACAAAATGAAGTTATTGAAAATACTTTAGAAATTCTCAATTAGATGTGAATGGCACAACTTCTGCCAAATAAATGTAGCCATAAAAGCATAGAGTGCACACAGAGTAGCAAGGGAAAAGGTTGTAGAAACCTTTAAGGAAATGCATCGGGAAGAGATGGAGTGGCCAAGGCACCAACATAACATAAGAGCAGAAAATTGATATGTAAAAAAGGTTTCTAATAACTTTCAAGCAAATGTGTGGCAGTGAATGTTGCACCCCAAGACCTTCTTCTTTCATGGATGTGCCCAAAATAAGAGGAGAAACATTATGTTGAAGGCTGAGAATGGTATGTGGTAAATTTTTTGGGTGCAAGAGTAAAGTGTAGACATCTATCAAAGCATAAAGGAAGTGGCAAATTGAATAGGGCCACGCACAAACAAAAGTGTATGTTGATAAGAAATTAGAAAACCCCAAACTAAATGTGTTCTCATGGAGAGCCCTACTCAACTGCCATAAACAAAAATAGATTGGTTGAGAATAATTTTGAAACCCCTAAGCAAAAGCATCTAGTGCTAGTTGAAGGGGGACTCCACAAAGGCTTCCAAAGGTCATTGCCAACTGGGAGGAGAAGCTCAAGCTGAATCATGGGAGGCGCTATGGATTGCTTGGACTTAATGAATGTGGAAAATCTACACCTCTTATGGCTCTAGGAATGTGAGAGTTCCCCATACTAGAGCATATTGATATATATCATTTGACCAAAGAGGTTGAACCTTGCAATGTGCACATTGCATTAGTTGATGAATCTTTTTGAATGAGGAACAAAGGAGAAAACTAATCGAGCCTATGGGTTGTTCTGGCGCCTGTAATCTAAATGGGCATCATTCTAAAGAGAGAACTAGTTGCCATAGCTAGAGGTTGCAGTATTAACGAACATGAAGGAAATTAGGGGAGAAAATGGGTAAAAGGTAGATCGATGGTGGAAAGTGGAGATAAGAATGCAACTCAATCTCCACCTTCTCTTGTTGGATCATTGTCCCATGGTACACATGGTTTAATTCCCATGAAATGGCGAAATTGTGACATGTGGACAGGGTGGGTTCTAGAGAAAGATGAAAGGCTGGAGAAATAAGATGTTTCTCGATTTTAATGTTTAAAGGGGCTCTCATTTTGAGTGAAATATTTTTAAAAAAGGGGAAAATGCATTTAAAGATTAAATTTTGTGGTGAATGAAAGGTGGGCCCAATGGATTTTGAGTGCACAAGTATGTTTGATAAGCTCATGGTTAATATTTTAAAAGATTTCATTTCTTTTAAATGGTGAAACATTTGAAAAATGAAGTGGCTTGATAGTATTTATTTAAGATGCCTCTCATTTTGAATAAATATTTCATTACATGAGTAGAATGGAGTAAGCATTAAAAAAGGGGGCCACGGGAATACATTACTGCTCAGTGTAACATGTAAATGGCTTTATTAAAAGGGCACAATTTTAAATGTGGGTAAAATACTTTTTAAATAGCCCAATAGAATAAAGATTCAGGGGTATAAAGTAAAATGAATATTTTACTTTATTAGAAAAATGGGTGTAGAATAAAATGAGGTGCACATGCATAGGGAAGTAATTCATGACAGGGTGAAAAAGCAAACAGGCCTAGGAAATTTTTTACAGTTGAACATTTTAAGTGATTGCTCAGAAAACACTTTAAAATGTGAAGTGAAATATTTAAAAGCCTTCATTATGTAAAGGA
This sequence comes from Sequoia sempervirens, assembly GCA_007258455.2. Lineage (NCBI taxonomy): Eukaryota > Viridiplantae > Streptophyta > Pinopsida > Cupressales > Cupressaceae > Sequoia > Sequoia sempervirens. The sequence continues at coordinate 612,971,014 of VDFB02000003.1, forward strand.
AAATTTTTGAAGATAAAATGGGAAATAAAGTGTTGCATAGTAAAATGAGTAGAAAATGTGAATGTTTTTCATGGGAAAGAAATATTTTCTCACAACAATTGGGTGAAATTGAAAATTCCTCACATGGGTATTTTTTCTATTGCTGGGCAACTTGAGGCAAAGGTAGAATTTGGGGGAAAAATAAGTTTGTTGTAGGGAGATGAGAGAAGCTTTGCAATTTGGAAATCAACAGGAATGGATATGCAAGATGGCATTTTCAGATCTTCTTTTGGAGCCTTCCTTTCTTCTTTTTATTCTGTTCTTCTCTCATTGTAAAGGATTTTGGGGTTCCAATTTCTGAAAGCTCTGCAAGGCAGGTAGAAGCTCTAGGTGGAATTGTAATGCTAGGATGATTGTAACTGAGTCATTAATCTGAAAGTGTGTGTTTTGAATTATACTTTATGTTTATTTTAGCTAATAATTGTCTCCATAGTTGAACTCTAATACTCTTTTGGATTCAATAATAAAGTTATCTGATTCTTTTCATGCACATTTTGTGCATTTGAGCTATATTTGTTGTTTCCTTTTGTTCTATGAATGATGTAATTGCTTTAATGAAGAAAAATTTGCATTTATTATTGCCTATTTTTCATGGGATAGTGTAATTACTTCAACAAATGTGATAGAAGTGTTGTGTTTCATGTGGATTTACAAGAAGGATTATCAGATAAAGCTTTAGTGATTTGGTTGTCACAATGTGATAACATTTGCAAAGATCTTCAAAGCATGTTTAGTACTGTAGAATGAATGCTGGCTATATGACTCCATAGCCCATTTTTTGAAACTGGTATATTATCATGCTTCTGCTATTTTCAATTTGGTCCCAATTCTTTGAAACCAAAATCACTTTAATTTTGTGTTGTGAGTACTTGTATCTACCATCTTCTTAATGCTAGTTCCTAAAATTCACTCAATGTCTTGCCAATAGTGAGTGATATTTTATGTTTCTCAGCATAATTATGTGAGAGCATTATCTATTAAGCAATATCCCATTAATTGTGTTTGAATCTTTAGATATTGCTAAACGGTGACCCCCTAGGTCCTACAGAGCCTGAAGTGTAGGCGAAGTGTGTTCTCATACCATTTCCTGTCAGTTGGCCAAATAACCCATTGAATCTAATCATTAGAAAGTGGCTAGTCTATAGGATTCAATTGGTTTGGTTCAATTTGGAGCACCAACAACTAAAATGAGAGGTATTGGGAGAATAACTATGATCATCATGATTATATATGTTTGTATGCTCTTCTATCACATTATCCACACAAATAGGAGAGATAGGAGGTGGTTTAAGTTTAAGGTTAACATTGTCATTTTCACTCCTTTGCACTAAGAGAATTTCATAGCTAGGGAATGCATTGGATGAATAACTAACATGCTTATTTACTAACTTGTTCTTTTAAAATTTGGAGAGTATGCGCAGGATCATCATGGAAAAAACAGGCCCTTAAGTGGAAAAAAATTTAGAAAAATTAGAGTTAGGCAACTTGACGTAAAAATTTGAATAAGTTATCTATATTCTTTCAAAAACATGTAAGAATAGAATTTGTAGCAAATTGAATGTAGTTTCTAAAATACTAGGTTTTTTTTTAGAAAAAAAAAAACTATTTGGTGAAAATTTAAAATTTCATTGCAGTTGTGATCCAAAATGTTTTATTTATCCTAGAGATGCAAAAAAAAAAACTATTATGCAATGAGAGAAAAACAAAAAGGGACACCTCAAGATTAGCCTAAGGAATTGATAATATAAAGAAATAAGATAAAATGAAGATTGTAAATTGATATACCTTTCTTTGTTGCTGAAATTCCTTGGTTGGACCTTGTGAATGTAAACTTGTATGCTCCTTGGATGACTATGGAAATGACTAAATGCAAGATTGACAATATGATGAGATGCAAATGAAAATAGTTAAGTGGCTTGGAAAATGTCTAAGAAAATTCTTGCAAATTGAGTAGACAATTTGATAGCATAAGGGTGTAAAAATGACTAAGTGTTGAAAATTCCTTAGAAGAGGGGGTATTTGTAGAGAAATTTGAATTCTCTAGAGAATTCAATGGTTGAGATTGAACCACCAAGGTCAAGATGTAGGTATATCCCTCACATCTTGGCATGTGAGATGTGAGATGGCCTAGGATAAGATGATGTGGAAGTGAGGTGGAAGGGAGGTACATGATGTGGAGGAAGGACAAGTACCTTGGGGGTGAGAAGATTTCCTCAAAAAGGAACTTCTTGTCCCCAAGTGAGGATGAAAGTGACATTTGAGGAATTTTGGAATTCCTCAAAAATCTCCGTGGGAAATGAGAAAGTGGTTAGAGAAATAAATGTGAATTAAAAATTCACATTCTTGGGAGAATCTAGTGGATAAGAGAGGGTTTCCAAAAAGGTGGGAATTTGTCACATGTGAGTCAAGTGACAAGTCAAAGGTTCTAGAAGTTTCATGGGGATAAGGTAAGCCTTGGAAGGATAAAATGTGAATTAAAAATTCTCATGGGGAAGAGAGGGACCTAGAATAAATAAATGTGAATTAAAAATTCACATGGGAAAAAAGGTCAATGCTAAAAAAGGAAAATGGAAAGGGTTGACTAAAAAGGGATGCTCAATGTGGCTAATGACTTTGATTAAGGTTGCGCAAATACATGATTAGGATAAGTTAATCAAATATTAGAAGCAAGTGGAAAATGTAGGAGGATGTGACATTAATTCTTGATTACATCCTAATTATGAATTAATTAAATTAATCCAGATTAGAAAGGGATTATGGAGGATGTGACAAGGAGAGAGAAAAATGAAGAATTTAAAATTGATTTTATTCAAAAAGGTTAAATTACTAAATTAAATAAATTGACATACTTATTTAATTTAGAGAGGAAAATGTGGTAATAGTATTTAATTATTGAATTAACTACTTTAGGGACCTTAGGCAAACTATGAAATATTAATTAAATGAGTGATTTAATTAATACTAGCCAAGAGGATGAGGTGTATGAGTTAAAGAGGTGAATAAGGAGACAAATTTGACCATATGGAAGTGGTCAAATTTGGATGTCTACATTTTTCCCCTCTTTGAAACACTATTAGGATAATGGGGTTTCAAAGCAAATAAAATGCAAATGACTCTATAGAGGAAGCAACCAAAAAGGAGATGCCCTAGCATAGGGGAGGCTATTTGAGCTGCCCAAATGGAGGGAAGTGAAAAGGGATGCCCCAGTCTTAGGGGAGAAGGCTCATGATAGAGGAATGGAGAGGAATGATAGGGTATGCCCCCTTGAGGAGGCAGATGGGGATGGAAAAGGGGGTCCCAGGAGACTTCTCGAAAGTATAACATGGTATATGTCATTAGAAAGAGCACAAAAATTTGAGAATATTAGCATTTGAACAGAGTCAAACAGATGCACAATTTGCAAATGGCAGTCCTGGGAAGATAGAGGATGAGAGAATTAGTTAGAGGAAGATTTTTTTTAAATAAAAGGGAAAAAATACCCGTCATTTAAAAAAGGTAAAAGAGGGGGGAAAATAAATATAAGGTAATTGTAGAAATTACCTCACCATATTTGCACTACTAGTAGTTGAGGAAGAGAGAAAAGGAAGAAGATGAAGAGCAATGATGCCGCAACATTATGACTCTGATATCATTCAATGGGTGGATGAGGTGCAGAGGTTCCACACCCACTAAGGAGTACCTTTCTAGGTTAGTAAAAAAAACCCTCTTGTGTATTTTAAGCATTTGTAGCACATTTTTGAATGTTCATAGAAAATGTAAAAATGGGTTTTGTAGTTGAGATAGAGAGGAAAAGTAGGTAGGAACTAGAATTTCAAGTTTACAGTGGGTTAGGGGTATGATAGAGTGAGGCATAGCTCTAGGAAGAGTGAATCCACCCCACTATGGAGTGGCAAGGCCCCCTAGTTGGGATAGGCACCCCATGAAGGGGCATTTCTACCCCATCTTGGGGCAAGTCTGCCGCACATGAGGGTGCATCCTCCCTAGCTCGAGGCAGGTTTACCTTGGACGGGGGAACATCCACCCCAACTCGTTATTGGTTTTCCTCATACGGGGGTGTATTCACCCTAGCTCGAAGTGGGTCTTCCCCATGCGGGGGTGCATTTTCCCCTACTTGGGGCAGAGGTGTCTCACCCTAGAGTGCATCCACCCCAGCTCAGGGCAAAGGCACCCTACAGGTTGGGGTGCATCCTCCTCGGCCTGAGGTAGAGTCATCCCACAAGTTGGGGAACATTTGGCCTATCCCGAGGTGGAGTCGACCTAAAGGTTGGGGCGCATTCGCCTCAGCCTATGGTGGGTTCACCCTAACCTAGGGTGGATCCACCCTAGCCCAAGGTGAGTTCACCCCAGCCTAGATGGGTTCATCCCTAGGAAGGTGCATATGTCCCAATGCAGGGTGGAGTTTCCTCGACCAGGGTAGAACTTCCCTGACTCAAGGCAAGTCTAGCGATGTAGGGAGGGGGAGCTAGGAAAATGCAGAAGAGATAGAGGGCAGAAAGATAATGTACTGAGGCCAAGAAGGAAATTGACAATCTAGTTAATATGGATGTAGAGCTTCAAGCGATTATAGACACATGAGCGATGGTCAGAGGAATTGGAGGCAACTATGGCGGCCATGACCGAAGTAGATCATGCAACCTTAGAGCATGTGGGGTTATTGCACCTTTTATAGTTTTCGATGATGAGGGTGCATCGAGCAATGCTGACAACACTGATAGAGAGATGGAGTTCAGCAACATCGACCTTCCATCTTCCAATGGAGGAGATGATAGTGACGCTAGAGGATATATGGCACATTCTGAGGCTGCCCATGGTAGGGTAATTAGTGAGCAATGTGGTATCAAGAGGGGTGGAGTTATACCAAACCATTTCAGTGCTATTTGGAGATGAGGATTTGCCCATATAGAATGGGTAGTTGGACTTGGACATATATTTTTTAGTGGGGGTACCACCCCTACAATTATTTCTAGGTGGGATGATTAGTGGGATATTGTTGTTGGACCGCAGTAGGAAGTTTTTTAGTCTACAATACATGGAGGTGATTGAACATATTTTTAAGTGGCACAAGGGATAGTTCTCATGGGGCACTTGTGTATTAGCATAGTTATACAAAGACATACATGTGATCTATTATTGATAGTCACTAAGTGTGATGCACATGACCCTATTATAGGTATGGGTATGGGAGCATATTATGGTGATGAGACCCCTACTGGCTAGGGGAGGAGAGGAAGATGATAGGGAGCCTATGGCCTAGGGGTATGAGGAGGCAAGGGGTTTGGTTTTGTAGTATGAGATGTAGGGGATATTGATGGGTGGAGGAGAGTGATGGATGGCTTGCATTAGAGGGACACAATATGGCATCCTTATATGTATCAACGATTCAGGGGATGGACGGAGGAGGAAGAGAGACTTCAAGGCTATTTTATGAGCTGGTGAGTTTTGATTGGGAGCCAGTCGTGCATAGTGGAGGTGCATCAACCAGATAGAGTGTTTAGGCAGTTTGGGCTGGTACATGATATTTCAAAGGTACCCATCATGTTTCATCGACTCACCAGAGAGTAACCATGGGGAAATGATTTTACCCTGAGGGATGCCAGAGTGATGTGCGAAGCAACAGTGCAGGTGCCCTACCCAGGGAGGGCTATTGGGGTGGAGGACACGGGAGTGATGATGCAGTATGCCCAGTGGTTCCGCAACCATTGATGAGAGAGGATTACAGTGATGGTGCCTATTGTAGGAGCTTTAGGATTTAAATCTAAGGATGAGTGCTGGTTGTCTAGGGAGAGTGGAGATAGGAGGAGACATGCATGGAGGGGAGGGGAGGCAAGGGAAGAAAGAAAGGAGGAGGGTGCAGAGGGCATTTGTCAACATGGTATAAGAGAGGATGAGGTTGGGGTGGTAGGAAATCTAAAGAGGAGGAGGAGGAGGAGGAGTTAGTGGAGGAGGGCTAGGGTGATGATGGATGTGGTGGAGGAGATGGACGTAGTAGGACCCGATGGTGGGAGAGATGTAGTACGATAGGAGGGTGGGATAGGTCTAGAGACAAATGTACCACGACAAGATGATGGGAGTCGTCTAGAGGTGGAGATGGTATGTACAGTTGAGGGAGTAGCTATTCAGCAGACAGGCATAGGAGGTAGAGTACGAAAAAGGAGTGCATGTGAGGGTTGAGTAGGAGGAGGTGGGAGGGGGTGGATAGTAGGATAGAGCATAAAAGGAGACTGAGGCCAGGGCTCAGCTAGAGAGGATGGCGAGGAGGAGATGATAGAGGAGGGTCTAGAGAGTGGTAGAGTGGGAGCCTTCCATGCCAAAGATAGGGGGAGCGAGGATGAGGAAGGGTCGAAGGGGGAAGTGAAGGTTGTAGGAGATTCGAGGAGACTGATGAGGGTGGGGAGGAGAGGACAGTCAAGGAGGATTTGGGTGAGTAGGGTTGAGTGGGTGTAGGATGAGGTAGAGGTTGATTTGCTGGATGTAGATAGGCTAGATGTGTAGGTGTTGGAGGTAGATCCTTTGGTAGTAGTTCATTGTGTGGCATTAGAGGATCCTACAACTCAACTAAGAGGAACTATAGAGAGGCTTTAGATTACAAATCAGAGGTTGAGGATAGCTGAGGTGGAGGTGACCAAACTTAGGTTCGTGCTAGCGAGGGTACATGTAGCAGGTTAGAGAGATTATGGATTTATTGTTGACCACCTATTCACATAGGTAGCGGTGGTGGAGAGGGAGAGAGATGGATTGTGGGCTAACATATAGGGGGTACGAGATGAGTTGGCTATTGTGAGTTGGGACCGTGATAGATTATAGGAAAAGGTTGTTATATTACGGGCCATGGGGCAGCTAGTAGATTAAGGGCTAGTAGATACTAGGTAGGAGCTAGAGGAGATGAGGGGTCAGATATGCATGACATAGGTGGAGAGAGATGTAGCACTGGCACGGGTGCAGGCCATGGAAGAGGAGAGGGATGTAGTCTAGGCATAGGTGCAGTTGTTGTATAGTGAGAGGGAGGTGGCAGAGGCACAAATATAGTATCTTTAGAGGAGGCAAGAGGAGGTATTTGTAGAAGTATTGTCACTATAGAGAGAGCAAGATGCATCATATTTGAGAGTACAGGAGCTACAGAGGGACAGGGATGTAGCGGTGGCTTGGTCATAGGCCACGCAGAGGGAGAGGGATGCTTGAAAGATGCAAATGTAGATGTTGTAGGGAGAGCGGGATGTAGTAGTGGCTCAGTTGCAGTTAGTATAGGTTGGTGATGTGATAGGGGTAGACATACAGGGGTTACAGAGGGAGACAGATGCAACAATGGCTAGGATAGTGGCTACTGAGGAGATGAGAGATCGGATTCAGGAAGAGATGGCACAGTTACGACTATCCCAGGAGGCCTGGGAGCAGGAGAGGAGAGCGATCACTAGAGATCAAGATAGCTATCATCAGGAGCAGAAATTTGCTTGGGTCCAAGTTGCTGAGTGAGAGGAGAATGCAAGGGAGGCAGGATTTTTGATGGCTGTGTATTAACATGTAGTTCCAGATTTGGCACAACACATATTCTAGTATGTTCAATAGACACGACATATGCCAGTGCCATCCTAGATGCTAGGGACGCGGACCCGAGGTTTTAGTGAGTCACATAGGGATTTTCTAGGTAGGAGGTGAGTACCTGATTCCCCTCAAAGATCAGATGTGGGTAGCTCATTCGGCAGATGACAAGCTACTGAGTTTTTGACAAGTGGAGGGTGGATGGATAGTTCAGGGTGACAATGGTTATTTTCAAAACCTTGTATTGATATTTCATTTTATTATTTTGTATATGATGGACATGTATTTTGATGCAATCGATAGACATTATTCTATGACGAACTTTTGGATTTTGATATATTTGTATGGTATACATATCAACCTTTATTGACACCATGTTCATGCATTGGATGGATGATTTAATATATGCATATGTTTTATCTATGATGGCTTATGTGGATGTTTATGTGTGGATTCTTATTTGATTTTTGACATGTATGTATTATTTTTATGAGAGCTTATGTGAGTGCTTATTTAATTTTTGACATATATGTATATGTTTATGAGAGCTTATGTGGATGCTTATATGAATGTTATATACATGCAAGATGTGATGTATTATGAATCTAACATTTTTTTATGCAAGTGGCGATGTATGTATGAATGTTAGAATGGACCTAATATGTGTGGATCTAAAAATGATAATGCACCTGTAATGGATTTAAAGCTGTAATGAACTAATAATACGAATAGTAAATTATGAAAGGTAATAACATATGATCATAAGAGTCAATAAGGACTTGCATGATTAAAAAAAGGGGGGAGATTTATGTGTAGTGAAAGTGTAAAATGGGTGTAATTTGGCACCTTTCAATAACCCTTAGTATCCTAAGAAGAATGGGAGATAGGGGGTAAAGTATTTGCACAACCAAAATCGTAGGGTGAATGCAATGCAATAGAAATGATTATGAAATGCAATCCTAATATGATTTTCCATCTTTGGAGCACTGAATTTTTCTATAGCATAAGGCACCAAGTGCTAGGGTATAAGCAACCAAGGCAAGTTAACATCTAATGCATGAAAAAACACACAAGCAAGAAGGTTATCCCAACACCCCAAAGTGGTAAAGAATTTTTTTAGGTCAGGCATTGTGATAACCACAAGCACAAATGGATGTCCCAACGTAACACAAGATCACATGGGTCTTGGTGGATACTACGTGGGGCAACCTAGCAGACAACAACAATAAAAGATCAAGATATGCCCCTATCTGAATTAGCCAAAACACACCATAATATGATAGATTATGGCAGCCTTAACTAATTGTAATAGAGAGCTTAAATGATAAATAGAAACCAAAATCATCAAAAGATCACAGTCAAATTTCAAATGTCCTTTGCCATAGGATCAAGAGGATGGATGGGGTTGATGAGTTATGTTAGGAAGGATGTATCCTATTGAGACCAAAGATGATGGATACTAAACTAAAAGATCATTATGACGTGGGATGCTCAAAATTGATTGAATCTCCTACCACAAGCAGTTCTCATTTGTGAAGAACTAGCTAGATAAGTGCATAGCTTGATGACATGACACAAGACACTAGACATGAGACTGACACACCCTATAGACCTAGGGGCTCAGGGGCTGATCATAGATTAGCCTTGCCTATGTGAAAGTGCAGAGCCCTCATTGTTCTTGAAAATATTGTGGATAAAGCGGAAAGAAGACAATGGCGACCAATGATGAATAACACAAGACATGACACACAAATACCCTAGGGGAGAATCAAATGATCAACCTTGCCTATGTGAAAGCACAAGGGCAATGTAGTTCAAAAAAGACAAATGAAAAGAAACCATGGATAAAAGTGAAAAGGCACTAATGAAGATGAATGAATGATGAAGGACCTCAACAAGATGGTCCAGAATGCCCTGGGGATGGATCAAATGATCAACCTTGCCTACATGAAAGCATAGGGGCAATGTAGTTCGACAAGGACCAAGAGGACTGACAAGACAAGATGGAAACTAGGTGAGATTTATTTGATGGATGATTCTAGATTATGACACAAACTATCAAATGGAAAAACTCACGATAGAAGCTCAGACTAGAATAAAAAGCTCAGGGTGATAGATAGCATATAATCATCCAATGCTCAATCAAGGATCAAATGGGAGAGGATGTTAGGATAGGATGGATGGAGTCATAAAGTAATTAGGACACAAGGTAGATAATGATTAATCCCTCTATGGATGATGCCTATTACTAGGTTTTCACCACCTGTACCTATCCAAGGTGCCACCAAAGGTGGTTTTCACCATAGGATGAATTTATTTCTCTTTACTATTTTTGGATTTTTATTTTTATTTTTTTATTTTTTGTATTTTTACAGGTAGGGTTACCAAGCGGACTTAGGTATAGAACCTATTCAAATGCATAATATTGATAGGATCTTTGAGGGTATCTCCTTCAAGGGTAGCAAGTTTGTATGCCCCAGATGCATATTTAGCAGTTATGATATAAGGACCCAACCAGTTTGCTTCAAAATTTCCTTTCTTATTGTGGTCCTGTTGAGTATGTCAGTTCTCTTTAAGGACAAGATCACTAATCTAGAACTATCAAGGATGAACCTTCTTGTTGTAGTTACGCTTGAGGTGGTTTTAGTAAGCTTGTAGATGATCATAGGATTTGATTCATCTTTCATCAAGTAACTCCAACTATGTAAGTCATGCGACATGAGCATCTTCCTCACTGATAAGGTTCTTCAGAGAAATCCTCAGTGATGGGAGCTCAACTTTGATTGGAAAGATGGCTTCAACACCATACACTAAAGAGTAGGGAGTGGTTCCTATAGGGGTATAGATGGAGGTGCGATACACCTAGAGAGTGTGATGAATATGGAGGTGCCAATCTTGATCAGTGTTATTGACAACCTTTTTGAGGATGCAGATAAGGGTCTTGTTGGTTGCTTTTGCCTAACCATTACCTTGGGGGTAATAATGCATTGACCAACGATGCTGGATATCAAAGGTGTCATAGAGGTGTTTCATGGCTTGGTTTTTAAAAGGTTTTCCATTATCAGAGAGGATGCTAGATGGAATACCATATCTGTAAAGAATATGGTAAAGGATGAATTTTGAAATTTGAGTACTGGTGATTTGTGAGAGTGGCATTGCTTCCACCCATTTGGTGAAGTACTCAGTGGCAGTAATTATGAATGTATGGCTATTGAAAGTTGGTGGGTAAATCTTGGCAATCAAGTCAAAACCCCATTAAGAGAAGGACCATAGTGCTAGGAGATGCTAAAGGTCCTATTCCAGAGCATGAATCAAATCTACATGTTGTTGGCAGGGAAGGAATTTATTCATGAATTCACAAGAATCATGCTCTAATGTAGGCCAATAATATCCAGCTTAGATTATCCTTTTGGCCAAGGCCATACCATTTGAATGGGCCCAAAAAACACCACTATGTACCTCAGTGTAGTATGGGCTTCAGTCTCATCCAAACACCTAAGGAGGGTTCCATCATACCTATAATGATAAAGCATATCATTGACTATAACGTATCGGGATAAACATTGAATAAAGGATTTTTGTTGGTTTCGTGTGAGGTCTGGGGGTAGAATATTATCATGTAGATAAATATATATGTCTTGATACCATGGGGAAGCATGACCTACAATGTAACACACCATGTTAGTCTTAGGGATATCATATGCTGGGATTAAAAAAATTTCCACAAGGAACTTGCATTCTATTCGATCTTTAGGCATGTCAATTAGGGAGACAATAGTAGCCATAGCATTAGCTGCTTTGTTCTGTATCCTAGGAATTTGGTCAAATTGTATGAAGGTGAAATAGTTCTTGAAGTCATCCACCATGCGTTTGTAGGGCAACTTGTCACCTTTTGTTAAGAATTCATCATTAACTTGCTTAATGACCAACAATGAATCACCAAAGACTCTCAAGTGAGTTATGTGCAATTGCTTTACAATTCAGAGACCCGTGAGGAGGGCTTCATACTTAGCTATCTTGTTGGTACATGAGAATGCTATCCTGAATGATTTTGGGATGTAGTCACCTTGAGGGGTAACAAACAGAATTCCTGTTCTTGATCCATTATGTGTATATGAGCCATCAAAATACAATTTCCAAGTATGTGCTTCTGTTACTATGAGAACTTCTTCATCTAGAAATTCAGTGACCAAAGGGTAAGCATCCACTAGGGGTGCCTCGACCAACTGATCAGCTATGACTTATCCTTTTATGGCTTTGTGATCCACATACTCCATGTCAAATTCACTTAGGAGCATGACCCACTTAGCCATGTGACCGGTTAAAGTGATTCTGGATAACAAATACTTTAGTGGATCAATTTTTTCTATTAATTTAACTAGATGGTTAAGCATGTAATGTCAAAGTTTTTGTGTATCAAAGACCACTGCAAGGAAAGCTTTCTCCATGGGTGAGTGATTTAATTCATATTCGACCAGTGTTCAGCTGATGTAGTAGATTGCTCTTTCTTTTGATGACTCATCATGTTGTGCCAATAATGCCCCCAATGCGACTAAAGTGGTGGAGATGTAAAGCAAGAGGGGTTTCCCTGGAAAAGGTGGCATCAAGATCAATGGATCTGCCAAGTATTCCTTGATCTTATCGAAACGTATCTAACACTATTGGTTCCATTTGAAGGTGAAGTATTTTTTTCAGAAGATGGGTGAATGACTAACACTTATTTGCAAGTTGGGCTATGAGTCGACAGATGGATTACAACTTTCCTTGGAGACTTCTTAATTGTTTCAGATAGTGCGAGGGAGGCATATCCAGAATAGCTTTCACCTTGCAGGATCAACCTCAATTCCTCTTCGGGAGACTATGAAACCCAACAGTTTTCTTGATGTAACACCAAAGACATGCTTTTTTGGATTTAGTTGTAACTTGTAATGTTCTAACCTCTCGAAGATCCTTTTCAGGATGGCAGGGTGCTCTGCTCTAGTTCTATATTTTCCTAGCAATTCATCTACATAATCTTCCATGATAATATGGATGAGGTCATGGAAGATGACAATCATTTCTCTTTGATATGTTGCCCCCACATTCTTGAGACCAAAGGGCATAACATTGTAGCAAAAAGTACCCCAAGGTGTTGTAAAAGTGGTCTTGTGTTGGTCTTCAGGTGCAATTTGGATCTGATTGTAACTAGAGAATCCATCCATAAGGGACATCTCATGTCCTGTAGTAAGGTCAACCAACATGTTAATATTGGGCAGGGGGAAATTGTCCTTTGGACAAGCTTTGTTAAGATCCCAAAAGTTTGTGCAAATCTGAATGTCTCTGTTTGGTTTGGCAATAGGCACTATTTTGGAGATCCAATCATAGTAGTCAAGGGGTCTGATAAAACCAGCATCCAGTAATTTCTCCAATTCTTTCTTGACTAATAATGCTACCTATGGATGCATTTTTCAAAGCTTCTATTTGATAGGCTTGGCATTTGGGAAAACATCCAGATGATGAACTACTAAATAAGGGTCTAAGCTTGGCATATCCGAGTACAACCAAGCAAAGTTAATGATACCATCTTGGAGTAGCTAAACAATAACTAAATATTCTTGCTCTGATAGTGATTTGGCTACAGAGGTGATCTTAGAGTTTTTAGAAGAACCCAGGTTAACTTCTTGATTTTCTTCATTTAAGATTGATGACCATGTGGATAATTGAGTTCCCATAAGGGAAAGATGAAAATCTCCATCCTCTAGCACCTCTTTGAGCTTTTCACTATCAGATGCATCGTTTATTTTTACTTTTTCTAGGTTAGGAAGTGCCTTAGGGAGGTTTTCACTAGATGACCATTTTTTATTTTTCTTGTTTTTATTTTTGTGACTGGAGCATTCAACCTCCCCCAATCCCAAGAGGTTGAAATACATATCCTACTAAATCTTGGAACTATGTGGGATCGATGTTTTTAGGTACGTGAGTTTCTTGTAAATCTCTTTTGAGTATTTCCTGATGCATGAGAGAAGACTTAAGCAAATCCAAAATTGAGATCTGAGTAGGGGTCTTTCCTAAGTGATCAATAATGTTATACTAAGAGTTTACAAGATTTTGATGGGTTGGTGTGGGGGCTATAGGGATAGTAATGCGGGATCATCGGGTAGCAAAAACAAATTGGGGATCTTTAGCTTTAACATGTATCATAGACACACGGGGTTCTACCTACTCAATGTAATGGACAATACCATCATAATTAAGGGGTACATTCTTATATCTTATGTTATTTGTGTTGTTGTCTTGGGGATTTTTGTTGGAGGTGCTTGAACCTTGATTATGGTTAGGGAAGGCATTTTGATATATCTGCAATTGAGCATTGGATGATGAAGCTTGACTAGTGTCGAATTTGATATATCCTCGATTGATAAGATCTTGAACATAGTTTTTGAGACCTTGACACTTATTCAAAGTGTGCCCTTTAATCTTATGGAATTCATAATATTCATTCTCCCTAAACCAAGATGTTTTGGGCTTGGATTCATCAAGTGGTTTGGTGACAAGGTATGTGATCGGATAGTTGATCTGTAACACCTTATTGAAAATGATGCTCAAGGGTTTTACTAATTGAGTATACTGGTGTTTTCCATTCCCTTGACTATTCTAGTTCAACTGTTGAGGAGGACAAGATGCCACCTATGGCATGAATATGGCATTAAGTACAGATGGTTGTTACCTCTGGGATATATTGGCCACCTAAACATGTTTGGTGTCAGTGACACCATCATTCACTACATTTTTGTTCTTGTTCCAAAATCATGACTTATCACCGAATGGAATTTCTTTGTCATGGTTTTGTATCTTGATGTGTCCTTTGGTAATAAGGGTGCATTCAAGGATGGGTCCTTTTTCCACTATTTCAGCAAAAATGGTAACACAGTGCAACCTAAAATTATGAGCCATATCGGGATGTGAGTTCTCCACAAAGAGGGTGACCATGTCTTTCTCTTTGAGAAGGGTTTTCATTTGGTTTTCCAACGCACACCACCTTTGGAGGTAGCTAATATAGGTTTCACCATCACACTACTTCTCCTTAAGAAGGTCCAAGGTATCAGTGTTTTTCTCTAGATTGAAGGAGAAGTAAGAAACAAACATTTCGAAAAGATCTGCGAAAGATTTGATAGACCCCTATTCTAGACCCATAAACCAATCCAAGGCGTATCCCATCAGGATTTGTTGGAAGAGATGGAAGAGATAGTTATCATTGTGCATAACATCTTGATATTGGGAGTAAAACTCTTGGAGGTGGGCCTTAGGATCTTTGTTTCCCTTGTATCTGTCAAATTTTGGTATTTTGAAGTGTTTAGGGAAGGGGATCAATGAGATCGAGGGATCAAATGGATAAGGAAATATGTATTCAAATTTGAATGATTGTTTGCAAGTCCCGACTTGAAGATCTTTTAGAGCGGCTTTGATTTCCAATAGATTTGCATTGGCTGGTGGCATGGGATCCAAAGATGGGTTGGATGGATATGGGTGGTAGGATGATAGAGGATCATGTTGAGATATCATTTGGAGGTTGATATATGGGTTTTGATAATGACATGATGGGGCCCCTTGTTGATGTTTCATGGGTTGTTGTTGTGCAGTATAATATGGATTGGCCTGATGAGAGTATTCGGTATACTGCTAGGGAGTGTAAACAGATTGTTGCAGATTCCTTAGCTGAGGTTGTTGGTATTGATGTGATTGTTGAGAGGCCACATAGGGTGGTATTTTCTTAAATTTCTATTGGTTGGGATAGAGATAATGTTGGGGGGGTGGCTGATGCAATGTTAGCTATTGCATAGGTCAAGATAGGTTGTGTTGTAGTTGAGCTTGTGGGTGAAAAATAGATGCAAGCCATAGGGATATGGTCAAACCAGGAGGTCAAAATGGATTACCTTAGGATTGGTGTGGTGGTTGGTGGGATTGAATCAATGGATTATGTGGGGGTTGTTGTTGTAAAAGTGGTTGGGATGATGTAGAAGCATTCTACAAAGGAGATTGTTGGGTACCAATGGCGATATCTGGTTGGGATGTACTTTGCAGTAGTAATTGGGAGGATATATTAGATTGAGGAGGTTGTGGAAGTGGTGGTATAATTGTGTCCCCAAGAGGTGGAGGAAAGGTGGTGAAAGAGTTGCACCCAATACTTACTAGAGGTTGATTTAAAAGGGGTGATGCAATCAACATCAATGGTGGACGTTGTGGCATAGTTTGTGGCATACCATAGGTGAAAGGATTATTTGGTTCTGACACTTGAGGGGCCCCCATTACTAATAATGTGGTGTGTGGGTAATTGTTAATGTGATAAAGGACATTTTTTCCAAATTCAGGTTGATACCAACCCTCTATAGGAGGTATATTGGGGATGTAGGAATCACCTGGTATGTTTTGCGAAGCTTGGTGTATGTTGGATGTGGCACTATTGTACTTGGATAGGTCAACACCTACTGGGAGTTTGGCTCCTTTTTCAATTAGGTGGGACAAGATCACTTCCCCATGCTATTCGAATAGGAAATCTATCATTTGTGCATTGGTGGGATTACTAAAATGTTCCTCTAGTGTAAGTTCAAGTTGATTAACTATACTCTCTTCACCATGCGGTGAGTTGTTCTGATTTTTGGTGTTGGAGTGCGATGAAGTGTTGTTATGAGGGTCTTGGGGATGTTCACTCCATTGTTAGGATCTTGAGACATGTTCGTTTGAGAATTTTGACCTTGTTGTTGTGCCATTTTCTTCTTGGCTTGTAACCTAGTTTGAATGGGCATACAAATGAGTAATGGGCAGATTATAAAGATGTCCTTGATGAACAATTTGATTGGATGAAGATTGATTGATTGGATGAGGGGTGTGGGTAGATTTAATTGGACTTTGATTGGATGATTGGATAATATTGGATTCAATTAGATTGGATGAGATTGGATTTTGATGAAATCATATTTTGATTGGAGGATGTCAAACTTTTGATTGGATGGGATTGTTGAGATAGATTGGATTAGATTGATTGAATGGATATGATTGGATCAATTAGATAATTAGATAAGTGTGATTGGTTTGATTGGATGATTAGATGATTGGGTAGAATAGATCAAGTGATTGGATAGGTGTGATTGGATTAAGATTAAATGATGGAAGATGTAAGGGATCCTAAACCCAGTCAACAAATCACCCTTAGTGACCTAGAGCATTGATTGATCAAGTGGATGATCACAGCACTGAATCCACCTCTAGATAGAAATGGATTGATATGGGCCATGGATGATACTTAAGACACCGAATTCACCTCAAGATGGAAGTGAATTGATTTGGGTAAAAGTTGATGATTAATATTAAGGATAACAATTAAATTCAAGTGCTAAGGTCAATTTGGATAACAACTTTTAACACAAGGTTTAGGTGGTTTGATGATGAGTGGTGTTTATATGATATGGATTAGGTGATGCAAATGGTAAGATTTTGGTGAAACAAGTTCACTAGGTGATGATATGGGCTTCCCAAATGAGTTATCAGAAAATTCAGAACAAGTGGGCAGATTGAGAGAATAAATGTATGGAGGCTTGGGATGACTAACAAAATTTTGGAATGATCAAATGAAGGTTTAGGATGACTAAACGAAGGTTTGGAGGTGAAACAGAGGTAAACGGGGTGAATTTGACTATTTAGGAGGGAAAATTCACCCCACTGCAGTAAACGGGGGGGAAAATTTGCCCCACTGCAGCAAACAGGAGGGAAAATTCACCCTACTATAGTAAATAGGAGAGTGAATTCGCCCCACTACAACAAACAGGAGGTAAAATTCACCCCACTACAGTAAACAAAAGGGAAGATTCACCCCACTACAGTAAACAAAAGGGAAAATTTGGCCCACTATAGTGAACAAGGACTTGGTTTAGATGGAAATGACTATGGAAAGGACTTAAAATGACAACAATAAGACCAATTTGTCAAAAAAATTTATTGGTTTGTCACAAGAAAACACTTTCAAACAAGCAGAATCCTATAATTATTTTTAAGGGTATGGCCAATAAAGGTCTTAATCTAGGATGCACAAGGTGTCTAGGAAGTCCTTGATATACTCTCGGTATGTGAGGCACAATCGTGAACACCAGTCTATCACAAGCATGAGTCAGGAACCCCAGTGAGATACATAAGGGCTCAGACTAACTCTTCACGTCTATCTAGGTATCACCCTAGCTTCGACACTCTACCAATTATGACATGATTGGATTGAGGTACAAATTTCACTCTCCCCTCTTTATATACCCTGCCGTTATGTGTGGTTGGAATCATCCCTTGGGGTGATGAAATCCCCAAGCAAGTTCCACTAGAAAGAAGGCACTAATCATTTCCAACTACTCCCCAAGCTCACATGAAGTGCAAGGGGAAAGTGAAAACAAACTAATGCCCCCTTTGGGTAACACAAAAAGACAGACACAAAAAAAAAAAAATATTACTTCCCCTAATTAAACTATGTTCGTAGATTAATGAAAAACAACAAGGATAGCTTTGAAAATTTGTGCAAACAAAAAGACTTTAAAGAAAATGTTAATTGTTTTATCCTTCTTTATTCACCAATTACACAAGAATATGCTGCAAAATGTTAGCAAAAAAACCAATATCCTTGCAATAAACAATGTTATGGGGTTAGAATAAAAAAATAGCAAAAAACTAGAGCAATAACTAAGCTAAAACGACCATTTTACCTCCGAAAATGTGTTTTTTGGGGGGCATATCTACCCCATTGCAGTAACTAGGAGGGAAAATCCACCCCACTACAGTAACTAGGTGGGAAAATCTGCCCCAATACAATAACCAAGAGGGAAAATTTTCCCCACTACAACAAAATGTTAGAAACAGTTTTTAGATTAGGGAAAATCCACCCCGCTGTAGTAAAATGTTAGAAACAATTCTTAGATTAGGGCATAGCCACCCCTCTACAGCCAACTAGCTAGAAAAAAATATAGATAAGGGTGTGTCCACCCCTCTCCAACAAACTTGTTAGAAATAGAATATGGGTTAGGGTGTATCCGCCCCTCTGCAACAAACTTGTTAGAAACAAAATATGGGTTAGGGCGTATCGGCCCCTCTGCAACAAACTAGTTAGAAACATAATATAGATAAGGGCATGTTCGCCTGTCTGCAACAAACTAGTTAGAAATAGAATATAGATAAGGGTGTGTCCACCCTTTTCCAACAAACTTGTTAGAAACAAAATATGGGTTAGAGCGTATCTGCCCCTCTAAAGCAAACTAGTTAGAAACAAAATATAGATAAGGGTGTGTTTTCCCTTCTGCAAGAAAATGTTAGAAACAATATTAAACTGGGGCGTAGTCACCCTTCCGCATTCAAATGGAAGCCACAGTTACACTTTTGTAGTGAACTAGAGGGCACAGTCGCCCCTCTGTAGTAAACTAGAGGGAATAGTCGCCCCTTTGCAGTGTACAGGAGGGTGTAGTCACCCCTCTACATTGACTAGGAGGGTGTAGTCGCCCCTTTGCAACCTGTACCTACAAACAATCTCAACAACAGTAAATGTAAAATAGAGGAACCCATTTGTGGGTCTCACCAGGCGTGCTAGAAATGTGATCCTAAATATTTTATCTATCTTACAGATGTAGAAAAAACAACTATTATGCAATGAGAGAAAAACACAAATGGACACCTCAAGATTAACCTAAGGAATTGATAATACAAATAAATAAGACAAAATAAAGATTTTAAATTGATATACCTTTCTTTGTTGTTAAAATTCCTTGGTTGGCCCTTGTGAATGTAAACTTGTATGCTCCTTGGATGGCTATGGAAATGACTAAATGCAAGATTAACAATATGATGGGATGCAAATGCAAATGGTTAAGTGGCTTGGAAAACGGCTAGGACAATTCTTGCAAATTGAGTAGACAATTTGATAGCATAAGGGTGCAAAAATGACTAAATATTGAAAATGTCTTAGAAGAGGGAGTATTTATAGAGAAATTTAAATTCTCTAGAGAATTCAATGGTTGAGATTGAACCACCAAGGTCAAGATGTAGGTCTATGGTGAGTTGAGGACTCACAAGCCCTCACATCTTGACATGTGGAATGTGAGATGGCCTAGGATAAAATGATGTGGAAGTGAGGTGGAAGGGAGGTACACGATGTGGAGGAAGGGCAAGTACTATGCGGGGTGAGAAAATTTTCTCAAAAATAAACTTCTTGTCTCCAAGTGAGGATGAAAGTGACATTTGAGAAATTTTGGAATTCCTCAAAAATCTCCATGGGAAATGAGAAAGTGGTTGGAAAAATAAATGTGAATTAAAAATTCACATTCTTAGAAGAATCTAGTGGATAAGAGAAGGTTTCCAAAAATATGGGAATTTGTCACATGTGAGTGAGGTGACAAGTCAAATGTTCTAGAAGTTACATGGGGATAAGGAAAGCCTTGGAAGGATAAAATGTGAATTAAAATTTCTCATGGGGAAGAGAGTGACCTAGGATAAATAAATGTGAATTAAAAATTCACATGGGAAAGAGGGTCAATGCTAAGAAAGGCAAATGGAAAGGGTTGACTAAAAAGGGATGTTAAATGTGGCTAATGAATTTGATTAAGGTTGTGTAAATATATGAATAGGATAAGTTAATGAAAGATTAGAAGCAAGTGGAAAATGTAGGAGGATGTGACATTAATTATTATTTAAGAGGATGCACATTCTAATCATGAATTAATTAAATTAATCCAAATTAGAAAGAGATTATGGAGGATGTAACAAGGAGAGAGAAAAATGAATTTAAAATTGATTTTATTCAAAAAGGTTAAATGACTAAATTAAATAAATTGACATATTTATTTAATTTAGAGAGGAAAAGATGGTAATACTATTTAATTATTAAATTAACTACTTTAGGGATCTTAGTCAGACCATGAAATATTAATTAAATGAGTGATTTAATTAATACTGACCAAGAGGATGAGGTGTATGAGTTAAAGGGGTGAATAAGGAGACAAATTTGACCATATGGAAGTGGTCAAATTTAGATTTTTATAGCAGTAGTACTTAAATTTTAGGGAAAAATAAAAAGTAGGTGTCTGCCTGACCACCCTAACCACAATAAAATGATAATATTTTTTTATAAGATTTTAGATATGAGTAGAAAACTCATGTATGGATGTGATGCATACTTTTTTGTAATTTTTTTCCAAGTAATTAATTAATTATGAATTTTTTATTACAACTTTTAAAAAATAAAAAAACTTGTATGTCTAACCACCTCAACTTGGTCAAAGCTTCATGAAATTCAATTTTTTTTTAATCCTATATTATGTGAAGCATATAATGTGACACATGTTTCAGATTAAAAAAATTGATACCATTTGAAAGCTATAGATGTTTTTCAATCATCCTATCAATTATGACTTTAGTCATAATTCAAATAGAAAATGAATAATAATTATTTATTAAATTCAAAGTAAAGTATAATTTATATTGGTGGAAAGCTAAGAATATCCTTTAGAAACCCCTTTTGTTTTATCAATTTTGGGTAAAAAATAGGTCGTCAGCCACATACCGTACACATACCCATCATATCGCCACTTTTTGGCCCATCATGATCCTGCACATAACCTGGAGAAGATTGAAACTAACATTTGGAAAAAGTAAATTATACAAACTTGAAATGTAATGTAAGAATGTAAAATGAAATGAAATTTTTAGTATTCAAGTAAGATAATTTGCTGATTACAAAATGCAATGATCTAAAAGTGGAATGTTGTGAATACAAAATTTAAATTAAGCAATCCCTGAAATGAGATATTTTAAGCTAAATATAACGAAATGCATCTATCAGAAACTTAACTAACTGATACACATAGTTAATGGCACCAAACAAAAGCTTAAAAATAGGGTTTTCATCTCTATAAAATGTAGTTTTTGGGGTGAAAAGGGACTGATTCTCCCAAGGTGGTGAATGAGTCCCAGTGGGGATTTTTTTTTAGAATTTTTAGATCTTTTTGATTGATTTAGCTATATGTTGAGTTCTATGATTTAGACCTAAATTAAAAATGTAGAATTTCAAAAGTTTTCAATGATCTAAGATGGAAAAATGCAACCTATATGCACTTTCACTAATGAAAAATTTTAAACCCTAGAATGCA
This sequence comes from Sequoia sempervirens, assembly GCA_007258455.2. NCBI lineage: Eukaryota > Viridiplantae > Streptophyta > Pinopsida > Cupressales > Cupressaceae > Sequoia > Sequoia sempervirens. The sequence continues at coordinate 612,992,736 of VDFB02000003.1, forward strand.
AATTAATCCATGCAAACCGTAATGCAAGGTCAATGCAAGGTAGATCTAGGGTGATGAAAGACTCCAAATTAGAAATGAAAAGTATTCTAAAGGTGGGTTCACCAAAATGTAAATAAATATTTTGGTACCCTAATGGTCTCTTTCACTTCTAGGGTACAAACCAACTATGTCTACACTCAAGATTAATGCAATATGGATGAAATATGTATATATGAAATGTCTAAATGCAACAAGATAATAAAATGAATGATTTATGAATGCGAAACCTAAGAAATTTAAAGTGTTTGAAAACACTTTATGATATGCAAAAACACCTAGAAATGAAAGTAAACTATAATAGAAATGAATGAAACTGAAGAGGTGCACTTGTAAACTTGTTGGAGACTGGAAATGTCTTCTAAAATTCTCTTGATGCTAAAAATTTGGCCTACTGGGACTCATTCGCCATCTCGGGCGAATTAGTCCTAGATCTGGGAACTGTTCCAGAGCCCGTTTTAGACAAATGGATATCCAAAACTGTAGAAAACCCTATTTAGGCCTAGCAGGGGGACTCATTTTCCACTAATGGTGAATCAATCCACATTTGAAGTTTTAAAATACAAAAGTGGAAACTGAATCCCTCAGTCTACACTTCAGTTCCTAACAGGTGTCTGCCTCTGAAAGTCTGATTTCTAGCACTGAAAATGACTTTTTGTGAATATTTTTCCTTAATCAACAAGGAGATGTCTTCAACAACTTTTCAACTTGATATTTATTGATTTCCAAGCCTTCAAGATTCCTAAATCTACAAAAACACAAGGAAAGAGAGAAAAACATTGGATGTTAAGGCATGGGGGTTTGCCTTGGTCAAACCCCTTTTTAGGTAATTAAACTGCATTGAAGAAATCAGATAATAAAGCATGAAGTAATGAAGTTAATACCTTTCCATGATGATTGATCTTAATATTTGGCAACAATAGATGAGGATTTTTCCCTTCAATTTCTAAAAAATGAATTTTAAAACCCTAGCTTGCTTGACTGAGAGGAATGAATTTTAGCTGAAATCACATATTTTTAGAAAATATAATGATTTAAGCCTTAAAAAGTTCCATTTTAAGGATTCCAATTGAAGAGGGTTTGATCAAATCACCTTAGATCAAAACCCCTTGGATAGAACCTCGCTAGTTTTAAACCATACCTATAAATGCGTCTCCTTTACACCTATCAAAATGCTGATAAAAAATCACTTTTGATTTAGCTTTTGGGGGATCAAATGAATTCATTTAAAATTTATTTCAAATGATTATGGTATTCCTCACAACAAGCTATCTAATGAATATAATTTTAATATGTTTTGGTTTTGTTATGTATTTGTTTTTTAAGTTTTATTAAACATAGGTTTTTCATCGAAAATGAATTTATTTGTTCTTCACATGTGGAAAAATAGAAGATTACCATAAATAGAAATTGAAAAATATGAGGGCACCAGATATTGAAGTCCTTGATCCAACAAAAAAAATAAAATAAATTTTTTCAATATACAAAAAAAGTTACGCGTTATACGGTCGTGTTGTGTCTGAATTGTAATTTGTTTGACTTTGAAACTTGATTAAGAAAAAATTCAATAAAAAACTATCTAACCAAGTGTAAGCACTAGATATTAGAGTTACAAATCTAAATTTGAAAGAATTAGAATTTTATCCTTCATGGAAAAAAAGTTATGGATTATACGGTGTGCGTCACTTTTTAAAAATGTTGTTTTCTGAAAAAAATCAATTTTCGTGGGAGATGGAAAAAGAAGTGAAATTTGATTCCAAAAATTTTGAAAAAAATATTTTTAGAATCTACAGACAAAATTTGATGAGACTCTAGTTTGCACCATCTTCAAATTCCTCACAGTTTGGCCACTATAGGTGCCCGAATGTGAAGATTTAGTTAAAAATAATAATTTCAGTGTCCAGTTTGGCCAAAAATTGTAAACCATTATTATGGGATCAATATTAATTAAGTTCTTGATGAGATATGAATTAGGGTTTAGAGGTTTGAATTTATAGGAAATCCACCTAATTTTCCCGTTAATTTGATCCCTAAGGCCAACATGGAGAAAATTAAACTTAAAATCCAACTTTTCTTGCTTAAACCTTGAAAATGGCTCAAATGGGACTCATTTTCCATCAAGGGAGAATGGGTCCCACCTAGATGGGACTGATTCACCCCTAATGGTGATTGGGTCCCATAGGGGCCATTCTGCTAGTTGGAATGCTAGGAAGCAAGGAAATCATGTTTATATGGTGACTTAGTTGGTTATTTCATCAAATTATGCCTTAGGATGCACAATATGGGGCAGTAGGGGCCTATTAATGATGATGTAAAGTTCAATTAGGGATTGGGACACAAATTTCAATCCAAAAGTATGATTAAATACACTTTACAACACTAAAATGAGGTCCACACAACCTAGAAAGGCACGACATCAATTGTGAATGTGTAAGACACATTACAACAATAAATTATAGTTAAGTTTAATTGTCATGCCTTCTAGATTAATGTGATAATGAATTTACATATATTTTATAACATTGAATTAGGGGAATAATAGGTCTATTTAGTCTAGAGAAGTGTGAATGTCTTTTACAACACTTTACAACACCTTTACAAGATATCCTTAGATGCATTTTATTCAGTTTACAAGGGTCCAAGACCTAACGTGGACATGTAAAACACCTCAAAACACTAAATAACGGTCTCATTAACTTTAATTTGTCATTAATTATTCCCATATCAAGCAAGCAAAATGGTGCAGGAGCACCTAGGAAATCTTAGACATGTAGGAAGTCTAGGATGCTTTTCTTTTGTTTTGTTGTTTATCAAGAAGGTCATGTTGACCATTGAGTTGAGGATATAGTTAATGGATGTAATTTTTCTCTAGGATAGAAGTTGAGGAAGGGAGAATGAGTTACAAGCTCATTTTACTTAGTTTTTTAATTTTTGGCAAAAGTTGAAAAACACAGCGTGTTTTAAAACTTTGCCATCTTTCTCACTTACATGACCGACCAAAGGAGCTTAACTATTTTTGTAACCTATTTAAGGTATGCCTCAACCTGAGAGTTGGTTGGTTGCAATGGTATTGTAGTGAAGCTTTGTGAAGTTGAAGAAAAACAGTGGTTTTAGAGTGAATTTCTGATTTTGTTCCAAAATAGAGCTTTAATGGTTTGAATATGTTATTGTTCCTTGTGTAGGATGCAGGGTACTAATAGATTCAGCCCTGTGTGGTAGCCATTCAGCTTTCTAGTTCTTTTTCAAGCATTTTAGTAGATAGTTGTTTCTTTGCATTTGTTGTTTTTTTAAGTTTGTTAATAGGAAATGGAGGTTTAGGACACATTCCCACTATACATAACATACAACCTCTTGGGAATTGTGCCTAGGATCCATGTCTATAAATAGATTAGGGTTAGGAGTCTATAGGAGTCAAGGGATTATGGAAAAAGGGTAAAAGCACAAACCTGTGTCACACTTTATAAAGGAATCGGCCAACAACAAAAAAAAATACTGAACTTCAACCACATAAAAGTGGTCTTTATGTTTTGAATTTCAAAATGGTGTAAACTAATAAAATGTAGAAATTTTGGTGTAGTTTATTCCTGTAATTTTTAAAATTTAAAAAAAAAATTATTATGTTTTTATCAATTTAAGGACAAATTTTGGAATGCTGAAAATTTCATAAAATAGTGACTTCACGGGCCGTCAAGAAATAAAATGAAAAAAACTTCATTTCTCCCTATTTTTTTTCCAAATAGGTAATTTCAATATCCTGTGCATGGAAAAAAAAATCACATTTTGATGTATATTTTTCTCGTAATAACGTTTTAAAGTCAAACATGTCAGAATTTGACAGTTTTCACGGGCCGTCAACTAATTTCAATTTTTTCAATCATTTTCAAAAAACAAAATATACCCTTTTGAAGTAGACTCTCTCCTCTTATGCCTCATATAATATTTAAAACATTTTAATAAATTTTACTATCATTTTTTTAATATCAAATCAACTTCTTTTTTAATTTTTAAAACCTACTTGCATTATTTAAAAAAAAAAGATATCAAAACTAATCAAAATATTATAAAAATTCTATATTTGGATTCTACACTTCAAGCTCTACAAAAGGGTATTTTTATTTTTTGCAAAAAAATCAATCTAACTAGAGAAATACTTTTCCAAAAATGAATGTTTCAGAAAATTCTAAAAAATGATGAGTAAGCTGCCATGTAGGATGCCAACTAGATCGACACGTTTTCGGCCGACCAGGTTTCGGCCGAACTCTATCGGTCGGTAACGAATCGGCCGAAAACTAATCGCTCGGAAAGTTATCGGCCGATAATTACTCGGCCGAAAATGAATGATATAAAATAAAGTTATTTTTTTCCAAATTTATCAAATTAAAAAAATTCGAAAATAACAAATATTTCAAAATTTTCTCGACTATTTTCGATTAAAGAAGATTTATTTCAACATTTTGGAAGGTTTATCATTTCTAAAATTTACAAGACGTATTTCGACAAAAAAAAAGGCATTTGGAGAAGAGGAGAGATATTTTTAAGGTGTATTGATCTTTAATTTATTTAATTGATTATGTTTTTTATTGAAAATGCATTTGAAGTTTGTTTTCACTTTTTTTTTATTAAAATATTAACATCAAAGAAATATGTGTAGAAATATATTCATTATTCAATTAAAAATATTTTATGTTTTGCATGTTTATGTTTATTAAAAACTTTTGTTTAAATATTTTATGTTTATGTTTTGCATCTAGTTACAAGTTTTTTAAAATATCTATGCTATATTACATGTACTTGTTTCATGGAAAGCTTATGTGTGTATAAATTTCTATGTAGGCAATCATTCAAATTTGAGTGTAATTTGTGATGGCAAATCCAAGGGCTAGATCGAGGAAGTATGAACGAACACGAGTAAGACAAAGAAAGAGAAAAGCGGATGAAGGAACATCTACTGAACAACAACCCATGGAAAATATTGATGATCAAGGTGACGTACAGGTACAAGAACAAACTGAACCTAGTACTAATATAAATTTTTTGGACTATGGTATGGAAAATTTGATGGAGATGGATGAAGATTCTCTTTTCAATAATATTTCATCTGAAGATATGTTATCTGAAAGCACATTAAAATTACACTCTAAAAAAATATGGGATGAATTTTTTGAAGAGAAATCTTTAATTGGAAGAGCACAGTTAATTGCAAAGTTATTTAGACGAAAAGAAATGACCCCTTTTTGGAGTTGTTAGGGGTTGATAATAGGAAAAAGTCATCAGATTTAAAACAAACAATTGTTGAAAACCTGCAAGAAGCATTAAAATGTATTGAAAAGAAAAGACGGTCTAGTGATTTAAGTGCTGCACGTAGAGCGTTGATGACTGTAATTTATAGTAAGAAATTATCATATAGAAGACAAGTTCAAGCAATTTTTGAATTACTAAATGTTTCTAGGAGAATTATTCAAAGATATATTGAAAAGAGAGATGAAATAGATGGAAAATTTGGGAAAAATTGGGTAAATATTTGTAGGGTTCCTCGAAAAGATAGAATTTTAGAAGATGTAAAGAAACAAGTTGCTGAATATTGGACCACCCACTCTCGTGTTTCTTCCAATAGAAGGGATACTATACAAATAATAGGTGATGATGGTACAAAAATTTCTCATCCAAAATTTTTTATAGATACAACACAAAGTGAACTTTTTGAAGCATTTAAACAAGAATTTTTAAATGTGAAGATTTGTCAAAGGAAGTTTGAAACACTACAACCATCATTTGTACGTATAAATAGAGTACGTGAAACTTGTTGTTGTCAAAATCACATTGAATTTGATCTACACCTACAATCATATAGAAAATTTATGGCAACAATTGATCAAAATTTAGCCATCCCTAGAAGCACAACACAATTTTTGAAGTCTCTTCTATGTGAAAAATCAGAAAATTCGGATGAATTCAACGTTCAGTGTATAAAAAATGTATGTAATGATTGTGGAGATTTGAAGAATCTTTTACATGTTGACAATAATGAAATGCAAGTTACTTGGAAGAGATTTGAATATGAGACATACTTAACGAAGTCAGGAGTTGAGGCCAAAAAAAATTTTCTCAAAGAGAGTGGATTGCCTTACAATGAATTCATGAGTAAATTTCGCAATATCATATATCCACATATCCAACATTTTCATGGTGCAAGATGGCAATCTAAGCAATTTCGTTATTCAAAGAATTGTTTTCCACTAGGTTGTATTCTCTCTATTGTAGATTTCTCTGAGAACTATACATTTAGTCCTCAAACTAAGATTCAAAGTCAATATTATCATTCAGAGCAAGTTGCAATCTTTGTACAAGTTTTCTATAGGCATGCAGAGTTAGCGGTCGATGGAATACAAAGTAGCAAAGATGATAGAATTATCATCAAAGAGGTTCACGTTTATATCAGTGATGATACAAATCATGATAGAAGCTATGTTTCTCATTGTTTCAAAATGTTTTTTGAAGACCTAAGACAACATGGCATAAATCAAGAACAACACTGGTTATGGTCTGATGGATGTGTTGGTAAGTACATTGGTTTTTAAATTATTTTTAATTAATTTATATTTACTTTTAAAACTTTGAGACTTAAATTATTTTTTGAAGATAATTCAAGGTTTTCGAGTGTTTAATTATTTGTAACTTCACAGGACAATTTAAGTCTGCAAAAGCCTTTGTTTGGTTATGTAGTCAACATGCTAGATGCAAAACAAATTTTTTGTGGAATTTTTATGAGAGTGGACATGGAAAAGGAGAGAAAAATGGAGCAAGAGCATGTGTGAAGCGTGCACTTCATCAACATGAACTTGCTGGTATGTCCAATTTAGCTTCATACTTTTTAAAAGATTAGATATGTATATATATATTTAATTTAACTAAATTAAATTTTATTTTAAGTTCTTTGAAAGTAATAGGTGACAAATTGTGCCAACTTGTGTGTAACTTGTAGGTAATGCCATACGGAATGCAAACAAAATTGTTGAATGGTGCAAAAGTCATTTTTCTGCTCACGACTCAACATACAACACACGGTATTTTTGGGAAGTTACAAGTATGTATGTCTAGTCAAAATTTGTTTAAAAATTTTGAATTTCAAAGTTCAAGTACATACATGATTTCAAATTGAATTTTCAAGTTTGAATTTAAACAAATATTGATCGATCAAATCCTTATAATTGTCAAGCAATTCATGGTATTAGAAATCTACATCAAATCATGACAACGGGGAGTAGTAGGCCTTATGCAATGAATGTGAGAGAAAAATCATGTTTTTGTATTGATTGCATTGAGGACAATGCAAATATTGATCAATGTGAGAATATTAGAGATGGGTATGTTTCATAATGGGAAATGAAACAATTAATATCAATGCCTCCTTTTGTTGAAGATGACAATGTTGATGTCTATGATCCACTATATTCAGATGATTATGAACGTGTATCTGATTTAGTTGTTATAGGTATGTCCAAATTGATTAATTTAGTTAAAATCAAGATTTAAATATATATATATATATATTATATGTTTAAGTAAGTTTCAAATATAAAATATAAATTTTTACAACTTTTAAATGTATAATTTACTTAAATATGTAAATATGTGGTGTGTGTACAGAAAATATTTTCACTGTAGTTGCAGATCCTGAAAATGTGGAAGGTGTAGATTACTATCTACTAAGATGTACACAACCAAAAAGCAAATTGTTCGAATCGATGACAAATGGTGATGGACAAGAGTATCCCATTGGATCAGTCGTTATTGAAGGCACATATTATTAACAAATAAAGATAGATAAAAATAGTATTATATTTGTTGATTATAGGCCATGACAAAAGGTTCTACATTACAGTCACTTACTTTTGGCAACAAAAATAAATTTAGAAACTCTACCTAAAAGAGGACGTGCCAAACAAAAGTGGAGGTTGCCTATTGAAGATCATGAGAAGATTTTAGAGATAATTAAAGATAAAGAGGATCCATATTTTATGTACCAGGAGCTTTAAGTTGTTTTTTGGATACATGTGTACACATTTATGACTCCATTTATCTAGATAATTTATATATTTGTATTGATTGGACATGTGACATGATTTAGAATGGTTTTTTTTTAGAATGTACATGTATGTTAGATCATATATATGCTTGATCTATAAAACCTAGCGACTTTAAAAATGTTTTAATTTACATTTTTCCTAAATTCCTTTAAATCATCTAAATTTCCAATTGCATTTTTACATGTTGGACATGGTTCATTCTTTTAAACTTTCACTCTTGAGAATCTCTATAAATTCCTTTTTATCATCTCTCTAGATTCCTTGATTGTAAATTTTTATGTTTGGCACATGGAATTGTTAAAATTTCACTTTCAAATCTTTGAATTTAAATATTTGTTCAACTCCACCTATATACATGAGCTAGATTGAATATATATACGTGCAACAATATGTACAAAACCTAGTCTATGTTCCAATTTTGCATTTAAATTTATTTATGTTCCATGGAATTCTTAAGTTCACATTCAAATCTTTCATTTCATTTGAACATTCAACTCCACAAACTTGTATAAAATTATCTAGTTGATTTGGTGTTTGAGTGGTGAAGAATCTAGACATAAATGTTGTCTCTAGTTTTCTTTATTTTTTATACATTACTAATGCATGACATTCAATAATTTTAAATGATCATTTGGATTTTCATGTATCCTAATCATCACATCCTAATTTTATTAAATTTTCATAAGTAAGCATCCCTCATCCTATCTTTTAAGTATAGAACTAAATTATTTATCCATTTTGTTAATGTTAGATTGTATCCAGGTTCTCTTGGTTTGTCCTTTCTTGTTCACCTTAAGGTGCATTGGAATATATGAACATTGTAGTGAATCATAGTGATGGTGTTTGGGGTGCTTGAGATAGCTACATTTTGGCATCAATTTAGCTTTGTTTACCATGTATATCTTGAGACCATGTATGTAATTTGGTCCATCTTTCCAATACAATTAAATATGGATTGATCAATTTTTAATTTATATATAGAATTGTCATCCAAGAGATCTACTTGATCAATTTTTAATTTATATAGAATTGTCATCAATTTTTAATTTAATATTAAATGTGCATGTCTTTCAAGATTTAAATATATATATCAATTTCTAATTACATATATATAAATGTTCCACATGGAATTCTTAAACTTTCAAAACTAGAAATTTGATTTCATTTACATTCAACTCCACTAATAGCTTGCATGCTTTATTTGAATTATATGGTTCATTCTTAAGTGAACACTTTCAAACATATATATATATATATATATATATGATTTCATTTACATTCAACTTGACACAAGTATAGCTCATCATCTAGTTCAAGAATTCTTTGCATGCACATTCACATGAGCATGTGTATTAGATTATATGGAATTAGAAATTACGTTAATGTAGAGCATGATATATGCACAATTTAAATGTATAAATAACTTTTACTGACTTTAAAAATGAACATTTAGAGCTTTAAAGAATTCAATCTAACTATCATCTATTTTCGATTGCAATTTTATGTTCTACTTTAAAACATTTATAGCATTAATCTCAAGCATATTTGCATTCAATTTTTTCTATTTCTTGACCTATTTGTTAAAGACAAATTCATTTGAACTATTTATTTAAATTAATTACATGTACATATCCATCTTTTTAAATTTACAAATAGCAACCATTAGATAGTGGAGTCCGACATTTTGATTTCACAATGTATTTAGTTATCTATATATGTACAACAAGTGCATTTGAACAAGTTACCATAATTTAAATTTAAATAAAGGTACTTATAGATGTAATGTAAGTGAGTTCATCAAACCATAATAATGCATGTATATAGCAAACCTCTAAGATTCAAACCATAAAACATAGCTGTATGAATGTGACATGTAAATTATAACAAGTATATATATGTGTACCATAAAACATAAGTATGTAACACGTCCAAATGTTCAATACATAAATCATAAAAAGTGTCTCCAACATATAATAAAATGATCTGACATGTAATACTATAAAACAAATCTCAAAGAGAGGGATGTCTAGTATGAATAGAATCATCAGATCTATGGCTCGATCTCTCCCTCGACCTCTCCCTCGATCCATGGACCGATCACTCTGCTGATCCAAGATGTGTGGATCCATGTCCCGATCCAATATCTCCCAATCTGTGTCCTGAGCCTCATCCCAACCCCTACATGTGTTCAAGTACACACATATATGTAAAATTATCTAAAAATTTTACAATGTACTTGAGTTCAATGTGTTCAAAATTAAACATCAAGTAATTAGTTTTTTAAAATTAAATTTAAATGTACCTCATCTGCATATTGCATGGGATCACCATCATGCTCCAAATTTCCAAAGTCTAGGAATTCACCATATTGCTTAAAATTTTCAAGTACACAATTTCAATCAGGAGTTAAACCCCTAGAAGTTTTTAAAATGCATTACATAAATTTTTAGAACACAATTTTATAAATATATACATGTATTTAAATTATAAATTGAAAGTACCTGTTGTGCCTGCTTGAAGGCTCTACCAATGTCACTAAGATCATGAGAATGTAAAGACATCATAGGGGGCTCTGTAGCATGTACAATATCAGTAGCAAAAAGAAGTCGACTATATGTCCCATGGACATGATCAGGTGTCGCATTAGCCTCAACATGACCTATAACATCCTGATGACCACCTGGACAAGCTAAAGGATCAATAGAAACATGATGTGCATGGGATTCTGTAGGCTAATGTGGAATATCCTGAGCTGCATTTGCCACCCTATGGCTTATATGTGTATGAGGATATTGTTGTCTAATAAACTCTGGTACCCTGTCAAGAGCAATCCCATGGTCCTCACTGATAACCTGATATGCTACTAGTAAATACAAAATTGAGAATCTACACATATTACGCAGAGTCATGTGGGTCATATGCTCGACATCTGCAAGAGTAGGTAGATCGGCACTAATAAATGGATCATACGATGCAGATGTAGCCTCAGTGGGAGGAAGGTTGATCCATGGGCGTAATAAATATCTACCAACTCGATCAGATGAAATTTGATCAATCTGCATCGTAATAGAGGCAATGTTTTCAAAAATATAACTCTGAGTGGACCCTGTTGTTGTAGTGCCCCTCCCCGATTCACCATTTCATGATTTAGATTATTTGATTTTATGTGTATGGTTGTTTAAATTATAAACCATTTGATAAATGAGGATGCGCATAAGGAAAACTACAGTCTAAAATAGTGCCTGAAACCATTGGCAACTTGTCACAACTGCAACTGTTAGACTTGCAAAGGAGTAGTATACTAGATAATATCTCTGATTTTATTCGCATCCTTTCACAATGGCACATCTGAGTTTAGAAGGGTATGGAAGTATATACCAGTTGGATGGATTTTTTATGCCATTCAAATATTGACAAGCTAGTGAAATTGGAGTTGCTATAGGTTGCATAATCAATTCCTTGAATGGCTTTGAGCACGTATCAGGCCAAGCAAACCAGATGGACGAAGTTCCAAGATAGAAGAAAAACTCTGTGAGATAAGAAAGTTCTAATTAATAAGGCTATATTACGCTGCATTGTAATTATGTTTTCTATATGTTTATATCAGCAAAAGGTGTCCTTTGGTTATTGTCTATTGGTTGTTGTCATAGCAGCAGATCAAAATAATTATTTCAGGGGATTGCTTAGATAATAAATAAATATAACTTTTCAATGCTATCATTGATTGTATTGGGGAATGTCAATGTCCCCACCAAGACTTAGATCTTGTTGTGCTAATGGAGGTTGGAGTTTTTTTTTTTAAATCATATAGTGTGTGTATGAATGACTCGTTGACAATTTCAAGGAAGAAGATCTTCAAGGTTATAGAGAATCATATCAATTGCCACATCAAATAAAAAATGGCAAGAATAGAGCCAAAGATTTTTAGATGGCTGAAGTTAACATGGAACTGAGGTAATAATATTGAGAGAAACAACAATAAGACTTAGGATGTGTATAGGAATTGTTAGATAATTCCTTGTAATTATTTGAATATGAATTTGATTTATTATATCTAATATTGCATCAGAGTGTAAGTATTTCAATAACGTAAGAAAAGTATGAAAGTAAAGTCGTCTATAGAAGTAAGGCTTTGGTGCTACCTTATTGTTTAATTAAGTAAATTATTAAGGTAAGATGTAAAACTATTTAGATCTATTGGCTAGTTGAAAGGATTAAGAATGTCATTTTCAATAAACTTATGGAATTATTATGAAGACAGTAGATATTTTATTGGGAAGTTCAACGAACAATAAGTTTTCTAACTGCTATAATTAAGAAGTCGGCATGTGTTAAACTTTAAAAAGGATGGGAACTAGTCGATAGGATTGAGTTGGCAGTGTTAATTATCTGAAAACTGTTTCATTAAAAGCGAATTAATTGCATAAAGAGTGGAAAGACAGTAAATGAGGGACGTAACTTGCTGGCTGAGGACATTTTAAAAAAAAAAACATTGATAACTATGCAAGAATTGGGCCGGCGGTTATTGTTTTTTTTTATGCTATAGCAGGGCTCTCTGCGGTTCTCTTGACCTTCTGTTACACGAAGTTTTCTGTCGCCATGCCTATTGCTGGTGGAGCCTTTAGCTATCTTAGAACTACATTAGGTGAATTGGTGGCGTATATGACTGGTGTAAATTTTCTAATGGAGTACGTTCTGTCGAATGCGGCTATGGCACAAAGCTTGACGTCTTATTTGGGTGCTGCAATTGGTATCAATACTGATAGCTGGCGGTTCAAGATAGACATGTTAATGGAGGGCTACAATGAGCTGGATCTTCTTGCCGTAGCTATAATTGTAGTGATTACCATATGTATCTATTACAGCACCAAGGAAAGTTCTATTTTTAACATGGTGTGTGCTAACTGTAAGTCTCCACCTCTATTCCATTTCAATATTTACATATCTTGGTATGCTTATTTAAGAACATGTATAGGCTAGAGTAAAATTTTTATGGAAATTTATACCCATAGGTCTATGCTTGTGATCTGCTTTTGCACAACAATTTATGGTTCTTTTCAACAATCCTTTTCGTGTTCAATCATCAAACACCAACTTGAAGCCTATCAAACTTTCTAGGAAGGTCAACTCTGTAAACTAGAGCCAACTAGTCAGATCTTTGTTGTGAGTATTTTGTGATATGGGTGCTCTATTAAAGAATCCTCACATTTTATTTACGCCTCTTCCTACCTTAGTAAAGCAAGAAATAAATACCATTTTTCAAAGCTCCCATCTTGGCTCAGACAGGATCGATGATGGAAAGGGTAGTGGCATTTAGATTCACACCTATCAATAACGTTTGTTTGTATAGCTTTTAAAGTCCATTCTATAAATCCATTTTGTGCATATCCTGCAACTAATGCATTCAAGGAGACCACTTTTCTTTGAGGAAATTCTAGCGAGCAAAACTTGTCTATGATTCTCAGATTTATAATAGCCACCCTGAGACTCAACCATATTTTCTCCACCGAACCTGAGATTTCCAAAGTTTAAAACATTCAGTGTTAAATATATTTTTCAATGTGCATAAGTATGTACCAGTCATTCAGTGTATCAATATAGACGTACAGTCTATGATAGAAACTTCTGCTTCAGATTGACTGTAGTTTTAAATCTTTTGCAGTGCATAGTTGATGTGCCTTAATTCCTTGAACATGATAGGAGGTATAGATTTAAATATTTTCACTAACTACCTTGTCATCCTGTCTCAGCTGCAATACTTGAATATAAAAAGGAAATTTAAATGTTTAAATAACCTGCTTGATTCTGTTGACAGTCTATCGCAGTTGCAGCACTAGAAAATGATAATAATAATGCAGGTAGATGGCAATATTTTCAAATTTTAGTAATCACTTTCTAATATACTTGACAACTTGTCACAGTTACAATAATTAGAGTTGAGTTAATGTACATAATTAAATAGCCTCTTTGAAACCACTGGAAATCCATTACAGCTATAACTGTTAGTCTTACTAAAGTGTAGTAAATTCGATAGCTTCTCTGATTTTATTTGCAACCTGTCACAATGGCGTACTTGAACATGGTAGGGTGTATAGGTTTTAAATGATCTTTCTGGTTTCATTGTCAACCTGTTTCTGTTGCGGCACTTTTTTATATTAGGAAGTTTATAGGTTTATGTAATTCCTCTGATCCCGTCGTCATGCAGTCTCAGCCGCAACACTTGGAATTTAATAAAGAGTTAAAATATTTGAATAGCTTCCTTGATTTTATTGACAATCTAATGCAGTTGCTGCACTTGAAAATAAAACTACTATCTTCATTTATGGTTAAACCAAATGAGATATTTACATTAATAAACGTATTAGTGAATTCGATAGTAAGTATGATATAATTACCATCATTCAAACCGAGTGGTGTCTATGTCTTTATGCATGGGAAATTGTATGAACTCCATACTATGTTCACCATTCTGTTTGAAGCTTATAAGATCACTGAGATTACGCAGATGATCTGACTATAGCTATATTGAACCTTTACTTAGGTCATTGGATCTAAGTGTAGACCTTACCTTGTTGCCTTAGAAATACTTTGAATCAACATATAACTCTAGTATTAAGTTTTCTTTGGTTTAGTTCACTGTAACACTTATGATATACATTTTCTTTCTCCTGCTACTGACATGGTAGGGTCATTGATGGTTGTTAAGAGACACAGTATGTGGTTGTTAGGACTAGTTTTGTTTTCTCTTCATAGGGTTCTTAATTTGGATTGCATCAATTTGGGTGCAAGTAAACAATAATATATTAATACGATGTTGAATCCATGTAAATTAAATATAATAAAAATTGATAATATAGCTTCCAATGATGATTAGAAATGTATATATGTATATACATCTATATATCTTTATGTTTATTTGATATTTTGGTTTTCTTGAAAAGTGAATTCCAAGCTGTTGTGAATGCTTCTTGAGGTATAATTCATGATGTATTGTTGTTTGACATTGTCGTTGGTAATTGTGGTGGATCATGTTGGTTATTGCTTGAATTGAAGTTCTAGTTGTGAGGTCATCACTTGTTCATTTGCAAATTGTGATTTAACTTTAGTCTTTTGAGATCTTGTTGATTTTGCCATGGGAGACCCTTGTTTTAATGATTTATCGGTCTTCCAGAGAAAGGGAAAGAAGGGTGTTGCTTTATTATTGGTTTTCACTTTTGGTTCTTTGTGAACTATTGTTCATATGATCTATTTAATGATTGGGTTTAGCCTTGCACTTGAAAATAGTTTCATTATGAGGATTTTGTGTAGGATGGAGTATGCCTTGCTTAATGCAATTTATCTTATGGCTTTATTTGTTGTGCATGGGGGCTTACCCTGATATTGTCTATTGAGTTTTTGTTGTTCATAAGGGGAGTGGCTTTCAATGGGGGCTGAGACCTGGAAGTGGTCTCAGGGTAACTCATTGGAAGTTTATTAAACAAGTGAAAACAATAATAATTATTTAGGGGTTTTGGATAGAATCACACATTAACAAGATATAAGAGAATGCCTCACTCATGACTCAAGTGCTTGTATGGGCTTGAGATGAGTTGAGAAGGCCTAGAATGGAAAAATCGTTGTCTTGTCCTAATGAAAGATAATTGATGCCGCATTGGATTACATGTGGGGCCAGGTTTCGTAAGAGGTCACCAGGGTAACCCAAGTTAGGGGCCGGGGCCTAGAAAGATTCACCAGGGTAACCCATGCAAAATTGCGATGACACTCTTCCTTTAACAACCATGTATGTTTTGTTTCCCTCTATGTTATTCTTGGGCCTCTGGAAGCACATGTTGGCATTTGTATGTTGATGCTTAGATGGTTTATTCTTATGTTGAGCACATCTTGTGTTGGTTGTATCTTGTGCTGAGATTTCCTTATGTTATTGTGGATCTTGTTGTGAAGTCTTGTACCCTTGTTTTGTATGATGGTTATTGTTGGGGATCCTTCTTGTCATCTCTTAGCACAGGGGGTTGGCCTTCAGGTCGACGTGGTTGGGTGGAACGTGCTATGCACCCCATTGGGTCCCCAATTGTCGTTCGAGGAGTGCAAAAATTGTACCTTGCAGTGACTCCTAAGATGTACCAGAGTTGGATCCAGTATTGCAGCTTTGAACTCCTTCATTTCAAATGTATCATTCTATTTTATTGTATCTTTCCCATTCATGTTGGGAAGTGACAATGTAATATTGTAATCCTTGATTAATAAATTGTACATATACATGTTATATTATGGTTACTGGTGTATACTTACCATACATGTGATGTAATGATGTTGTTGTAAAAAGTAATGCAGTCTTGTAAACCCGGGGGATTTGATATATGTAGTTCATGTTTAGTTTTCAACTCATATGATATATGATTATTATGATGTATGTTAGTATATTAAAAAAAAATTTGGTGCCATAAATGCTAGATGTAATGTATCCTTTGGGGTTGCTTGGTAGGGCATTACAGTTGTTGCCTCCCCTGCTGCTACCAATTCCAAACATTTTGGTAAAACCAAAAGGTTTGGGCCAACTAATGCCCTCTTGTCCACAGGCGGTGGAAAATTTAAAGGTCTAAACTGTGGTTTGTTAGAAAAACATCCTTTACCTTGGCCAACATGCTCAGGATAAGATGTGTAGTCCACCTCTATATGTAAATGAAATTCTGCATATAACTGTTTGACAAAATACAATGGCAGCTCATCATTGTGAGGCCATCTATGATGTGCTGCCAACCATCTAGGGTATATGAATGGTGCAACAAGAGGATCTTCACACCTCGTAACCACATATCCTCTAATTTTATTTTTTCCTCTATAAAATGGGAACATGGATAACACATTTTCACCTAAAACTAATTTGGCAACTTCTCTATGTTTCACTATGCCAATAACACTCCTAGCAAGAGAAAAATAAAATTGTTCAATGTTGATTTCATCATAAGGATTGTATGATCGAATTGTCTCAATCATCTTAATAATCTCTTGTCTAATAGTGACTAATCTATCTCAATTATCCAAATTGGGGGAGTTGTGAATTGTTTGCTCTAAACATTTTAGAGCATTGTCCAATCTAGCAATACTATCCTGAAATATATTTGATCTAGTTTGAGCTTCTCACACAGAACGAGGGGAGTAATGAGATCCCTCATCGGCCATGATATATATAAATAGATAGAGATCTGCATATCATGAAAACAAAATTACACAATGAACTAAACAAATTTAAATTGAAATTTTTTCAAAACTAAAAAAATATATATTTAAATTAAAGGTAAAATTTTCAAGTTTCAAAACTAGAAAACATTTTTGAATTTAAATGTATCTAATGAGATCTAGTTCAAACTTTATATCTATTGAGCTATGTGAACCTATTAAATCATAGGCATGCAGGTAATATTCAACCAAGAGTAAATATGGAAAAAAAATATTTATCCTTTCAACCACTCTATACTAAAATTTTGATCAAAATAAAAAAATACTCTTCATTACAATTGGTTATATATGATCTATCCTTTCTTTGTAATCAATTATTTTTTAAATCAAACACTAGAAATTATAAAAAGGTTAACATTTCCTTAATTTTTCGATCTAACTTAAAACATATTAAAGTAATAAAGTTGAAATTCTTTGAAATAAATTCCTTAGGAATAAAATATAAACATATAGATACATGTGCATATATCTGTATGTACACATGTATGTATGTGGGAGTGCATGTGTGTACGTGCATGTATATATATATATATATATATATATATCTGTGTGTGTGTATGTACATGCATATATATATATGTGTGTGTGTGTGTATGTGTGTGTGTGTATGTATGTGTATGTATGTATGTATGTACATGCACATGATATATGTGTATGTGTGTATGTATGTACATGTATTATATATGTATGTGTATGTGTGCATGTACATGCATATATATGTGTATGTGTGTATGTACACATGTATATACTCAAGTACATACATACACACATACACATATATATACATGCATGCACATACATACATGTACATACACATATATATGCATATACATACATACATACATACACATATGTATATATAATACATGTACATGCATACACACATACACATACACATATATATAATACATACATACATACACACATACACATATATGTGCATGTACATATGTATATGCATATACATATATACATGCATATACATACATACATACATACATACATACATACATACACACATGTACACATGTATATATAATACATACATGTACATACATACATACACACATACACACATGTACACATGTGTATATATAATACATGTACATGCATATGCACATACACATATATGTGCATGTACACATATACATACATGTACATACATATATATATGCATATATACATACATACATACATACACACATGTACACATGTATATATAATACATACATACACACATACATACATACATGTACATAAGAATAATAAATCATTCTCATTGGTCTGGGTCATGCTAAGGTTTAGAAAACCACTCCTGGGTGGAAGATTAGGATCCTAATTGACTTGTGGTACAACCAAAATACATCAAAATAAAGATTAAAAATATACTTTCAAATTGGAAAAATTAGAAATACTAGTGACATGAGATTTGAAAATGAAACACTAGTGGACTGGCTAAGGTTAGTTAAGGTGTATAAAGAGATTTCACAACAAATACCTAAAAAATAGAGCTCCTATTTTCTTATACAATATTCTATGAAGTTGATGCCTTTTATATGATTGAAATTAAAGTGTTGAAATACCCTTAAATCTAATACCTAAAAGATCGGAGCTACACTATTCAATGAAGTTGATGACTTTTATATGATTGAAATTAAACTATTGAAATAGTAAAAGCTGATATATAATATTCTATAAAGTTGATATCTTTTATATGATTGAAATTAAATTGTTGAAATAGTAAATGTTGTCATTTCATATTGATAACCTTATATATGAATGATATGTGATAGCAAAATTTTAGGAAGTATGTGATGAAATTTTTTGACCCCATCTCAAATACATCTCCTTAAATCTAATACCTAAAAATTAGAGCTCCTATTTTCTTATACAATAATATGAAGTTGACGTCTTTTATATGATTGAAAAATAGGAGCTATAGTATTCTAATACCTTTAAATCTAATACCTAAAAAATAGGAGCTATAGTATTCTATGAAGTTGACATCTTTTTCTCTATGCTCTCCTTGTTTTCTCTGCCCCCTTACCTACATATAGATGCAGCTGTTAGATAATATCAGGCACCAGAATAGGTTAACCCCCGTAAACCAGGTAACTACCTTTAAAAATAAGGATAGGTTCAAGTGTAGGAGTGAAGTCTGACAGAAGGTGATGCGGGAGCATTGATGGTGTAGGGCAATCTTGCATCACCCAAAAATAGATTAATTTTCAAGTTTCTCAATTTTTAGATGTTTTATATTTTTGGATACCCTTTTCGTCATAATGAAATTCCCAATTTACGGTTCTTCATTTCAGTTCCTGGGTTGAAAGATATTGTAGTTTTAGTTTCCCAGATTTGCACCTAAAAATCTTCCGAGTGGGATTTGAGGCACTTAGAGCTTCCGAAATGGCCCCGAAACTTGCCAAAATCGGTGTAGCAAATTTTGAGCGCGTTCTTGACTTCGAGCCCTTTCCAACGGTTTGAACGGTTCGCGAATCGGAGTCCTGGATCAAAAGTTATGACCCCGTGAAGTTGGTGCACTTTCTAGAAGATGCCATCGCAAATGCTCTTCTGAATTTGAACTTCATGTTGTAAATTTTCGATGCCAAACTGCCTAAACTCAAATTGAATGTTGTTTTGGCTCCAAAAAAATGAGGAGCTCTATTTATGGGCGGGTTTTCTAATTTTTGGGTAGCTTTTTGGGGACAAGCTCGCATATTGCGAAAGGGTTATTTTGTAGCTTTCTGTAGCTTGCATGTGTTGTAGAACTTGGGGATTTGAGATCCTCTGCATGTAAGAAGTTCCATTTTGTGAATAATAAAATTATTCTCTAGTTTGTGGTTTATTTTCTATGTCTCGGGTTTGCACTCTCATCAAGTGGTATCAGAGCAGGTTTTCTTGAGCGTGTGGATAGATCACCGATCGTGAGGCAGTTCACACCAGGACTGTGGTTATGGGTCAAGGTCAAGAAA